>VXBX01007722.1:155960-175639 GCA_013400415.1 Scytalopus superciliaris | reverse complement strand
TGGGGATGCTCGCAATGAGGATGCTCGGGATGGGGATGTTCGCAATGAGGATGCTCGGGATGGGGTACGCGCGATGGGGATGCGCGGGGTGGGGTTACGCGGGCCGGGGATGCGCCGGGAGCCCTCCGGGAGCCCCCGGAGCGGGGAGCGTGGCGGGAGGGGCGGGGGGTCCGTGCACGGGTTGTAGCAACAGGTTGTCTCCCGCGGCAGGGATGGAAGAGAGGGACCGTCCGCCCGCGCCGTCATTCGCTGCCCGAGCCGCGCTGGCTGCGCCGCCAGCAGCGGGAGCGGGGCGGCTGCTGCCCGGGACCGCCCGGCTCCTTCCTGCCCTGCCCCGGCCCCGCCGCGGAGGAGGCTGACGGCGCTCCGCGATCATCCCTCGGGCTCGGTTCGTGCTGCTCGGGCTTCCCCTCCCCGGCTCTCCCGCTCCACGGGTCCTGTGTCCGCACAGCGCAGGATGGAGGCTTGTGTTTCCAATTTCTTCTGCTTTGCCTAATTTGAAGGTCCTTTCTAGCTTTAATTTTAAAATAATTAAGAGATGTCTTTTACATTGATCTGTTTACTGACTTCTGCTCGTTGGCGACTGACACGTCAAGTGAACTATTCTTGACAGACAATGTCTTTCTAGCAGACTTTTTTTCATTGGAAAAGACTTGGGGAGGGGGGAAGGACAGGACAGTCACGAAATAACTCTTCCGTGACTACGTATCTTCATTTCAGTGGCAAAATGTTTACCCATATAAATAATTATCAAATCCTTTACTTTTAAAAAATATGTTTAAGGAATTGTTTTGAATGTGACTTGCTAAAATTTGATGACATAAATATGCTTCACAGTAGAAGAGTAAATACAGTTATTAGTCCTAATGTATTTCAGAACATTCTCCTGGGGATAGAAGTTATCTGGAGTTATTTCACTTCTGATTATTATCAGTAGAATAAGGCTCAGCTCCATAAAACCAAATAGTGAGTAACATATTTGGCATAATTGAGTTTGTAGGTTGCCATAGGATGCCATGACTGTCCAGCTCAAGATGAGCAATACAGAAATAGCAGCATGTTTTTTCAGCTTATCTGCTTTTCAAGAGAGTTTTGTTTCCTTTATACATTGACCTTTATAGGTTTTACTTTGATTGGGCTGAAGTGCACTTTGCAAGCAGAGTTGAAGTTTGAGATGTGTTCTTAGGCTGTAAAGAGCTGTATGAGTGTGGCTTGGAGTATGTCAGGAGGTAGCTGGTGGTGGTACAGCACGGAAATCCTGTGCCAGGAGAGAGCTGAATGTAACACTGCTGGAAATACTGCCTGGTTAACTAAGGAGGAAGGATCACTGAACTGTAAACCAGTTTCTTACAGAATTATTTCCAAAAAATCACTATATTCATATTCAACCTGCACCAAAATCTGAAACACTTGGTTTTTGGGTTTTGGGGTTTTTTTTTTTGAACTTAATTTACAAATGTTAAAAAGCAACAGAGACAAGTTCCAGGCACTGGAATTGATAGAAGAGTCTAAGGGAGAGTTTTGCATGTTCCTTGCACACTTGTTTTCATCCAGGCACAACTTTGAATTGTCTGCACCACGGAGCAGAGCAGGACTCCTTGCAGGAGCTCTGATTACATCAGAGATGCACTGCAGAATTCAAAATACTGCAGAGGACACTGTGGGGGGGAACAACACTTGCAGTGGAATTTTAGCATGTTACTCATGAGTTCTATTTCTTTCCCTCAGAAGGGCATCTTTAATAATTCTTTTCCCATTGCCTGGGAGTCTGGCATCCTTCCTGAATTTCAGCTGCAAGTAAGGGCAGTACAGATTTGTAATTTGATTTCTTCACCAGACATAATGGATATCATCTTGTGCAGGACAGATTTTTGAAAATATCTTCTATCTTGCTTCCCATGCACAACACCCCACTTGGAGGCAGCAGGAGCCCCTGCTACAGGCCACTTATTGCTGTTACCGTAGGTTCTAGAAGCCAGAGCAGTTACCAGGGTTGTATAATGTAGTGAGAAACAACAGTTATTGCCCCGGGAAGCTTCCAAACAAAATAGGGAAAGATGCTCCGAGAGAAGTGCTTTGCCCAAGTTGAGAACACGTTTTCAGCAGGAGAGCCAGAAAGCTGCACTGGGCTTCAGTAACTCCTGAGCATTCCAAGGGCAGAATGTTGCCTCACACAAGGAGGGATTTTACCACCGGGCCTTAACCAGAGCAGAGCAGGGGATTTCACTGTTACAGCATATCTTTAATCTTGTTTAATTGCTGGGAAAATTGTTGCTATAAGCTGATGTGTTTGTGTGACCTCACATTCCACTGTGTTGTCTTTAATCCTTAATGCATTTCCTATCAGCTGTCCTCGTGCCATCAGGCTGCAACTTAGGAAGAAAACAGTTTGCTTGGGTTTTAAGCTCAATAGCAAAAAAATCCTTCCATGAATTAGATCTCTCCCATCTAAAGCAGTACTGCCCATCATTCTGTAGAGGCACCTTCCAAAGGAAAACAGCAAACAGACAGAGAAATGTATGGGTTTATTTTTCTCCTTCCTGTCAGGGCAACTTTTTTATTGTCCTTTATTTCCTCCTACTCTTCCCCCATAGATCTGATCCTACGTGTATCTGAGGCAAAGAACATGTAAATAATCCATGCAGGGCATCAGCTCCTACGTGGATCTGCAGGCTTGCCAGCTCTGGTTATGGGAAAGGAAGGAGCCACCTTTTATCACTGCAGTCACTCAGTGTGTCACACAGGGGATCAATTTGTCCAATTTATTATCTTGCACAGGTCCAGAAGCTGGGAGGAAAGAAAGAAATTCTTTTTTCTTTGCTCTGCTGTTTCCCAGTTGCTGCCTCAGGTTACAGTGTGTGTTTGACACACGCAGAACATCTACATTCCCCTCTCCCCATTTCTTCCCATTGTGTCAACAGTGGATGTGGTGGGAGATCAAACCAGTGACAGAGATGAGCTGCCTCCTCGTTTTTCCTGGCTGAGATTCAAGGGAGAAGTTGTTGCTAACCAACATCATCTGGTATTGCAGAAGGGAAGATGGTTAACAGCTCCCATTTATCCATAGCCTTATATCAGTCATCATCTTTATTCTCCTTGGGCCAGCCCTGCCTCAGACATGGTTGAGGCAGAGGGGAGAACACTTGTTTCTAAATAACACAACAGTTGCTCTAAGAGAAGGAGCCCTGCATAAACAGACATCGGGTAGCCCTGTTTTCCCACATCAAACCTACAGCTTCAACTCAGGTGGCATTACTGCTGCTCATATCCTGGGAATCCCGTAGCAGGAGAGCAGCTCTGAGGTCCATGGGAATTCTTCAGTGATGGACTGTATGGAACTGTTGAACTGTTCTCTGTCCAGTGAGTGAGTTAGCACTGTCTGTGGCAGCTCTCCCTCTCCTCAGATCCCTTCATTCACCCAAGTCCTGCAGCTTGTCCAGTGGGCAATGCCAGAGTGCCATCACCTGTCATGACCTCCACTGAGAATCCCAGTATTGGCTAGAATTTCCTAGAATGTGACTCTTTAATACAATTATGTTTCATGTTAATGTTCTTTCTGAAAGGCAGACTTTCAGGTGAGGTCTTTCTTGAGGCAAGAGAGAGACCAAAATCCATGGGAAGTTGATTTGAGTGCAGACCTGCAGGTTTTTGTCACTCTTTGCACCCACTGTTACTTCTAGAGGAGGGGGACAGTCACAGCTCTGGAGCAAAGGCAGAGCCACTCAGCAATACAAGCCAGTGAGCAGTGATAAGGCACGGAGAGCTCAGCACAGCTCAGATTTTGGCATGGAGAACAGACCACTGTCCAAAGAGCTGTGCTGAAGTCACTATCAATAGTTACAGAGACCCCACTTTATGGCACAAGCAAGGTGACAAAGCTCAGCTCTTTGTTTACCTCAGGCCAGAAAATGGTACCAACAGCTCTTGGAAGATCCAAGTCATGTCTTGTCCATTCTTGTGTATTCCTGTAGGCTTTCTTGTCCATATGCCCTAAAGGCAAGTAAATTAATGATTTCCTTTTAGCAATAGGGAGGATTACATCTCATCAGGAACTGCAGTGACAGGACATGGGGGAATGGCTTCAAACTGGCAGAGAGCAGTTTTAGACAAGGTATCAGGAAGGAATCCTTCTCTGTGAGGGTGGGCAGGCCCTGGCACAGGGTGCCCAGAGAAGCTGTGGCTGCCCCAGCCCTGGGAGTGTCCCAGGCCAGGCTGGACGGGGCTTGGAGCAACCTGGGCTATGGAAGGTGTCCCTGCCCATGGCAGGGGATGGGATGGGATGATCTTTAAGGTCCCTTCCAACCCAAACCATTCCATGATTCTATCCAGGTGAAGAATCAGGAAATACCACTCCATCCAAGGCTGACCTGGGCCCGTCTGTTTGTCAGTGTGTGAGGAGCTGGTTTGTTCAGTGTAAGCTCTCTGGGAAGTTTAGGAGCAGGACTGAGGGAGCGTTTCATTGAAAGCACCGTAAGTCCCCTTGCAGCAAGGAGAGCCTATTGCTCTCAAACTGGTGGTTTGAGCCCCTTGCTGCTGTGTGTTCATGGGTTTTTCTTCTCCAGTAGGTATGTACCACTCCTGGTGTGGTTTATAAAGCCCAGCTTCTGAAAAGGAGGGGCCTGTGGTTGAGGAGGTGGCCCTGGCAGGGGGTGTATCCCTGGGGTGTGCAGCCAAGGGGAGGTAAGTGCAGCTGGGGAAAGAACAAAACTGAATTGCTACTGAAGCCAATCCAGTGTAATATTTACTCTTTTCCTGTGAACTAGAGGCTAGAAAGTCAAAGTGGTAGTGCATAATTAATAGCTCTTTACTGTACTTGATAAATAAATACTCTCACCAAGCAGAGCCCAGCGAGTGTGCAGGCAGCTGTAGCTGAGTGTGCTGCACAACCCTCCTGTGGAGAGGCAGAACTCAGGCTGCCTTCAAAAACACAGGGAGTTAGGGAGGCCAAAAGTTTAACACTCCCAGCTCCTGCTTTTCATACCCACTTGAACTCTGTTCACTTCATTCCACAGACTCTACGCCAGTGTTGTGTGAGCAGAATTTGAATGGGATTTTCCAAGTTGTTGTTAGAATTTTTTGGTTTCTTGCAGTCAGAGGTGAAGGCACTTTGGCTCTCAGGTGCTGCTCAATCCCCCATAAGGACAGAGCCCAATCACTGCATGTTGGGTGTCAGCCATAACTGAAATAATACCCAAACTTTGGGTAGAAATCATGTATTTCTTTGCAATCTTTTGTAAATGAGGCCATGAAAAGGGATTTGCCATGTCATTAAATGTGTAGAAGCTCTATACAAAATTTATGTGATCCCCAGTACAAGTGGGCTTTTTTCCCCCAAACTGTTTCCATCTGGCCTTTTAGAAATTAGCTTTGTACTAAGGGGTGTTTATAAGTGTGTATTTACTCAATTACAGCATAATTGACTTCTGATTCTTTCAATATACTTCATGGGTACTAAAATACTGAAGATTTTTATGTGTAATACTTAAATAAAAAGATACTATTTCCTTTTCTACAAAACACTCTTAAATTATGGTCTTATGTGACATTGTCATAATTTTTATACCTCCATTCTGAACCAGAAATAACCTGCCACATGGAGGAATTATTCCTGGTTTCCCTCTCTATCTGCTGGGAACTGAGGCCTCTGTGTCTGAGACAGGAGAAGGCTCTCAGTGTGACAAACACGCCAAGCAGAGCTCCTTGGTAGCCAAACCAGCTGGACAAACCCAGCCTCCCCAGAAAGGTCTTCTGACCACACCCAGCCACTGCTGTTTTCTTCCCGGTTGTTTTTATCATCCATACATGTTTTTGAGCTCAAACCAGTGTATTTGTTGAAAAATCAAACCCAGCCTCTCTCATTTACTCACCCTGTGTGTTTTTTATTCCAGAAGACACTTGCAGAGGCAGCGAAGGGATGCAAAGTTGTCTTCCAAGATGACTCTGATGCCTGGAGAAAATTCCGACTATGACTACAGCGCCTTGAGCTGTACTTCAGATACTTCCTTCAACCACACGTTCTTTCCAGAGTCAGAAAGCCTCAAGGGAGTGTTTTACCAAAGAGCCAGGCTAATTCCCCCTCAGCAGGATCTCCTCAAAGGCTTCCACCCCGACGACAGGAAGCGCCACATCATTATAAACGTGGGGGGCATAAAGTACCTGCTCCCCTGGACCACGCTGGACGAGTTCCCGCTGACACGCCTGGGACAACTGAAATTCTGTAATAACTTTGACGACATTCTCAACATCTGTGACGATTACGATGTGACATGCAATGAATTCTTCTTCGACCGCAACCCGGGGGCATTCAGGACAATCCTGACATTCCTGCGGGTTGGGAAACTGCGGCTCCTGCGTGAGATGTGTGCGCTGTCTTTCCAGGAGGAGCTGCTCTACTGGGGGATTGAGGAAGACAACTTGGACTGGTGTTGTAAAAGGAGATACCTGCAAAAAATGGAGGAGCTCACAGAGATAAATGAACGGGAGGATGACCTCCTAGAAAATGAAACAACAGGTGAAACAGTAGAGGAGACAAAAATTGGTTTGTGCATGAAAAAGTTGCAAGACATGGTGGAAAGGCCCCAGTCTGGCCTTCCTGGAAAGGTGTTTGCGTGTTTGTCTGTTTTGTTTGTAACTATTACAGCAGTGAACTTATCCATCAGCACCATGCCTGACCTGAGGGAGGAGGAGGAAAAGGTAAGTTGGCTTTTCAGGATGGAAAATGGTATGTGCTGGGAAGAGCAGAGCAAGTCCAAGGTCTGAGGATATTGATTTCAACAGGGATCTTGCAGCTGTCCTTAGAGGGGAAAAATTATCACAAACAATATTTGCAATCTTACATGACTGTTCAGTTACTTGTGAGAGAACTAATCGTATCCAGTTTTATGTCCAAAGAAAATTTTGTTAGCGTGCAACCGAATATTGCCTTGTTAGGCTCTTTGTGTTTGCTGTTCAGAAAGCCTGAAATTCCCAAGCAGTACCTTCTGTGGAATAAGAAGTCCCTTTCTAAGTTTTGCATTTAACTTGTTCCAAATTGTCAACGTGTTTCCCCATAGCAACAGCTCCAATTCCTTTAATATTTTGGGTTGAAGAAAACCCACACAGAAACCTCTCTTCCTGTCACCGCACCAACTAAAATAGTTATTACCCAGTGCCGGTTACAAACTCCTCCTCTTTCCTGCAGGGTGAGTGTTCCCAGATGTGCTACAATATTTTCATTGTGGAGTCTGTGTGTGTGGCATGGTTTTCCCTGGAGTTCCTGCTGAGGTTCATCCAGGCAAAGAGCAAGTTTGCGTTCCTGCGGCGGCCGCTGACGCTGATCGACATCATCGCCATCCTGCCCTACTACATCACGCTGCTGGTGGACACCACGTCGGTGGGCTCCAAGAAGCCCAGCTCCGGGAACATCTACCTGGACAAGGTGGGGCTGGTGCTGCGGATCCTGCGGGCGCTGCGCATCCTGTACGTGATGCGGCTGGCGCGGCACTCGCTGGGGCTGCAGACGCTGGGGCTCACGGCCCGCCGCTGCACCCGTGAGTTCGGGCTCCTGCTGCTCTTCCTCTGCGTGGCCATCGCGCTCTTCGCGCCCCTGCTCTACGTCGTGGAGAACGAGATGGCGCATTCCCAGGAGTTCACCAGCATCCCCGCCTGCTACTGGTGGGCCGTCATCACCATGACCACCGTGGGCTACGGGGACATGGTGCCCCGGAGCATCCCCGGGCAGGTGGTGGCACTGAGCAGCATCCTCAGCGGCATCCTCCTCATGGCGTTCCCCGTCACCTCCATCTTCCACACCTTCTCGCGCTCCTACCTGGAGCTGAAGCAGGAACAGGAACGAATAATGTACAGGAGAGCACAGTTCTTACTGAAAGCCAAGTCTCAGATGAGCAATGAGTCGCAGGGCAGCGAGGTTTTATTCACCACTCTCTCTTCCGAGACCAGGGACAATGAATGAAATTTAAGATACTATTTCTCCTGCTGTCGAGTAGTTTTTGTTGTATCAGATTCCATCTTTTAATTTGCTTTGGAAGCGTTTTACAAGGGTAACCCTCATACTAAAATGAACAAAAGGAGCTATAGCCAGGAACTGATGTGGTTTGAGATGTGGTTTGAGAAGTCTGTGGTTATGCTGTTCCTTCCCCCCCCCCAGTATAATGTATAGGACAGATCCTGCACTGAGATTGTGCAGTGGGATTTAAGGAATTAAAAGTTCCCTAACAAGAAAAAAAAAAGAAGAACAACATATAATTATGTACTTGACAGGCTGTTTTGCCATTTGTAACACACATTTTTTCCAACCGAATCACAATGTATATAATCATTAAACAGGCAGCCATTTCTCTTGTTCTTGTATATAAATAATGTAAATATAACAAAATTAATGGCTAAATTCTCTCCCAGTAACACGCCTTGGAGCGTAATGAAAACAACCAGAGATGTTTGTCCCATTGTGCTTTTAAAAAGGCATCAAGATTTGTCACTCACAACAGAACCACCTATTTCTTTGCAAGTCAGCCCCAAACACAGCAGAAAAGAGAGATTGAGCTGTTTATAGCATAACCTTGCTCAAGATGTAAATACTTAGAGCTCCCCAGCTTCAAAATTTAATTGACATTACAGCATTGATCCTTTGCCATTGAATGCAGCATTCCCAGGAACAAAGCCTCGGAGTTTTGTAGCACTTAATATTATTACCAAGGGGTGAGTAGCTGCAAATGCAATGCAATATGCATGAGGAGATGCCAGCCTTCCCTGCCATCTGTCCCGGGTTTCACTGTCCCTCAGCTCTGTGAGGGAACTCAGGGCATTTTCCAGGGCCCCCCAGCAGTGCTGGGCAAATCCACCCCGATCTCCCGTTCCCACTGAGCACTTGGTTCTGTACAAGGAGCAGAAAATATGTGGTCGTGGGAAGTTGCCAGTGAAGGGAAAAACAAAATATCATTTGAGTCACGGAGTGGGGGGGCACTGACAGCTCTATCCTGTCCTCGATCCGGAGGGACTCCAGGCTCCGTTAACCCTGCCCGTGCCACCCTTACACACGTGGCAGTAATGGAGACAGTTTTACAGAGGAGGTGAGAAAGCAGTGAAGGTCCTAAACCACAGCCACGTGTTCTGCAGCCCCAGGGCTGTCTCGGGTTCTGCTGACGCTGGGGGGGAGCACATGGGTCAGGAGGTGCTCGGGTTTGGCACAGGTTTCTCTGCACGTTAATGACAGACCCCCCATATATCTCAGAGGGAATGATACTGGCTTGATAACAGCTCCAGAGAAAAACTCCAGAACTTAAAAAAAATGTAATCAAATCCACAGATTTGATTTCATGTGTGTTCAGAGGTAAAGAAAAGCTAATCTGAAGAGTTCCACCTTTCCCCACCCCTTTTTTTTTATTATATTTACTTATTAGCAGTTAAGAACTTGGGGAATTTAGAAGTTCCTGTCACATTGATCAATGCTTCTCTGTCTTGACTTTCAGAAATACTATTTCTTATTCTCGTTCTGGAAACGCCAAAATGCAAGATGGTTTTATGATTTAAATTAAGGCCAAGGACACAAACATTGTCCTTTCAGAAGAACTAAAATTAGTTTCTCAGTCTGTGATGTTTGGCCAAGGCCACACTACGCTGGTTTGCTTTTTTCAAATGACTTTCAAATACAGTTTGAAGGTGTTCTGATATGCTTGTTCCTGAGGATAATTCCAGACAGTTTTAAAATGCACTTAACAGATAATTAGGGCTCCAGCACTCTCCAGCCTGTGGTAGGGACCTGTGCCTATGCAACATTACTGCAGAGTGCTAAAATATCCAGCCTAAACTCTTGGCAATTAATTTTGTGCCAAAGCTACAAATGAACCAGCTTTTCACTCTTCTTCAGCTTTAATTAGAGTTGGACAAAAAACAGGAACATCGTGACAAGAAAGGGCCACGTTTTCCATTTAATCCCCATTTTTTTAAATTTCAGAGCTGTTTGATCGTCTGTAGCATTGGCTGCAGCACAAGTGCTATACATCTTCTACCTTGGTGTCAGCGTTCGTTATAAAAAGAACTGGTAATTAGATTGGTCCTGTGAGCAACAGTTGCTTATCTAAGAATGTGTTTGACAGGCTGAGCCATAAATAAGAAGCCGTAAGTGAATATAAGGAGAAATCAAGACTTACCAAATAAAACCTAAGCTCATTTCTATGTTCTGCTAGTTAATAAATGCTGTAGGGCCGTCCATGCTCTCAATGTCTTTACATTAATGCTCATTTATTTCATGTATCCCTTTGGTTTTTTTATCCCAAAGCTAAAGCTTGATTCTAAAGCCCTTATCCAGAAAAAATAAATAAAATTAAAAATATCACCCTGGAGTTGGGTGTTGGTTGAGCAAAACTGTGAAAGCATCTTGCCTGTTGCAAGTTCTGCCTAAGCCAGGGACAAATAAGCTGCGAGGATGTACCTACCCTGTGTAATTTTGTACTTGGCAACAGCTACTTGTAAGGATATGGCCATGTTTTACTCTGAATCACTGTAACAAACCTGGCTGTGTTTTACAGGAGGCAATACAGACTGTAGTCCTTATGCTAAATAAATCCAGCCATAAGAGCACAACATTAGTATGAAACCCACATGCTTTTCCGTGAAGGCTGAGGGTCTCAGATGATTATGCCTCTCTACAGGTTATTATCTGAATTCTTAGTCAAATTCACGAAAATTACGGCTTGACTCAAAAGCTGCCTGTTCTGAGAGCTCCCAAGTCAGCTATCACTCCTTTTTGGCATTTTAACAGCATGTGCAGCCAACAAGACAGTTGCAACCCAGCCACGCTGTGCTTCCCTGAAGCAGGAGGGTTGTTTGGGTGCCCCGACACGGTGGGGTGTGTGACAGCCACAGCACCGCTCTGGCACTGCCTCTGGGTGCTCAGTGCTTGTACAGAATGAACCCACAGCAGGAGCTGTACTCATGTTGGTTAATAAAGTGTTGGGCTCTCCTTGCATTTCCATGTGCTTCTTCCGGGACACAAAGCCTGTCACACCTGCTACGGGGGTGTGACAACATGGGGTCACTGTGACAAGGGCTGGAGCTGAGGGGGAGGTGGGGCTGTGACAGAAAGCATTTACTAGGGAAGAAACTCAACTCGCTGTAGAAAAATTGAGGCACTGAGATCGTATAGGGAAACCTCGTTCTTGCAGGTTGTCCCAAGAATCACAGTCACAGTTAATTGGAATTTAACTATTTTAACCACTTAACCAGAGGATCTAACAGATTCACAGGAGAACAGGAAGGAGCTGTGAAGATTGAGGAAGAAAAATCCCCGATGAAACCAGAATTTCCAGGTAAAGTGGTACATTAAATGACTTTACCCAAACCTTTCCTCTTCCACCCTCCTCCTTCCTCCAAACCAACACAAATCCCTTGGTGGGGGCAACGCTGGTAAGTGAAGGCAGAGCCACACCAGCCTCCCTAATGGTACATCGAAGAACAGCATTTGCAGGGGGAGCAGAGCAGGGTGTCGACCACATCAAAAGATGTGAACCCCCGCTGGGAGATGTATCATCTTCTCTCCCTTTTGCTTTTTAATAGAGAGAGCCCAGAATCAAACAGATCCCTAACTCAGGAGTTACACTAAAACACCAATCTTAGGATAATAAGTTGGAGTGTTAAATTGTACAGAACCACCAGTATTTCCACATGATTAGTCCTTTCCACATGTCATTCACCATGTGTGGGGACCAAGGAGTGGGAAGGATCTGGATGCAGAGATGTCAGCTTGTTCTTCAGGGTCAGTCTGAAACAGTAACAGCAGCAAATACAAGAGCTCTGGGCAGCTCATGCCTGCCTGCAAAACAGTTCTGCTCAATGCAATTACTGAACAGTTTGGCTTAGGTAAGAAAAAAGTGAGTTAAAACATGAGGGAAGGGACAGATACTTCTGCTAACTGTGTGTGTTCTGTAACACAGAGTGTAAGTCCTTAGCACAGGGTCCCTTGTTTGGTGGCTGTCAGTCCCTATGGAAAATCATACCCTGCAAATAAAGATAAATTTCTATACCACTGGTAAAGTCAAGGAGGATTTTACCTGTGCTGCCAGACTGAAGTTTGGTCTATTAAGTACTAACAATAAAACTAGTCCTTTCCCCCCTCTCTGCTCACTGCTTGTCATTTTCCAGCATTTCACATCTTCTGAAATACTCCCTAGAAATGACTAATGAGATGAAGAAGGTTATTAGCTCTCAGCCTGCCAGAAGCATGGTGAGGAAACTGCAGGATCAGAATATCAGGGGATCTTCTGCCCTCTTCAGCAGGGCTTTCACTTCCCCTTTGCCTGCGGGAACTAATCCAGAAGCAAATGTCACTTGAACAGAAATAAAGTTCTCCCGTAACTGCAACTGGAGCAGGCCAATTAGGGTAATTAGAGCATATTTGCTACACTGCATAAATATTCATTCCTTATCCCTGTGGCCTCTGTGACAGGAGCTGAGGAGCCTTGTGCATCTCCAGAGCCAGGCAGGGCACACAAACACGTGTAACTGTGCCGGGGAGAGGCTCAGCTGAGGACGGCGGCTTTGTGGCCATTCTTAATTATGGCCATAATTGTGGATCCACAAAAACAGGGGTGTAAACTACAATAATTAGCCTGCTTGAGTGACGGACCTGGAATGCAAGTACTTCCCCAGCCATCATCTGGAGATGGGAATTTTAAAAACACAGAGATTTGTATCCAAAACCAGACAACTCAATTTTCAGCTCTCAGTCATGCAAGTGAAGTGGTCAGCAAGATAATAATGTGTATCTCTCTGTTAAAGATAGCGGTATAATTTAAATGGTGTCCACCTCAGGAAAAAAAAGTGCTGGGGACTGGCATAATTTCTGTAGTTATATAAAGAAAAGAAGTTTTGACACGGAATTGCTGAATGATAAATTGACGTAATGCTCTCATTCTCATTAGTGATGCAACTCATGTCACAAAGAAGCTGAGCAATATCATCTGTAACTTTTACAGGGATGGCAGTTCCCAGGTCAGCCAAGGAAAAGATGACTCAGTTTCACTCATAAATAAAAGAACATTTTTGGAAATCAGTAAATAACCATCTTCAAGCAAACCAGATCCAAGAGTGTGGAATTGCAGGTGCCTTTAATTTTGGAGAGGAACAGTTCTGAGGACAGCCTGAGTGGGGAGGGCTGAGGCTGCAAAGCACCACATGCACAGTGGGTGATGTTATCTGAGGTGAGAGCACAGAGCACAAATTCAACAGGGGACAGAGGATGAAAACAAACATAATTTGATGGGAACGGGAAAGCAGCATCAGCAAGAGCAGCATGAGGAAAGGTTGACATCCTTGTGTCACCATGGAGGCTTCCAGAAGCCCTGAAATCGTGTTAATGAAACATTCCTTTTGGTGGGACCTGTGGAAACCTGCAGGTGCATTTTCCCTGCTGACTCCTCTCCGCTGGCAGCAGGAGCTCTGGCCCACAGCTGAAGGACGGCCCCAGGAGAATTTAGGAGCAATTTCTCCACGGAAAGGGTGGTCAGACATTGGAAGGGGCTGCCCAGGGGGGTTTGGAGTGCCCAGCCCCGGAGGTGCCCAAGGCAGGGCTGGCCGTGGCACTCAGAGCTCTGGGCTGGGGGACAAGGTGGGCATCGGGCACAGGGTGGGCTCCCTGGGCTGGGAGGGCTTTTCCAGCCCAAATGATTCTGTGATTGTGAGGTACAGCTAAATGTTTGCATTTTACTGACAGGGAAAGGCACAGGGCGAGTGCTCCCTGTGAAAGCAGCTCCAGCTCTTTGCTGTACTTGTGTGCGATTTTATTTCTGCCCAGGAAAGGGACAGCCCTGCAAAGGCAGGCGTGGCCCCGGGGCTGGCCAGCGCTGGGAGAGCCCCACGGCCCTGGGAACACGGTAAATCCCAGCGGTGTCAGTGCCTGGGGAAGGGAAGGGACATCCCCCCGTGCCGAGGGGGAATGTCGCCGCTCGCAGGATCCTGCATTGCCATCTACGGGCCGCTCCCGGCAGCTCCCGCTGCTCCCGGAGCTCCCCCCGCACCCCCGACCTCCGCAGGCACAAAATATTGGGCGAAATCCTCTGTAAAACGCAGAGGAAAATACTGAGCCCACCGCACACGTGGCCTCCCACTCGCAGCGCAGGCTGGGGGACCTGCCAGGGTACCACGGCGAGGATGCCACCACCAGGGCTGCTGGAAGTGGGAACCACATACTGGCACTACAGAAATACTCATAAAAATATTGATCCAGCATTTCTTCGGCTGGAATATTGGCAAGTGGCATTTTTCAATAGGCCAATGCAACTTTATCAGGCTAAAATTAACAAACAGGTCACAGGAGGCCATGTACACACCTGCATCACTTGTACAGGAGCAGCCTGGTAAGGAAACAGGGATGATTTTATTGTAAAAGAAATTACAGAATCTAAAGGGGAAAAAAAAATCATCTAATTGAGGATGAAAAGGCACCTATAGAGTGTTTTAATGAGTTCCAATCATTGTCACACCTGTTACCTCCCACTACTACAGTATTAAAATGAAACCGAGAGCAGAGTTTAAAAAACATGCTTGAAGTGGACAATATGCAAGTCCTGGAAATGACTTCCATAAATTGTGCCTGACATGGGTCTGTCACAGCGTCTGGAACACACCCGTGCCCCAGTGTGTGCACACACCTGTACATATAAACACATACATAAAAAGACAAGTTCAAACACTATTTTTTAAAAGAATTTCAAACCCCTACATAGTGAAGAAAATCTGTTAGGTTAGAAATCTGTTTCCCCAAATAAGAACTTTTAGGAGGGCCTGTAACGATAGGGCAAGGGACAATGGTTTTAAACTACAAGAGGGTAGATTGAGAGTAGCTGTAAGGAAGAGTTTTATTGCAGTAAGGGTGGGCAGGGCCCGGCATAGGGTGCCCAGAGAAGCTGTGGTTGCCCCATTCCTGGAAGTGTCCAGGGCCAGGATAAACTTGCAGTAACCTGTTCTAGTGGAAGGTGTCCCTGCCCTGGCAGAGGGTTGGAGCACATGATCTTTGAAGGTCCATTCCCACCCAGACCATCCTGTGAATCCAGCACTCCTTTCACTACAGGTGAATGCCCCTTTGTCTAAGAGACTTCATTTCCCATTCAAATATCTACAGAGCCATTTTAAATTTGGAAATAACCTTTCTTTGCAAGCAGGGATTTGGTCTCTTAGCAACAGCATGAACACCTTGTGAACCAAACTACGGCTTCCTCGCACAGCAGGGCCCCGTGCCACGGGCACGGAGAAGCCACAAGCACATCCAGCTGCTGGTTCCTTCCTTCAGTGATGGTGGCAAAAGGTTGGGGCAGCAAACTCCACAGTGAAGCCCCAGGGCTGAAGGGCTGGTGGAGCAGGATGACAGCTGGACCATGGACTGTGCTCCAGCCTGGATTGCTCTGCCTAAGCCGTGTTTTCCAGATGTTGGTCCTGGCTAAAGCTGCAGCCTCACTCTGGCTTTCAGCAGAGACCAGGAATAGCATCTTCTCTGGCTGGAAAACTTGTACTGCAGCAGGACTGGACTGAATTGTTATCAGTGTGCTTTTCTGATAAGATTCAGATGACAGCTATCAATTCAGAGGAAAGCTATTTTTTGTTCTTAGTATGAGCATGAAATATTGGCATTGCAAGTACTCCACAATAAAAAGAAGAAGAGGTCAGAGCAGTAGTGTCACATGGATATATTTCAGTTGGCTTTGACGATCAGCTGAATCAATCATCTGAAATACACTGTGAAGACAAGATCAAATGAACATGTTCAATGATAAAAGACTAGAGAATGGGAAAGAGAGGCTATTTTCCTTTGCCTTTGCTGCTGTATGGGGAGCACAGAGCGTGCAGCTGTATGGCACAGGACAGATTAGAATGGACTTGTGCTCTAAGTGGCCAAGCTTTTGTCCTTGCAACACCCCCCTGCCTTGTCCAAGTCACATAACTCATGAATTTGAGCTATTAGAACTGTTCTAGAACAACATGCTCATTAAATTGCTTCCTTGGAATCTGGTCACCGGGGACACAGCGGGCACACAGCAGAGACTGGGGAAAGAGTGACTTGCTTAGGAGGGCAGCCAAAGCTTAGCAGAAACTCTGCATTTCTTCTCTGTATTTTGCCTTTTTCATGAAACCATTGCTCTTCAGGATAACTGAGTTACTGGAGGAGAAAGCTCTGGGAAATATGTCTCCTTCCTAAGCAGGGGCTCCAATAGAGCTCTGCTTCTCCTGCACTGTACTTCCCCACTAGGATGTTGAAGCTGCAGTGTGAGAAAGGAATGGGGTTGGTTTATTTGACCAAGTAACACAAACCACAGAAGGTTAAGACCACAAGCCAATTCATGTGTGTTTCCCTGCCATTCGCATTGCTAAGTGTGCTCCAAATTTTGCTGCCCTAATAGATGTTAACACTAATCTCCATTTTACTCTATTTCCCTGGTCTTCTTTCAAAAGAACTGTACAACAGTGTGTTTTTAGAGGGAACCTCAGCTCTTTCAAAGCTTGAACTGCCTCACAGCCTGGGGAATGCTGTGGTTTATTAATTTGCAGTGCCACCTAGCACACAGCCTTCACATTGTTTTTCCTGTAGTTTTACAAGGCTCACAGTTTTCATAGTAAAACAAAAAGACAACCTTGTGCTTGCAGTATTTTAAGCATCTAGTGCAAAGTTTTGTTTTGAACAGTTACATTTTTATTAGAAATTATGCTTTCAAACCGGATAATAATAATCAAGATGCTCACATACCTAAAATTCTTGTGTGTGAACTTTGAGGGCTAGTTTTGTCTACATCCCTTATACAGTTGTCTATAAATAATTCCATTACATGTTGGGCAATTTTTTTAAATCCTACACTTTGATAGTAGGTTAGTGATGAATTTACTGGAGTTTTTAGTTAAGAGAGACTCCTGCCACCAAAATAGGGATTTTAGGTTATCAAGGCACATTAGTACAATGTCTGCAGACACATTTTAGATTGGCATGGAAGCCTAACCAGCTTGATTGCTTTGCCTTAAAATATCACCCATGGCCCAGGAATAAACAAGTTGAGATGTGTAACTGAACCCTGCAGCCAGCCCAGGGAGCAACACATGGGAGACAGTAAAAGGCAGCAATCCAGCCCGAAAGCTGCAGCCACTGTGGGTCCCCCAAACCTCGAGGAGAAAGCTGTTCCTGTGGCAAATCCTAGGAAGGCACAAAAAGAGAAAATAACCAAGCAGGCAAAGAGCAGCCTCGTGACACCGAGCGAGGGACAAGGAGACAAAGCCCCTGTGCTGCCCAACCCTCTCCCTCCTGGTAACACCCCCCAGAGCTCTTCTCTAATTTGTTTTACTAAAATATACCTTTGGAAGTACTAATTATAATAGCATTATTCTTTGTCTTTTTTTTTTTCCCTGGTACAATGTAAAGATTAAATCATGACAGGTGTTTTTTTTCTCCTTAGGAAGCGAAGAAATCCATACCTTAATTAATATAGGGAGATAATTACTATGCTGAAGTGATGAGGCCTCAGGCAGCTCTGCTGAGAAGCCATTTATTTCTCTTTCTTTTCATTCAGTTCAACTACTGATACTTCTCTGATGTGTAGAGCTCTCCCTGCCAGAGAGCAAATAAAACCATCAAACAGGGAGGCACAACTGCCAAGCAGGGAGAAAACTCAGGAAACAGGTCTTTGTCCTCGCAGGAGGGAGGATGTCTGGCTTTCCCTCTCTGCCCCTGCCCCTTAACTCTCTGCTTCTGAGATCCTCTAAGCATTGACAAAAACATTTTCTGTCTGTTCTACAAACTTGCTGGGATCAAACGTATGTCTTATGAAGAGCTACCCTCAGTTTCTGTATCCAAGTTGGAGAATCCATCTTTTCACCAGCCAGCAATGAGGATGGATGGCTCTGGGAGCTCTTGGCAGAACCCCCTTGCTGGAGGTGCTGTTCTCTTCCATAAACACACGAGGCTTCTACAGAGAACTGAAATACACTGACCACAATGGTCTCATCAATGCCGCCCTGGCAATTCCCTCTGACAGATTCAAAGTGTACAGATCAGCTAGAGATGAAGTTATTTTTTTAATTGCTTCATGCACTGTTTCCATTTGCAGCGGAGTCTGGAAATTGAGTAAAAACACGATTCCTATGCTTTGTCATTTTCCAGGTTACAATTACTAATTAGGAACCATTCTCAATCATTCCATGCAAGGTTCAGTAGTTATGCCAAGTTTTTACTATTAAATCATAACCAAAAAACACATTTCCTTCCATTTCCATGGATAGATTCACATTTTTATAAAAATAATCAGACAGCTAGAAAAATACATAGTGTTTTTGGAAAACCAAAGTAAACATAAAAAAGCAACACGGTATTTCTCTCTGCTTTTTCCATGTGATGTAACACAGAGAAGATGAAACCCTGTGGCACCTACTATGAAACTGTGTGTTTTTTCATCATTGAAATTTCTAGTATTCAGGAAACGTTGGGTCAATTTTAGCAGCCCAAGCCATGAGCCCCCCTTTAATATCCTTCACTACCACAGAACCAAACTCTTGGGCGGGCAACTCCTGCAGGATTTTCACAGCCTTCTGGGAATCATTTCCTAATTTGCAGACAACGTACACGGGAAGAGATGTTTGGTCGTCAGTTCTCTGCCTTTCCTCGCGAATCCTGTCCCGCAGGAGCTGCAGCTGGCGCGGGTCCCTGTCCTGCAGCGCGCTCAGAGGGATGTGCAGGGCGTGCTCCAGCCGGCAGATCTCCACCTCCACCTGCGGCCGCACGTCCAGCAGCACGTGGGGAGCGCGCTGGTCCAGCACGCCCTTGTAGTGCCGCACCGAGACCCTGTCCGAGCCGGGCAGCAGCCGCAGGCTCCGGCACTTGTCGGTGGCGGAGGAGCCACAGAACGCCTCGTAATCCTGCAGGCAGGTGATGGTGGGGTTGTCCCCGCACGCGGCGCAGTCCGGCTTCCTCGGCCTCAGCTTGATGTTGCGGAACCTGCCTTCGAGGGCGTCGAACACGAGCATGACCTGGTGGAAGGAGGAGCCCATTCCCGAGGCGATCTTGAGCACCTCCAGCGCCTGCAGGCAGCCGATGATGCCGGGCACGACGCCCAGGACGCCGCCGTCGGCGCAGTTGGTGACGGTGTCCGGGGGCGGCGGCCGCGGGAAGAGGCAGCGGTAGCAGGGCCCGCCGCGGTGGTTGTACACGGCGAGCTGCCCCTCGAGCCGCAGCGCGCTGCCGGACACGAGCGGCCGCCCGGCCAGCACACACGCGTCGCTCAGCAGGTACCGCGTGGGCGCGTTGTCGGAGCAGTCGGCCACGATGTCGTACTGGCGCACGATGCGCAGCGCGGAGCGGGCGCGGAGCGCGCCGCAGTAGGGCACGCACTGCACGGCCGAGTTGAGGCGGCGCAGCGCCGCGGCCGCCGAGCGCGCCTTGGGCCGGCCCCGCCGCGCCTCGCCGTGCAGCACCTGCCGGTGCAGGTTGCTCGTCTCCACCACGTCGTGGTCCACGAGGCCGAGGCGGCCCACGCCGGCCGCGGCCAGGTACTGCGCCAGCGGGCAGCCGAGCCCGCCGCAGCCCACCACGAGCACGGCGCTCCGCGCCAGGCGCAGCTGGCCCCGCACGCCGAGCTGCGGCAGCACCAGCTGCCGGCTGTACCGCGCGATCTCCGCGGGGCTCAGCGCCGCCCGCCGCGCCCCCGGGGGCA
>VXBX01007722.1:87096-144463 GCA_013400415.1 Scytalopus superciliaris | reverse complement strand
GGACCGCGGGGATGGGGCACCGGAGCGATGGGGCACCGGGCACGGACCGCGGGGATGGGGCACCGGAGCGATGGGGCACCGGGCATGGACCGCGGGGATGGGGCACCGGAGCGATGGGGCACCGGGCATGGACCGCGGGGATGGGGCACCGGAGCGATGGGGCACCGGGCACGGACCGCGGGGATGGGGCACCGGAGCGGTGTGGCACCGCGGGGATGCAGCCCCGGCGATGTCAGCTCTCGGGTACCCGGCTGCAGCCCCCAGCCCGCGGTGCGGGGCGTTCCTCGAGCCCCGAGGGGCTTTGTCTGGGCAGAGCCCCCGTACCTGGNCCGCGGGGATGGGGCACCGGAGCGGTGTGGCACCGCGGGGATGCAGCCCCGGCGATGTCAGCTCTCGGGTACCCGGCTGCAGCCCCCAGCCCGCGGTGCGGGGCGTTCCTCGAGCCCCGAGGGGCTTTGTCTGGGCAGAGCCCCCGTACCTGGAAGTGTTGGTGTTTGTTGGGTGTATTTGTCTCGTTTGGTAGCTGTGAAAGAGGATTTTATTCCTGCGAGAGAAATAGCCCTGTTTCTTAAGTAGTTTGTTGGGGTTTTTTCTAGCTGTGTTCCTGTTTATTTTTACACCTATTTTCTATTTCTGTTTGGAGGTGCAGGGTGTGAGATAATGGAGACACAGCACTGCTGCCTGTCAGGGTAGGATGGACCAACCTTAGCTGGCTGCTGTGGCTCAGCTGTGTGTGCCCCAGCACTGCTCCCTCCTACAGGGTCTCATACTCGGGAAAACTTTCACTTGAGGACTCATAATCACAAGTTGTCATCCTTCTAGGTGAGGAAGATGGACCAGCCTGCTTGAAAAACAGAAAAACAAAGGGGGGGAAGTTCTGCTTTTAATAACAAACCAAACCCAAGCTTGGTTCTTTTGCAGATGTGCATTTGCAGATGTTGGGCAGCACTTTGCTATCAGCAGATGAACATCTACCATGATATGTACTGAAATCTAAAAATGTTCACAAGGGAAAACACCAGAAGACCCTGTTGTTAAAAGAATTGCACCAGATGCTGATGGGTTGTAACATAATGGTTACCTTTTCTGAAGATTGTCACAGCAAATACTTCAGTCAAAACAAAGGGGTCTTTTTTGGCACATGACAAATAACTTGTTTTCCAAAAGTAATACTAAGCTAAATGGCTATGTACTTTTCTTTTTCCTGGTAAGCTGCCCTTTACTCAAACCAATGTTATTTTTAATTAGCTTTTAAGAATTACTTTTCGGTATCCAATAGAAATTGGATGCTCCTAGTATCTGGGGACAGCTCTGAGATCATTGTAAACTGATATGTTTTTAGTGTGCCATTATTTAAAATAAATGTTTTTGTTTTGAATTTGAAGTGATGGTCCATCAGACAGGTTTGTAGAAAGCATCTCCTTAGGTTACCACTACTTATGCTTCAGAGTATATTGTCCTGAAGAGCTTGTAAGATCACTTGTGTTGAGTTGTAGGAGGGAGATGCTCTTGGATGTGTGGTAGATGAGAAGGGTGAAAGGTGGCTTGTTTGCCTGTGGATAAGACAGACAAGTGTCTGCTGCTCAGAGTGCTTAGGAATGAAAAGCCTTCACAAGGCAGAAGCTTCTTGACTGGTTTGGAAAGTTCCTGCCCTGCAGCATTAACCATCAGCTGCACAAGCACCACGCCTAGGAAGGTGTGTACGCTCCTCAGGAGGAGGTGAAGAACTTTATGGTGCCTCTGTGTGTTTAGGGTGGAAGTTCCCAGTAGTCAGAAGGTGCCCATTAGCGTTTTCAGAGCTGGTGTGTGTCACTGACAGCGGTATATGGCAATGGCATTTTAATTGAGCTTTAATAATATAAAACCTCAGTTGTTGGGTGCTTCCCAGACTCCCTGTGCTGTGACTGAGTTGCTGTTAAGTCACAGATGAACATGTTCACATGTTCTGGGCAAGGTAAGTTGTGCTCACACACTGCAGTGAGGAATGGATGAATATTCCCAACCCAGCTTTACCGCTCCAGAATAACAGTAAATACTGGAAGCAGGTATTAAAGTTTACAGCAGCATTCCTAGAAAACAGAAACATATCAGAATCTTATCAGCAGTCAGAAGTCATACAGTCCAAATGTGTACTTTATAGCTTGTTATTAAGATGGCAGCTGATTTGATTGATGCAAAGAAGGCAATTGAAACAAATGGTTTTGTGGGAGCAGACAGTGCTCCTGGGTTAGTGTGTTTATTTTGAGGTGGCTGCAAATAAGATTTAGCAGCTTGATAGGAAATTTATTGGGGTGGTTTTTGTGGGGTTTTGTTTTCAGAAAGGGAAAGTTGTCTTTGCTTCACTACTTGAACTTGGTTTAGGAGGCAAAATACATTGGGAATGAACAAACCAATGTGAGGTCTGAGAAGGACCAGCGTAAGTGTGGGGCTTGGGTGGCAGGGAATAGGTACAGGGCTGCAGCTGCTCAGTGTGTCACAGGTGTCACTGAAGCTGCTTTGTCTTCTGGGGCAAAAATGGAGGTTTTTGAAATCATTAGTTCAGCTGAGTTTGTGTGTTAATGATGCTACATTTACTGGGATTGTGTTTTCTGGGGTGCATGTAGCATGCGTGTTTAAAAAGGCAGTGGCTGACTGTGCTGGCCTGCATCTGAACAAGCATCACAGGAGTTTTTCATTATATCAAGTCAAAACCTGCTCTTCCTAGAGATACATATATATGGTGTGTTTTCTATGAACACAAATGTAACAGGATAAATGTTAACATGGAGATAGCCCTGCTCATGCAAATAGCTCTGTTGATAGAACTGTGTTTCCCAGTGGTATGAGTTGGAGATGAGAATGAGAGGTGCTGATCTGAGTCTGTATATGCATTGGAAGGAAAAGAGCTGTTGCTGATATTAATTTAGTTTTGTTAAAAAGAAATCCTATACCTTCTGTATATGTGGAAGGTACATTTTGCCTCAGCTGACACATTTGGGAAGAATGCCCTGGCTGTCTTAGGCAGGATGGCCAAATTGACCTGTTTCTTTTGAGCTTTCGGGAGGAACTTAGGTCTGGTTCAAAAATGAAATACACGTTCTAGATTTGAATAAAGACATTTTTTGAGAGGGTGTAACTCTTATTTATCTACCTGAGGGCCATGTGCCTCAAGGCAAGAGCTGCATTGTTCAGAGCTGTGCTGCAGCTCTCAAAAGGCAAACAGGAGGCTTGAATTTAGTGTCTGTGATCTCACAGTAGTGCTCTTGAATGTGTGTGGCAGTGAATGGTTTTGAGCAAGGATGGAGTAAATACCATTTTTTCTGCAGTGAGTCACTTTCAGTTGCCACCATTTGTATCCTTTTTTTTTTTTTTTTTTTTAAGGTGGCATTAAAAATAATTTCAGTGAAAACTGACAGTGGCTGTTGTCCTAGGACTGTGTAGTTGACCCTGTACATACACCATACCTGCAGGTGTATCCACATCATGTGGCCAAGTGTTTCAGTGAATATCTGCTTTTGGAGCAGTATCTAAAACAGTTTACAAGAACTAGAAACTAAGTGTCTGTGTGAGCAGCTGTCTGCTGAAGGAACGCTCAGCCCATCCAGCCCCTCATGGGGAGGAAAGGGCCTGCCCTGGCCTCGCTGGTTGCTGTTTGTTCCCTGCCCCAGCTGCCCAGCTCTCTGCCAGCCCCCAGCCATGCTCCCTCTGGCCCTGTTTCAGCTCTCCTGGGCACTGAGCTCCGATGTGACTCTGGTACTCTGTGCTTGTGCAGCAGCTGGGCTGAGGGAGCTGTTGGGGATGCAGGTTCGTAGCAGCAACAGTGAGGGGGCAAAATGGCTCTTGGAATCTAAGTGGGCAAGATAACGGTCTTAATATGCCTTTTTACCTCCTCTGTAGTCCAACTCAAGTTTGTGATGTTTTGTTGTGTTCTGTTTCCCCATTGCTGCTGCTGCCATGAAGGCCTTGCCCGTGGAAGGTTCCTGAGTCAGCCGGAGGACAGCAGTAGCTGAGGTGGATTAACGCTGGAATGTAGGCAGGGGCTGGAGCACTTGGGAGCTATGCTTAGGCAGGAGGGGAAAGAGGTAAGAAATGTGAAGGGGTAAGACTGATTTTAAGCTCTTGTTTACAGACTTTACCCAATCTTGTAATGCCAGCGTTTGTGCATTGCGTGTGTGAAGTGTAAGGCAGAGGGAAAACAATCAGCATCAGCCTCCTTCCCTGACTATTTTTACACTTTAAATACTCACATGCAGCCAGTTGGTGAGATCCCTTCACTAGCTGATGGATCTGCTGTGTGAGAAAGCATGGATTGGCAGGGCTTTGGGTGAGCCTGTGAAAGTATTTGTGTGCTCTTCTGTGTGGCTGGGCTGCTGTGCCCTTCCACACAGGCCATGCATCCTGCTGGGCAGGACACACCAAGTGAGGGCTGCCCTTCCCTCCCCATTTAAATACCTGTGTGTGTGTCTGTGTCTGTGCTGCCATGAGCCGTGCTCCTGCTGCCCTGGGGCTTGGCCCGGGCCCAGCACTTGTATGTGGTGAGTGAAGGAGCAGCTCTGCCCTCAGAGCTCTCCTTTTTGGCTGGATCGGGCTCTGCTCTGGCTGCTCACGGTGGTGATGTCAGGAAACATGACACACAAGGCTGGGGACCCTTTTCCCTTGGAGTCTAATCTGGTTGCAGTTTCAGTCAGTGTAATCTGGTCATAAATTACATGTATATTGATTATTCGCTTTGTTCTTGCACATTTTACAGTGACTTCTGTTCTGCCTGGGTTAATTAGACAAATGTTTTTGTGAGCTTTGCATTGAAAATTTTGAAATGATTCTTAATTTAAATGGTAACTGCTTGTTCATTAAACATGCTTCTATTTCCAAAATAACTTTTATTCTGGGATTGTTCATGCTTAGCTACAATCTAGATGAGGATTATTTTGGAATTGTAGAGCATATTCGTGCAGCCTTTTTTCCTGATCACTGAAGTGTGGATATCATGGTGTAAGCAAATAATATCCTTTGTGCTCCAATGATCTCCAGTCTCGATTTCAAATTTCAGCAAGATGTGCAGGCTTTGCTGCATTTCACACCCAAGTCTGTTAGAAATAGCCCTAAACAAGGCAGGCTCTCATATTGAGTATGTGTGTTGCATCTTGATTTCACTGCACATGTGTATGTGCATAGAAACGTGTATCTTTGGAGGTCTTGAACAGGCACAAAAGATACTTTTTAAGATGGCAGTAGGTGTGCAAGCCTAATTCTTGAGCTGCAGGTGCCTCTAATTCAAGACTGCCTATGCCCTAGAGAATGGACACCATTTCTAACTGCTTTTCAGAATGCAGTAGATTGGCAGAGTTGATGTGGACTTTGTCATGTGTGTTCAAAAGAGCCTTCAGAAAACACTCGGATTTAGCAGCAGCGTGTCCTTAACACACCTCAGCCTGTGTCATCCAAATCAGAACACCCAGGGCAATTCCCAGCAGAGCAGGGGGAAGCAGGTTGTTCATCAGGAACAGAAATGGGCAGTTGTGGTTCCCAGAGCAATCCCAGTCTGACCAGTGTGGGTTTCACACGGGGGCACAGAGGTGTCCCTGGGCACAGAACTCCTCCCCCGGAACAGAAGTTGATGAGGAAACAGTTAATTCCCGCTCAGTTTTGCAGTGAGTGTCCACACCCACCAGATGGAGCTTCGGGCTCCAGTGGAAAATTCCAGAAATTGAGCAAGAATGAGAAGTGTGTGAATGACTTAGGAGATCCTTGTCTGCTGGACTGCAGAAGGTGGGATTTTAACCTTTAAATAAAGCATGAATGGAGACTGAGGCACACCAACCTTACTGATTCCTTTCATTCCAACTGTCTTCCATAGAAGTTCCTCTGATGGGAAGTTGGGAGTTCTTAGTGCAAGAGCTAAAGTGATTCAGCAAGCCCAAAAAAAAAAAAAGAGATATAAACCAGAATTTCATAAACCCTTGCTGAAAATTGTAACCACTGAAACAGCACATTAAAGTTTTTAGCCTCAGAGTTTCCTGCAAAGGAGAAGATGGGGGTGTTTTAGTACCACATTTTAGGTGAACTAATCTCTCCTGAGGCCATGTTTGCATGGGATGTCAGGAGAAGTGGTGTGAAATGGTGCTTTTGGTTTGACACACAACTGGAAATTGTTTTTTGTATGTAGCCAATTTAATCTCTGAAGTGTTTTTTAAATTCTTTTATTTTGACAAAGGGACTCTTAAGAAATAGACTGTTTGCCTCTGAAGGGGAGCTGGAGTGGTGTCATGTGTACAGTGCTGCACAAGTTTGGCAGTGCTTTAACCAGGTAGCAACTTGCAGTTGTTGATTGCCTTCAGTTCCAGTAGTCTTAGTTTTAAAACATGTCAGGTGTTTCAGAGAGTTTGGATTTTTTGTTAGTATCTTTTCAGTAAGTCCTGTTTTGGATATAGACACCAGTTCAAGGACCTTGGGTATTGAAACAAGCTGAAGGGCTCGTGTTTGCTTCAGGTTGAGTTGAAATGCTGGGTCTGACCTGGAGCTGTGCACCCCAAACTCCCCAGTGGAGCTGGGGTGTGTCAGAAGCTGCAGGACCATCCTGTTCCCTGGGCAGGACCTTCCAGCTGCAGTGGCTGAGGTGGCAAGGCTCAGGAGGTTCTCTCAGTTTAAAATGCTGCTGTTACAAAACACACTCCCTCCAGGATTATAGTGGATTGGAAAAACGAGCCCTCAGTTGTCTGGCATTTCAGATGTGCTGTTAAACTGCAAATCTCATTACCTTCACAGGAGTGTGGGTGCACAGCCCTCAGAAAACTAGGCCAGAAATGCTTAAATAAGGAGGAGAGGGAAGAAAGTGAAAATGCTCAAAGTCAGGCAGCAATAGATGTGTTGGGAGTCAACTCTTCAGTCGCTCTGTGCAGGGAGGAGAGAGATTTCATTGCAACTCTCACCTTTTCAAGGAAGTTTTCAGTAGTTTCCCTTCTTCCAGCTTCTCTGTTCTCCCTGCTATTTCTGCTCCTGGTGATTCTGACTTACTCTCTCTTCCCTGAGATACCTTTCTGCTTCCTGGCTGTCCCAGAAATGCCAGGTCCCAGAGTCCCAGGGACAGGCCAGCCTTGTCCTTCTGTGAGTATAGAATGTTACACACCACCATTCCACACAGCATCATTTAACCTGCATACACAGAGAGGCAGCTTTTCTGTTGCTGTGGGAACCACAGGTTCATTTTCTTGCATTTTTTTCTTGTATTTTAAGAGATTTCACTCAGTGTTGCACTACCAGCCTTCTTTGCAAATCTGTTTCATGGCTGTCTTTTAGAGCATGTTATTAAATGTAGTTAGCTGGGCAAATTGTTGTAAGTTACCTTATTTTAAAAGCAGTTGGAATAGGGAGATAAAAAACACAGTATCAAGAAACGAAGTGTTGTTTCATCTTGCCCAGGATCTTGGAGCTGCTGCCAGCTCTGATGTTTGCTCCTGTGTTGGGCTGTTAGAGATAAGCCAGTGACTTCTGCTGCTTAAAATATTGGTGAAATAAGGGCTCAAATAAAATAAATGTGAATTATATAAAGTCAGAAACATGCCAGATGCTTGGGGATCCTTGTCAGCAACACAGTGCAGGGCAATGATGTGGAGACCCAGCGTGGGATGAAGTGCTTCCCTGAGCTCAGCATCATCAGCCTGATGCACTAATTGTCACTGATCTGCTCTCGAGGCTGATGGGTCCTCACTCAGAAGTGTGCTTTCTGCAGGGAGGATTCTCTGGCAGAGAGGTAATTGGGACTTGCTAGAGACACAGGGGCACCTTCTAGTCAGAAAATGCTCTAGTATGAAACACCATCTATCCAGGCCCATCTGAAGGTATGGCTGATGCTCTTGTTAAAGCAAATGCAATATTTGATTTTGCCTCAATGTGAAACATTTTAAGAATTTTGCCTTTTTCAATTTCTTAAAGCATTTTAGTATCTTGTGTTGGAACTGTGCTTGCCAAAGAAAGCAATCTGTACCTTAAGCTGTGGATGTTCTGTGTGAACAATCAAGAGATTAAGATCGAACAATTTATTTTGCCTTATTCCTTGGCAGAGTAATTATAAATGACTCAACAAGTTCTGCATTTATGACCATCAGATTTGATTGTTCCAGATTCCGTGGTACTGCTGTTGTGTCTTGTGTTTCCAGTGTGTCCAAGACTGAGGTTGTGTCTGTGGGTGATGGGACTTGAAGAGGGATCAGTCTCCCCACAGAAGCGTGATCATTTACATGCCATGCCCCAAAACTTCCCATCCTTCTCCTAGCAATGTAACTGACAGCTGTAGCCTGAATTCCATTCCTTCCCCAAGGAATGTGTGTCCCCAGGACTGTGGCTGGCAGCCTTGTCACCTGTTTGGTGTCCCATAGTCTAGCCCTTGAAGGTGGGGCCTGTCTGTGTGGAACCTTCCAGGGAGAGTGGCCAGCCCAAGGCAGTGCAGTTGCTGTGGATGTTCCCTGTGTCCCTCGGGCTGTGGCTGTGCTGTGGTGCTGAGAGCTCGGGGCAGGGTCAGCTGAGCTCAGAACCCCTTCAGTCAGAAGGGTGGCTGGAGTGGGAGTAGGAGAATTCACTCTGTTCACTGCTGGCCTTCTGAACTGCAGTCTGAGCACTAAATGGTTCCTCAGGTCACATCCCCCAGCAGAATGTGGTGGTGTTCAAGCCACAAACCTGCTCCGGGTTGCTGCAGCCCCTGACCTTGCCCTCAGAGCAGCCCTGTGTCAGGCACAGGTGTGTGGGTTGTGGGGGGCTGTGGAGCACTGATGGTTCATTATCAATGTGAGGTTGCCCTTGTCACATCTGTCCCCCCTTGTCTGTGCCCTCTGTTCTGTCCAGCAGGATATGACCCTCCCGCTGGGCCGGGGCCGGGGCCTCCCCCAGTAGGTGTGATACCCTGAGGTGGGCGTCCTGCTGCACACTTGCTTTTGGAGGCTGCTGCAGGAAACTTGTCCAATGAGTCTGAGACGCCCAAGCACCATTCATTTTGGAGGTAAATGCCTCATGATATATACTCAATAGATGGGGAAGAGTTAAGATTTTCATGTGACAAAGTATGGGCAAAAATAGTAGAAAGGGTAGTTTTGACTGTTTGCTTCCAAGGTCTGGACATTTTGAACTTAAAAGAACACCAGCTTGAACTGTAGAGAAATTGAGGGGTGGGGGCTTTGGGCTCAGTCTGGCAGCTTCACTGCATGCTAATTGGTTTCCTGGCTTAAAATATTCCCCCCTCTGGTGGTTTAAAACCATCAGAGGTAGAAGTGTAAGCTGATTCTGACTGCAAGAGAAGTGACCAGCCTGCCTGAAGTAGTCATGCTAAACTGGGGGAAAACCTCTGAATTGGGGTAGGGAAGTTCAAAGATAGATAATTCAAGTTGGATGTTCCTTTAAGTTATTCCTTGGAATCTGACATTACGTATTTGAATCTCAATTGAAATGTTTAATTTTGGAAATTCAACTGAAGTGTACTTTAAGATATTTTCTATCATTTGTCTATAAATTGGTCTGTCAAAGTGGGCTGTATAAAGGAAGGGGAGGGAAGAATACTGTGAAAAGATAAAGCCAAAGGGGGGCCCCCTTTCTCCCCCAACAAAACAAACAAATGAAAGAAAATATAACAATTAGTCCCAGAAGAGTTTTTAAAAATGACAGATTTAAATGTTGGTGTTTGCCTTGGGTTGGGGGAGGGGGGAGAATAATTTGCATGGTTTGTGTTTTATTTCCAACTTAATTCATGCTGCTGTTACTGGAATTGAATCAGGTTACTGATCAAATTGTAAAGATAATGTACATTTAAAAAGTGAATGAGTTAAGTTTGCTCAAGTAAACACCAGTAATGTCCTGGCACCCAGCCCACAGAGAAGTGAAACCCTAGTGAAGGTTTGCAGTGTCTGGGTTGCACTGAGGATGTTGATCCTGGGTTCTTGTTGCTTTCTGATTTTAATGCCAACAGTTATTGAGAAATATTTAATACCTAAACCCAGGCTGTCTGGTAGAGAGCTACCTACACCTTTAAATGAAGTAATTTGGAGCATACTCTGAATTTTCTGTACAAATGTGTTACCAAACTGCATGCATTTTTTGATTATGGTGTTTGACTCTGCTGCAGCCCTGCCCTTTTAGTACTATTATGGATATTAAGAAATTTGGGATTGAATTATTGGAATGAAAGCCATGGGGTCATGATACAGAGCTAACAAAGACAATGGACTAAAGGAGAGGGTTTAAGTGTGTGGGGTGGGTTATTATGTAGGGGAGAGGAACAGCTTTTAGAATAAGGGTTTGAAACATTGCTTTTTCTGTAGGAAAAAGATGGAGTATTGCATGCTGGGAACAAGTGCTTTCCATAAGGTAGCTAAATTTTAAAAGTACATTTGTTTCATTTTGTTTTAGGCTTTGCTTAAGTATTCTAATCTAGTAATTTTGTCCTTTCTGCAGTTTTCATTTTGATTAGACCTCTGAAAAATCTCTCTTCTAAACAAAAGTTAAACAAAAAAGCCCAACCAAAAATAACCCCGAAAAACCTCAAACCTGGGCCACAATTGCAGTTTGTCATTGCTGAAAGGGTGTACAGAAAAGTATTTCAGTGTTATTAGTAATGGTGTCACTTCTTCCTGGGGTCTGTTTTGCTCTCCGTGATTTCAAAATTGCAGGTATGAACACTGGTACATTTGAAGATGGGAATGTGTTGGGTGAATACAGAAAATGGCCAAACGTAAAACCCTTTGATAAGTGTAGTATCCATTGACATCTCTTTAAAAACAAGAAACCCAAACCTCCCAAGCCCAAGAAGCCCCACTCCTGGGGAATGCTGTCAGCAGAACCTCCAAGTAAATAGTCTCATTTTTTGTCCTTTGTTCTTGTGAATAGCAAGACATAACATACTTGGAGGAAGTCTGAGTAGATGAGTCAGGAGCTATTTCATTAACTGCAGTTAAATGTATTGGCCAGGTTTCCCCAGGAAACAAAGCTTACACAATTTTTCAAATTGTGGCTTGTCTCCTAATCCCTCCTCCCAGCCAAGAGAAGAGGGAGCCATTTCGACCAAACTGGGAGGAGGTGGAGATCTGAAAAGAACAGTGAGCACCTTTAAGTTTGGTTAAACGCAGCTGCCCACTAAGAGAGGAAACAGGTTTGGACATTGCCAAGGCTCCTTCCCTGCTCTCTTAGCAGCCTGTTAGTTCAGTTGGGTGCAGCTCAGTGGGAGGGGCTGCAGGGAGGGCCCAGAAATCCCAGTGCCCACCCAGGGGGCTGCAGAGGGGCCCACGAGGTGGTGTCTGGAGCTGGCCGTGCCTGGCCTCATCCAGCACGGAGTGAGCCAGGGCTGTGCAGGGACAAGAACAAGCAGTGCATTGTCTTGGCTTAGCATTTGAAGTCTTGAGCTCGGAATGAGGGGTGTTGGTGCCTGGCTGGGTGCATGTATAGTGTATCATTCCATGGATACGATATTATTGCAGGTACAGCAGCAGCTCATGATGCCCCGTAAAGCTTTTCTTTCCCAGAAAGAAAAGCAGGCTCGTGCCAGGGAAAGGGATATGTTAAAAAAGAGGAGGAGGCGACAAGACTATCTCAAAAGAAGCGTGGAGCCACAGAAAAATACTGAAACAATAAAATGGCACAGGGATGATGAGAAGAGGAGAGAAAATGAGCAAGTTAAGGACAAAGATATCAAGAAGCGGTGGAGACAGGATGAGAGAGAACGACGAAAGAATGTGGACGCTATGAATTGGCACAGGGAAGATGAGAAGAGGGAGAATGAGCGAGGTAAGGACCAAGAAGGCCAAGAACCAGCAAAGAAAGGAGGGGGAAAGAGCACCGAAAGGATGGACCTTTTGAGGCAGCAGAGGATGATGAGGGGGAGAGGGGAAAAGAGAGATCAGTTCTGTTTTATAAGCATGTGCAGAAATGTTGCTTCAGTGAACTAGAGTTCTTCCATTGCTGATGATTGTCATAAGAATGATCTGAGTGGAGATGTAAACTAACAGTCACAGTGGGGCAGAAGAGCCTGGGTTTACACACTGCTTATCCAATTGCCTGTTTGCACACACGCTCACACCTAATGCTTTGCTCAGCACTGCCATTGGTAATCCTGGGTGTCACATCACCAAAAAGCTCAGGGTGTCTCAGTCTTCATAACAGGAGTAAATAAGAGCATTAGGAAAGGAAGGGTCAACCTCATGTGCTCACAAGAGGAGGTAAAACTGTTGCTTTGTTTTATTCTTTTTAATAATGTCCCTAAGAGTGTTGCAGTTGCACGGACAGTTCTATTCTGAGGTCAGTTATTTTAGCATGAGTTGTATGACACTGTAAATTTCCTGGAATGCCTTTAAGAAGCAGGCAGCTCAAGAGATGAAAGGAAGAAATTGGAAGACATTAGGAAGAAATTTCTCCCTGTGAGGGTGGGCAGGCCCTGGCACAGGGTGCCCAGAGAAGCTGTGGCTGCCCCATCCCTGGGAGTGCCCAAGGCCAGGCTGGACGGGGCTTGGAGCAGCCTGGGCTATGGAAGGTGTCCCTGCCCATGGCAGGGGGTGGGATGGATGAGCTTTAAGGTCCCTCCCAACCATCCAAACCAGTGTGGGATGATTATAGGAAAAAATAAAGTATAAGGGGTAGATGTTGCTTATTATGAGTAACTGTATACATTTCATTGTGAGGGAAAATGCTCTCAAAATGAGTTTCCAGCTTTCCACTTCTGTGTTCCTGTTCTTTTTACTGTAGGCCTGGGAATCATCAGCTGCTAAGAGAAATTGAATGTCAAGAAAATTGCTAAATGCATGTAAAAAATTTGCACTTTCTTTTTCACTTGTAACTTTCACTCAGTACTCACTAGGAAAGGTTAATTTTTGTAGTTCTCCTTTTCTTGATTGACTGCTTCTTCTAATTGTTCTCTTCTCTGGGAACTCAGATCAACTTAAAACTATGTTAATAACAACTTTGAAGAAAATAAATGATAGGAAGTTCCCAGTTACTCTTCTAGTATCATTAGAACCAAGAATTCCACTGGCTTGGCTGTGCCAGTGATGAACAGACACTTGGGACGAACCAGTGGCCACTGAAGAGCTTTGGGATCCCTGCCCTCCTCCAGGTCTGGGGTGCCTGAACAGGAATAAAATGTACTGGGGACTGGGGGGTTTGTTTTCAGCTTTTGGGGAGTCCATGACTGGTTTTGACTTGCCATTGCACAGCGATGTTCTCTCCGAACCTGGCTGGGTGCAGACTCTCCCTCAGACAGTGTTCAGGTCACCCACATTCTGTGCTTGCTGCTTCCTGGTGTGAGCAGGAAATGGTGTCATCTCCAGTGAAGCACAAAGAGAAGGAAACCTAGAGCAGGTTCTCTAGAAAACCGAGCCTGGTGCTGTCATGGTTGCTTTACACAGCAAGATCTTCCTCCAGATTATTTCTTTAGTCATTATTTCTGTCTGAAAACCACTGTCCCTTGGTCACTGGTGTGTGTAAGGGCTGAACTGCATGGCCAGTTGAAGCTGGTACAGTGAAGATTGTTTACTTTTATTAAATGTTAAAATTGATTTAAAAATCAGTAATGTGACAAGAGGATGTGTCAGACATTTTGACTGTTTTTAGAATAGTGACTGCAGTTATTTCCATCTGCAGTTTGAAGTGCTAGTAAGAGTAGCAAGTGGTGAAGAGGTAATTTGGAGTTGCAAGTCACTGGAAGTCTGTCTGAATAGTAAGATCTGTTTAAAAGAAAGAGCAGTGAAGAGTCTAGGGTTTGTTAAAACTGCTGTGTGGTTAATTTGGGGCTAGACCTTGTTTCCTTTCTGTGTTTTTTGTCATGCCATAGAAATGAGAAGTCCTCGTTTCCTGTTCTTGGGATATTTGCATTGTTAAGTTCCTAAAACTGGGCAGAAATGGTGCAAAACCCCCTGACTGCTGTTCACACCAGTGATCCTGAGAGCCTTTCAGGGTGTTACACAATTGTCCCCCCCTCCTTTGCCCTCCATGGCTGACAAAGTTAGGGATGGATGGATGGAGAGGAAAGGAAAAGCCTTTTGGTTTGGGGCAGGAGGGCCCTCAGGCAAGTAAAGGATCCCTCATTCCCAGAGCAGCATTAATGTCTGGATGGTGGTTTGAGATGCTGCTCAGCCCCTGCAGGTTTAGTGTCCACACCCAGGGAGGTGCCAGCAGAGTGTTGTGTACATGGCAATTACAGTTTGAGTTACTGCTGCAGGTAGAAATGAATGGAGGTGCTAAAAGCTGCTTTTGTGGTCACAGACTATAATAATATTAGGCTGTGTCTGGCTTTCCCCTCACTATGATTAAATAATTTCCATAATCAAGTGTACTGTATTTGCTTGAGGATGAGGTTTTTTGTTAGATTAGCTGAGTTGGATTCAGCCAGCCAGCAGAACTTGCAAAGTAAGGTTGTTTTTTAAAAGCTGATCTGTAGAAGTTCAGTTTTCAGATGTGAAGATCTAATTCTCTCCTCTGTTACAATGGGGGTGATAGGCAGGTCCTGGAATTTCTTGATTTAAACCTTTTCTCTTACTCTCTTTTCCAATAGAAACTATGTTCCAACTTCCTGTCAACAACCTTGGCAGTTTAAGAAAGGCCCGGAAAACTGTGAAAAAAATCCTTAGTGACATTGGTTTGGAATACTGTAAAGAACATATAGAAGTAAGTATGGCATCTCCCAAGTGTTAGAGCCAGAGGTCTCCACAGTTAGGGGCACTCTGAGAGATTTGGGGCCTGACATTCTTTTTAGACCTTTTTCAGTTCTACACAAAGCAGGAGTTAATTAAAAACTGGAGATAAAATGTACCTTTAAACACTTATGGGGAAGTTTAGTGGAGCCAAGACACACCTGAAGCTCTGTGACCCGTGGCTTTGGCTGTTCTATCTGTGTCTCCAAGGAGCATTGAATGAGATGTATAAGGGAAAGAAAATGCCAATCCTTCCTGCTTGGAGAATTTGCCAGGCCAGTCTCGTATTTAAAGGGAGAATTCTGAACTGGGACAACGTTCATTTCAGTGGAAATGTTATTTTTGAGCCCTTCGTGCTGCTGACTTCCATGCCAAAGGTGAAATGCCAAAGTACTTGATCAGATTAAATTTTTTAATAAAAAGTGGGCATCTTGGACATTGCACATGTCCAGCTTTAAAAACTTTTATCTGGATTCCTGTGTGAAATTAATTTAAATCCAAGCAAAACCAATCAAACACCACACCACTATCCCCCAAAAAAGCAAGCAAGCAACCAACCAAAAAACCCCAAACATCAGACTCTGAGAACACTTTCCTTCAGGTTTGCTTTTGAAATGAGATGACTGTGTAACTACAGCCTTGGGTTAATCGGGAGGATGAGAACTGGAAATGGTTCTTCAGGTGGTTTGTGATGCAGAGAATGTTCACAGCTCTCCCCCTACGAGGAGCTGCAGCTGCCCTGGGTTAATGGTGTGTGCCCTTTGCAAGCAGCCCCTGGGAGGATCCAGGGAGCACTCAGGGATTGCTCAGGGGAGCTGTTGGGCTTTGGTTCTGACTCTCTGTCCTCTCTTCCCATCTTCCCCTCTCCAGGATTTTAAGCAGTTTGAACCTAATGACTTTTATTTGAAAAACACTACATGGGAGGATGTCGGACTGTGGGACCCATCACTTACAAAAAACCAGGTTGGTACGAGTTGGAGTTGGCACTGGGAGGTGGTTTGTGCTAAAGGGCATTTCACAGGCATGCCAAGAGCTTTGCCTGCAGTTTTCCCCATGGCCCTTTGTGTGTCAGCAGCTCAAGGGACAGCAAAAAGCTGCTTGGTTTCTCCTGTCTTTTTTGTGTTAAGTTCTAATCCTGGTCTGTCTCAGGACTCTGGGTGGCCAGTACTGGAGAATTGATGGGCCCAGAAACCCTGCCCAGGTCAAACAACTGCACACTGAGGGCCCATTCCCAGCTGCTTCCACGCTTAGCACAATTCCACCCAGCCTTCCTGCCAAAAGATCACCAAGTGTATAAAACTGTCCATCAGTTTGTTACCTTTCCTGGATGGTTTGTTACCTGTTCTCATCAGTTTAACTGAACACATCTCCCTGCTGCCCTGTGCACGGGCTGGTCTGTGTTGCATCGGTTGACAAGAACTGCATCAGCACCACATGAAAAGTAACAAAGGGAAAGGCTGCAGGGAAACTGCAAGGGTGGGATTTTCAAATTCCTTCTTTTCCTGAGTCAGGATTGGTTTAAAAATCAGGTTTATGCTTTGATCAGAAGGAAAAGGCTTGGTGGCTTTAAGGGTTTTGTGTAGCCTTAGTCTGTGTCTTGGTAAGCTGAAATCCTTTTGTTCACCAAAAATAGGTTTTGAATTCCATCTTTGATATTAAAGTATGTAATGGATAAAGACACTGAAATAGCTCAAGTTATAGATCCATCTTACATCCACAGAAGTTTGGCAGATTTAGGTGGGAAGTATCTCATCTGGATACAGTCTCATTCTCCTCACACAACCCCGTTTGCCTTTTCCCCAGAAGGAGCTTAAGGGGAATGTTTTTTGCAGCTCTGCTGCAGGGGAAGGAGCCTTTTTGTGACTGGTGGGAAAGAGGCTTCTGAGTCAGTCTTGCCTGTTGAGGTCATGGTTAGACTCTTGAAGAGCCCCTTGGCACTTGCCATGTCACGTGCATGCTCAGATGATAAACTTTTTAGGAGGCCAGAACTGGGAGAGAAGAAACGAATGGGAAGGTTTGAGACGGTTGCAGGGGGTCTCGCGAGTATCATTTAGAAACATTGCATAGGGAAGAGCGTGGATGTTGTTTTCCTAAAAACTGCTGCTCAGTATTGAGTTTGTGCTTTGTTCTCTGTTCAAGGACTATCGGACAAAGCCCTTTTGCTGCAGTGCATGTCCATTCTCCTCGAAGTTCTTTTCAGCCTACAAAAGCCACTTCCGGAATGTTCACAGCGAAGACTTTGAGAACAGGATTCTCCTCAACTGTCCCTACTGTACCTTCAATGCGGATAAAAAGACTTTGGAAACGCACATTAAAATATTCCATGCTCCCAACGCCAGTACACCAAGTGGAGGCATCAGCACTTTCAAAGATAAAAACAAACACGAGAGCCTTAAACCCAAGCAGGCTGACAGTGTGGAACAAGCTGTTTATTACTGTAAGAAGTGCACTTACCGCGACCCGCTCTACGAGATCGTTCGAAAGCACATTTACAGGGAACATTTTCAGCACGTTGCTGCTCCTTACGTAGCGAAGGGAGGGGAAAAGTCCCTCAATGGTGCAGTTGCGCTGAGCTCCGGTGCCCGAGAGGAGGGGGGTATCCACTGCAAACGATGCCTTTTCATGCCGAAGTCCTACGAAGCTTTAGTGCAGCACGTGATCGAAGACCACGAGCGAATCGGGTACCAGGTCACAGCGATGATAGGTCACACTAACGTGGTGGTTCCACGCTCTAAGCCCTTGATGCTCATAGCTCCAAAACCCCAGGATAAAAAGCCTATGGGACTCCCCCAGAGGATGGGTGCCCTTTCCACTGGAAGTGTCCGGTCTCTCTCGTCACAGCAGATGATGAACAGACTCACTATACCAAAGCCTACGTTAAATTCTGCAGGAGTGAATATGATGTCAAATGTTCACCTGCAACAGAACAATTACGGGGTCAAATCAGTGCCCCCGAGTTACGTTGGGCAGCCAGGGGGGAGGCTCAGTCTCAGTGGAAACTCACCCGTTTCTCTTTCCCAACAATCACAAACCATGAAACAGTTTTCAGCGAGTGGGAACGGAAGGCCTTACACGCTTGGAGGGGAGCAGAGGTCCCAGGCCTCAGCCAGGTACTCGCTGCAGTCTGCCAACTCCTCCTCGCTGTCCTCAGCACAGCTCAAACAGACCTCGCTCTCCCAGTCACAGGCAGCGACCAGAGCTTTGGGCCAGTCTGGCTCCAAATCTCCCGTGGCTGCCACAGGCCCTTCCGCTGTCAACACATCGTCCACACAGAAGTGGAAAATCTGTACAATCTGCAACGAGCTGTTCCCTGAAAACGTGTACAGTGTCCACTTTGAAAAGGAGCACAAGGCTGAGAAGGTGCCTGCAGTGGCCAACTACATAATGAAGATCCACAACTTCACTAGCAAATGTCTCTACTGTAACCGCTACCTGCCCACCGACACGCTGCTCAACCACATGCTGATCCACGGCCTGTCCTGCCCCTACTGCCGCTCCACCTTCAACGATGTGGAGAAGATGGCTGCCCACATGAGAATGGTGCACGTGGACGAGGAAATGGGACCTAAGACTGATTCCACTCTGACCTTTGATTTGACATTGCAGCAGGGCAGTCACACGAACATACATCTCCTCGTCACCACCTACAACCTGCGTGATGCTCCCGCTGAATCCGTAGCTTACCATGCCCAGAACACTCCCCCCGTTCCGCCAAAACCGCAGCCCAAAATCCAGGAGAAGTCTGACGTGCCCGTCAAAAGTTCTCCACAAGCAGCAGTGCCCTACAAAAAAGACGTGGGGAAAACTCTGTGTCCTCTGTGCTTTTCAATCCTAAAAGGACCCATCTCCGATGCTCTCGCGCATCACCTGCGGGAGAGGCACCAGGTCATCCAGACTGTTCACCCGGTGGAGAAGAAGCTGACCTACAAGTGCATCCACTGCCTCGGGGTGTACACGAGTAACATGACAGCCTCGACCATCACCCTGCACCTGGTGCACTGCAGAGGGGTGGGCAAGACCCAGAACGGCCAGGACAAGGGCACGTCCCGGCTCGGCCAGTCACCCGCCGTGGCGCCCGTGAAACGCACCTACGAGCACATGGAGTTCCCCCTGATGAAGAAGAGGAAGATGGACGATGAGGACTCCCCCTCTGCCTTTGAGGAGAAGCCTGAAGAACCTGTAGTTCTCGCACTGGACCCCAAGGGTCACGAAGATGATTCCTACGAAGCCAGGAAAACATTTCTTACAAAATATTTCAACAAGCAGCCCTACCCCACGAGGAGAGAGATCGAGAAGCTGGCGGCCAGTCTGTGGCTCTGGAAGTCTGATATCGCCTCCCACTTCAGTAACAAAAGGAAGAAATGTGTTCGGGATTGTGAGAAATACAAGCCTGGGGTGCTGCTCGGCTTCAACATGAAAGAGCTGAACAAAGTCAAACACGAAATGGACTTTGATGCTGAGTGGCTCTTTGAAAACCACGATGAAAAGAACTCCAGAGTCAATGCCAGTAAGACTGTTGATAAAAAAATCAACTTAGAAAAAGACAATGAGAGTTCCTCAGACAGCTATGAAAATATAGAGGAGGAATACAATGAAAGCCGTAGCCCGTTTGGTCAGCGCGACTCTGACACTGGTGGGAAACCCTCATCTCATGGCACAGCAGAGAACCCCGAGGACAGCATATCCAAGGAAATCATGGAAGAAGATGCATTGCAGTCTCCAGAGAAATCTGATCAAAAACAGGGGGAAAGCACTAAATACGAAGAGATTATTGCTGCTGAAGAACCAGGAAAACTGGTAGGGGATGTTTCAGATAGTGAAGGTGATCAGGATGATGCTGGGGAATGGAAAGATGGAGCTTCCCAGTCTGAAAGTGGGCCTGGTTCCCAGCAGGTCTCGGATTTTGAAGATAATACATCGGAAGTAAAACCAGAAGTGTGGACAGACGAGTCCTCCCACAGTGAAGACGCCAGGAGCAGTAAAGCGGCTGCGGAGGCCAAAGGGGGCGGATCCGAGAGCGGCGAAGAGCAGTCAAAGTGGAAGAATCGTTCCTATGGAAAAGTAGAAGAGTTTTGGTCCAAGGACCAGTCGCAGTGGAAGGGCGCCTCGGAGGTGGAGGGCAGCCTGGCGGGGCAGGCGGGGCCGTGGCAGAGCGGCGAGCACGGCGCGGGCTTCGCGGGCGTGGCGGGCGAGCCCATGCACGGCAGCCTGCCCGGCGTGGAGCTGAGCAGCCAGCAGGCCTGAGCGCCCGGGCATGGCCCGCACTCCCACCCCTGGCCCCGTGCCCAGGGCCCGGCCCGCGGCACCGCTGCCGGCCCGCGCCCGCGCTCCGGGCTGCTCCGGCTCCGCGGGTGCTGCCGGGATGAGCACAGGAACTTAATGTGAAACGGATGCGCTGGTGGCTCCAGAATGCACACAGAGAAAAGCAGAGGTTTCTTTGACCTGCGTTTCCGACCTTTCTCTCCCCCTGTCCATGTTGAGTTGTGTCCTTCCAACGCGCCCCCCAGGCGGCGCGGCCGCCCCCCGGTGCCCCTGTATAGCAGACTCTGGGGAAACGGACCTGTCATGTATCATTCTGAATAGTTGAAATGTATATTTGTACAGTCTTTTAGACCTATTCAAGTGAAGCTTATGGAACTGTTCTTGTGTACCCATCATAGATCTGTTTCTCTTTTTTAGTGTTGCCCTGCTGTGTAATAAATGCTGTATCTAGTTTCCCTAGCAAAGCTTGAGACTGCTCTAGTATCAATTTTGACAGACTTAGTTTTTGCACATAACCTTGTACAATCTCCAACCAGAGGCCAGCGACATAAAAATATATCTGGGCTCTGTTGTATTATAGAATTTTCTTGTTCTGAATATCCTTGACATGACAACTGATGACAAACGTATTTCAGAGCCATTTTCTGAAATCTTTTAAGCTAAAAAAGAAAAAAAATCACATGCAAGAAACAAGTTTGCAGCTACTAATTTTGACACCTTTTAGATCTGTATAAAAGTGTATTGTGTTGAAGCAGCACACTGAGACAAAGTGCTGGGTTTGGATATTTAGTTTTATCTTTAGTTAACACCAACAAGGTGTTGTATTCATTTATACCATCTAATATATGACACACTGTTGTAGTATGTATAATTTTGTGATCTTTATTTCCCTTTGTATTCTTCATTTAAGCATCTAAATAAATTGCTGTATTGTGCTTAATGTAAATACTTGCTTTATTACATGCAAGTGCTCCATTCCTGGTTGGTAAATCCCACCTTGCTATATTCATTCCTTCTTTTTCTCCTTTGCTTTTCCAAGTGCTCCACGGCCCTGCTGGGGCCTGTTCAGTACTTACTGAACAGATTGATGTCCTTCAAGGATATTGAAAATCTACAAAACCTGCTTGGGCTGAAATTCGTTGTTCCTGTTCAGTGTTGTAGAACATGGAGTTATAAATAGGACTGTAGTGGTTTGCTTGTTCTGCATCCTGGGGAAACAAGGGCTGTGAATTCCCTGCCTTTTCCATCCCTTTGTACTCGATGAATGGAAATTGCTTTCAGCTCTAAAAACCTCCCCCAGAGCCGTGTCTGGAGCACTGAGGGACAGCAGAGCAGCGGTGCTGGAACACTGACCATGCCCACAGGGAGGAGCACAGGCTTGGCTTGGAAGGAAAAGGAATAGCAGCACATTTGTTTGGCCAGGCCAGCCCTGCAGGGTGGCACAGGTGCAGGGAACAGAGAGCTGGGCAAGGCCAGAGGACAGGACTGACCGAGGGGAACCGAACTGTGGTGAGAACAGAACTCCTCAGCAGAGTGGTGAGTTGGACTCGGAAATCCCAGTACCTGTTGTTTGATACTTTACAAGAACTACACTGACCTGTGCCGTTTTCACTGGTGTTGAAAAGGAGGGAATAATTGTGTGTTTTCCAGCAGTTTAAACAGCAAAACCATTTCAGAGAGGTGGGGTGGGTTTGACTGTACCAAAGCTGAGGCTCCCTGTGCTGCTGACATTGCAGTGAGCACCTCAGGGTTTGTTGGACTAACTCTGTGTGAAGTGATGACTGAAAACAGGTACCTGGAGCTGATTTAGATTTGTCTCGTTCTTTCCTCCCTCACAGAAGGGACACAACGTTGTTGTGCTTTTTTACCTCAGAGCAGTGGAAGTTGGACGGGCCGGCTCCCAGTTTGAACTCCAGGGGTAGAAGATGCTTCAAGAACAATACAGGAAAAACACTTTGGCAAAAAGAGCTGCCTGTGTTTCTCTGCTTTAAAAGAAAACTTGAGCCTCAGATCATTCTGTGATCACATTTTCCAAACTATTTTGTGGAGAATACCTTCAGTGAATCAGGTGAGAGTGTGGTAAGGACCACTCGGAGCTGTCGGCTGGATCCGTATCCCAGGCAGAAATCCTGGAAAAGCTGAGTCCTTTCTCAGAAACTTTCGTTGTGTTCCTTCCCCCCACTGTGTTGCAGGAAGCTGCTGGCTGAAATTTGAGACATTTCAGGATTTATTCTGTGTCCTTCGCCTCGGCTTTAAGGGATTTTACAAATGTATTTGCAAAAAACTTAAAGTACAGCAGAGCCTTTATCTGTTGAGCAACAGCATAAGCAATTTGGTATCCTTTTATCAACCTGCATCAGTTCTGTCTCAGTGTCTGGCAAGGTAAAGCTCTGTAGTTACAAGTTAAATATTCTGAGCTCCTGGGTGTAGTCAGTGAATAGTAAGACTGAAATATGAACTCTCTAGGAGTGCTTCATTTGCCAGAAAATTCCAGGAAATACCATTTGATATAGTGATTAAATGAAAGGTCTTGCATAAAACCAGTCTCTTACCAGAATATCAAGGATGGAAGGGGGTTATTTTAAGTCCTGGCATAAACCTTCTACTATTTCAAACCAGTTACTCTTCAAATGTGGATTTGAGGCTGGGACAGATTCCTCTCAGATTTGAGGCTAACCACACTTTTGAGGAAGTCAAAAAGCAGAAGAGGTAAATAGCCCAATAAAACTGGGAGAACCTTAACCCCAGTTTGTGTAATTCAACATGCCCACACCATTATGACTTTATGAGCTGGAAATTACCCAAATTTTAGAGCCGTTACAAAGGTCTGTGGGAGCCTCTGAAGCAGGAGCCTGCCCAGGCTTTGGGAGCACAGCAGCACAAAGACCCCTCAGACTCTTCTATAAAGACTTTGTTTCAGCCATTTTACCTGAAGTGAAGAAAAGTGAAGTGTGTTTTCTGTCTTAAATCCACTCTGAGTTGTGCAGGCAGAGACTGAGCAGCAGGTTTTTGGCACAGCCCTTGCCTCCAGACACACCTCAGTGGCAGCAGGGCCTGGGAGCTGCTGTGCCCTGTCCCCCTCAGCCCCCCCGGGTTTGGTGCCATCCAGAGAGCTGTGCTGGAATCCCAGTGCACACGCCCCCCCTGCAGTGGTGCTGGGGCTCAGCACACCTCCCTCCCCTCCCTCTGCTCCTCTCCCTGCACTCCCAGGCACAGCCACTCAGCTTTCCCCAGGGGAACCGGTGTCTCCCAGCAGGGACAGGCACCTGAACAGTTCCCTGCCCAGTGCACCACACACCAAAGCCACCCTTAACCTCAGCGTTTGCCTGGGGGGCCATGGCTGAATCCTTTCCCTACTCTGGGATTTCTGCTCAACCCAAGCATTTCTGCAGCATCATGTCAAAGATGTGCAGGGAAGGTTTGTTGCCTGAGCCCTGAACCTTCCTGAAAGCCCCTGTGACATTTCCTGCTGCCGTCCCCTGTCCTGCAGTGACAACTCACCAGTTAATACCTGACCCTTGGGCATGTATTTTCAAGACAAACCTGAATATTCACCCAGTATTTTTATAGGAAATTTCTGTCATTCTTGCCACCACGCAGTTAGCAGATGTCAAATGTTTACTAGTACAGTTACAGGGAAGTTTCCCATTGTGTAGTACACACATCCAAAGCTACAGTATTATTTCCATTTTTATCAGAACCAAAAGATTTCAGAAACATGTTGTGTCTCGCTCTTTCTCTAGTTTTGTTAATAAAGAAGCTCATACTTGGATAACAGGTTGGTATAACTACAAGTATTTTGTTCCTTTCATAACTAATTTGCCTCTCTAACCCCAGCTCATTTGTAATGATCCATTACAATAACCTGCATTGCAGGGACAGAGGCAGCACCTTGCTCTGTCTGTATTGCTTTATATTTTAATTTGACTTTATCTTTCATCATCAGTCCCACTAATAAATATGAAAAGGTTGTGTTCATTTATTTCTGCATCAGAAGAGCTTTTGTCTCCATGGTTACAGCCATGCAGCTTTACTTTCACCATAAGTGTGGCTTTTTTTTCCCTTTACAGACTTTGCAGTGGGATCTCCATCTTGAGCTTTTCCCAGGCATTTTTAAAGCAGGCATTTTTTCCCATTTCTGCATACTGTACTGGGTGCAAAGCCAGCACCTGAGTGCAAACCCCTCTGATCAAACCCCAGAAATAAACATCCCACCTCCACAGAGCTACAACAGGATCAGAAATCTTTGCCTGCCCTTAGAGCTGCCAGGCAGACACCTGAGATGTAACACAGTCACATGTCCCAAAGTACAAACCACTAACAATAATCCAGGCACTTCCCTAGAAACCTTTTGGTTATCAAAAGTTAATTATTTGGATACTTAGTACCTACACAGGAATCAGCATCTCAGAACTGGAGTTGCTCTCCAATAGCAATAACTGACTGTAACCCATGCTGAAAATGGGAAGGTGTTTACTCTCACACCTGATTCTACAGACTTTTGCTGGGTTAATACTGAACAGATAAAAATAGAGTAGAACACAGGGGAAATTAGTTTTAAAGCACAGAGAAATGCAAATGAATTAGTACCACTGGAAAATACTGACTACAGAAGAAGTACAGAAAGGGATTTGGGTTTGCTCCTGGGGTTTTGAAGAATTCAAATAATTGATTAATCCTGAATTGAGGAGATAAAATCATTTTTCTATGGTGCAGCAATCCAAACCTCTAGCTAAAATCCCAGTCTCGATGGAAAAGGGAGAGCCTGTCTTTCCCACGAGGCTGTTACCCTCCAGTCTCCAAACTCCACCTCCTTCCAGGGGGTAGTTTGCTATTTAAAGGTAATCCCCATTTATTTGTATTTAATTCTCACTGGAGTGTTTCAAGCTGTGTGTCTGCTTACAAATGTTCCTTGAGCATCCACTGCTGATTCCTGGGAACAATCCCTGGCTCTGCACACACCGAGGTGGGAAATCCTGATTTATCCTGTGAGCTGTCCTGGCTCCTGGAGCTGCACTCACAGCACGGGCGGGTGGATGGGGGTCCCACTGACTACCTGGAGGAGGAGCCCGCGGCAGAGCAGCTGTGGGGACAAACAGTGGGGGGACAGCCCAGCTGTGGGGACAGCCCAGCTGTGCTGTGACAGCTCATCGTGGAAAATAAACATTGTCTGAATGTCCCCAAAATAAACGCAGGGAGAAGGAAAAGGTAAAGGTCGCTCCAATATTCCAAGTTTAGTAATCTGTCCCCCCATTTCTAGGGCAATACTGCCACTGGTCCTACCGGGAGCAGACAAGGCAGAAACAGAGCTGTGAATTACAGTAATTAAGCTTAATGAGCTGGCAGCCAATCCGTTTGCAGAAAGCCCTGCCCAGAGCCATCCACCTTCACCACGGACACAGCCCCTCCAGCTCCAAAGCCTCCTGAAGCCATCAAAGGAGAAAGGTTTCAGTAGAAGCAAATAGCTTTTCACCTCTAGATCACTGATTGCTGTGTGTGCCCATGTAATAAGGGCCAGATCACGGCCCTCTGCTGCAATCAGTCTCTGTTGAGCTGCCCTGTACCCCTGGATTCTATTACCTTAAAGATCCAACAATGAGGGAATAAACTGAGGAAATAAAGATTAAATGAATTACTGAGGAGTTTAGCATTTGGAAGGCAGTAAGGTGTGTTCAGGTGAAGCCTGGTCAAATAGTAGTAATGAAAGGATTAAAACATTTGCAAGAAAAACCAAGTCCACACAACTCTGCGCTTGCAGGCAAATAAAAGCACTGGCATGTAGAGTCATGCCTGGGAGACTAAAACTTCTGGTGGCAGCTGTAGAGACTTCAGTCAGTTGCATTTCAACAGGCAGCCAAGTTCTCCAGAGCCACCAATGGTGTGACACACTGGGGGAGGCACTGAAAGCACCCTTGGGAAGGGCAGTTTGGAGCCCCCAAGAGCCAGGCCCCAGCTGGCAACAGCAAACACAGAGCAGGGGCAAAATGACCCATTTGGGAGCAGTGGTCACTCTGCCAACTGCAGCCCAGCACTGAACAGCAAAGCTGGGCCCCAGGGTGATCCCTGCCAGGTGTAACACACCCAGGGAACAGCTGAATTCACAGTCACTCACACTGTACCGTGGGCTGAAGAGAAACAGCTGCTGGGCCCAGGGGGGTCATTGCCACGCCGGGCTCAGGTCAGCCCACACAGCAACACCACCTTTAGGGCAAGTGCTCCAAGAACTGCTGATGTGGACATGAGAAATCATTCCCCTTCCACCCAAGTATCTACAGGACGGTCCAGAAATCCCCTTCAGTGCTGATTTTCTAAGGCAGATGCAGGGCACCTGCCCTCAGGGCGCACGAGCCCAGCCCAGCTCCAGAGTCCCCCCATCTGTCCCTGTTCTCTTCCCACAGGGCAGCAGCAGGGCTGGGCTCTGTGGGGCAGGGCACTGCTACAGCCCCCCAGCTCCCACAGCTCAAAGGCTCGGCATCAGCAGCAGGATTTCTGAGCCTGTTCCAAGCAGGATGGTTATCCAGGCTATTTGCAGGGTGCCTGAGCATTGCAGCTAAACCATGGAGCTACTTGCAGAGACAGAGGGAAGGGCAGATTACCCGAGGAAAGGGGGAGGGATGCCATTTCATGCAGAAAAACTGAGCTGCCCTTCCACAAGCTGTGTCCCTGGAAACTTGGACCTTCATTCTTACTCTGACAGGGATCACTCCAGACCCACAAAAAAAATTAAAGGAGTGTCCTTTCAGGCTACCAAATGTACAGCCTTGGCAATTCAGCAGTGACTCTCCTGGGGTATTTACCCCTCTGAACTCGGCTCTGGATCAATTCTGCCTTTGCAGAGCTGGACTGTGGGGATGACTTTGCCTGAAACACCATTCCCATTCCCAGAGCTCCTGGACCCAGGTCTCTCCCACCTTCCACCTGAAGCAGCAGCACTAATGCACCTTCCCCTTGACACCAATAAACAAATTTGCTCCAGTTGGTTTACAGGGAAGGTCTGCCAGGCTTCCTGGAGTGGATCAGCACAGCTGCAGGTACCCAAGGAAAGCCAAGCAGCCCAAGGAAAACCTCTCCACAGACACCTGCAACACACAGATCTGACCTTTGCTATCAAAGATAAAAGGGGATTCTTGGCTATCCAGCAATAATTATTTTTCAGCTCTGATCATTCTTGCAGGTATTAAAATCAATACCTAGACTGACTGTAGTAATCAAAACAGAGCAAAAGCTGAAACCTCTTTCTTTGGCAGCTCCAAAGTCAAGCAAACCTCATTTTTTTCAGCAAAACTTCAAAGGTTATTATTTGAATTCCTCTCAATTTTTTTATATAGTTTTATGTCACAAACAGTAAAATAATTGTAATTTCTACTAAAAGAGATTTGACTCTCAGCACTAAAACTTACTTCTTCAAAACCCTCAAATCTGCCTTTTCCAACCAGCCTTGTGTCGATTCCCAGCAGCCCACCCAGCACAGTGCAAGAGGACTCAAGACATGTATCTGGGGAAAAGCATGACTTGAAGAACCAAAACATTCCTCATGCTCAGCTCCAATGCTGAGCACAACAAATCCTCACCACGTGTTCTCTGTTAGAGATTTGCCACGAACCAAGAAACTCATTAAATAAGGAGAACGAGGGTCTGATGCCCACCACTGCCACATCAGAGACAACTTCAGCTTAGGCTGCCTTCCATGGTGACCCTGCCCTCCCATTTTGGGGCTACCAATCCCACTGTGCCAAGGAAACAAAGCTCAGCTGCTCTGGGAGCCTGTGCTGAGTGCCCATGGATGGCACTGAGGGTGTAACACAGCATGGCATCCACACACAGGAAATCCCACTGTGAAACCAGTGCTGGGGCTCCTCCTCACCCAACTAAACCAACTTCTCAGAAGCTTCTTAGCCAGCACCAAGGGGTGGCCTTTTAACTGGCCACTGAAGACTGAGATCCCTCCAACAACAGCCCTACAAACTCTCCAGACATGCTGTGCCTCAGGAGCCAGGGCAGGCAGGTTGCACAGCAGGTCCCAAGGAGCAGCAAGTCCCAGCAGAGCCCAGATTTGCATCAGGGAGTTGTTGCAGTGCCTGCAGTGCTGGTTCAAACCTCAGCAGCTCCAGCCCTGCTCCCCATTCCTCCCCTGAGGGCACGTTTCTCTCCATCACAGGAGGAAGTGTGTCACCACACCAGAGCCAGCCTGGCACACCACCCCAAACCCCCAGCAAAGGCAGGTTTGTGCTAATGAGCCAAAACCATTAATTGCAAAACCCAGAGCATGGGTGGAAATTCTCCTCTCCAGGAAAGGAATAGTTTCTGTCCTAAGGCAAACACAGTAATGTCCAACCATTCCAGTTCTCAGAACACAAGTTTCAGAGCTCAGTCTCCCACACTGGATACACTTTGCCCAGCACTCCCTACAGGAGCTGGATTCCATTCTCCGTGTGGAGCACCTTCACTGTCTCAGCCTGGTAAGGAAATCAAACTATGGCTCAGTTTTCTAAAACTATCGCTCAATATTGGAAGCCCAGAATGTGGCTGGATGAGGAGCACAAGATGCAGAACTTACTTCCTGAAAACACAAAAGTCTTTTCCTTCATGTTGTTCTAAACATTCTGTGCAAGCACCCCAGAGCAAAGCCAATTCCATGCAAGCTCCAGAAAGCATCACATAGACCCTTTTGGCTGAAATTGGTCATTCATGACAACCTTTCACTTAAGACATATCATTTCCTCAAGGGAAGGATAAATCAGGCTCCCCTTTGTGAAGTACAATACCCTGAAAATATGTAAAAACTGCCAAACAGCTATTTTTATTTCATAAATAATAATGAGATACATAAAGTAGAGAGAATTTAGAAAAGCACAGGAAAAAAAACCCCAACACATCCCCTTTTTTCACCTTCAAACCCTTCAGCAAAGACCTGCTCAGCACTGCAATAACAATCTGCACAGATCAATAGCCTTGCTGAAGCCATGGGAAGTAAAGTTCATTGGCTGTTTGGTAAGGAGACAGAGAACAAGGATGCCACAGCTCTCCTTGGGCCACCAGAGTGGGGGATGCAGGAGAGGTGTGATGGCTTTCAAAACCTCACTGTAAAATGTTCCCAGAGTGCAAATCCAGGATCCTGTGCTTAGGCTGGTTCCCCACCAGGTTTTCTGCCCCACTCTCACAGGGAAGGAGTCCTTCCCAATATCCCTTCTAGCCCTGTCCTGTGTCACTTTGAAGGCATTCCTCCCTGTCCTGTCACTCCAGTTCCTTGTAAATAGTCCCTCCCCATCCTTCTCCTGGGCTCCCTTCAGGTAAAGGCTGTGTGTTGCTATCCACAGCTGTTCCCTCTGTCTCTCTTTGCAGTTTCAGATTAATGGCAAAAAATGCTAAAAATCAGTCAAAGGGGGAAAAAAAACCCTCCACCATCTGAGAGTCCAGAAACCTCCTGCTTCCCTGGATTGCTCCTGAAGGATCCCTGGGCTGCTGAACCCGGCACAGACCACCGGCTGTTTCAGTGGCACAGCCACAGTAACTGCAAAGGCTGTTCCCGCTGCGGGCAGCGCCCGGTCCGTGTGTTCACACCCACCATCTGTGCCTTTCTGACCGCCAGGGGAAACGGGGCTGCTGAGCACAGCCTTCCAACAGGCACAGGAGAAACCTGGCCTGGCCCAACCACAGACCGGGGGCTGTTCTGACTCTCCTCACACCAGCACACCCTCCTCCCCAACCAAAGGCACCTGCGGGGAACAGCCTGTTCAGCTGCTGTTGCCCTGGAATGGTGACACTGGGAAATGGGAAAGGAGAACGTGGGTGTGAGTGTGCGTGTGTGTGAGTGTGTGTGAGCAGGGGGATGCTGCACAGGGGGGAGCCGAGATGAAACAGGCAATGGTTACACTCATTCTGTTCAAAAATAGCTTTAAAATACCCTCCCCCTCCACGCCCTTTTCTTCCTGCCCCCTGGAAAACTATGGCATATCAATGTTTTGCCCCCAAGCTGTGCTCCAGACTCAGGGGATGCCGAGACAAGATGGCAGGAGCTTTGTTTCAGCTTTGGCCAACACGGTGCTTCATTTGACATTCAGTGTGTGCTTCTAGTAATAATCCTAAAGAGCACTCCAGCATCTCAATAGCACAAGCAAAAAGGAGTCTGCTGTGGCACCAAGGAATAACTGTTTCTGGAGCTACATGCTGCACAGTTCTGTATTAGCTGTGCAAATCCAACCCCCTAAACAAGCACGAGATCCACAGCTGTCCCTGCTAACAACAGGGGCCCCAACCTCTGCCCAGATGTGATGAGAAAGTCAGAGCATGAAACCTGACATTGTGACTTCTGGCTGAAGACCCTTCTCATCCATTTCCTATTATTAGAAATACTTTACCTTCCTAAAACTACAGCACAGTGTAATTTCTCTGGATACACTCCCAGCATGACCTGCCACCATTTCATTTCATAAAGCTGTCAGCTGCTGGGGCCTATTCCCAGTGATGGAAACAGTGGGGGTAAAAACCAAACACAACAACCCCCACCTGTGGTCATAACCAAAGTAAATACATGCCAGCCTATGTCCCACACAGCTGAAAAAATTACACTAGAAGGGCACACTCATGCCACAAATACTTGAACACAAGGTATTCTTTATAGTGAAAACCCCCTCACCTGGTCCCAGGTCCTTCATACTCCAAGCCATCCCAAGTTCCAGCCCAGCCCTTTGCTCTGCACAAAGGAGCCCAGGTGTTTCTTGAATTCACTTTACAGTTCCAACACTTCTCTCCTCCCCTCATCAATGAAACCCATATGGTTAAATATCACTGCCCTCCACTCCTTCCTTACTGCCCTTTTCCAGATACCTGGATTCACTTTATGAGTAGCTTTCCCTACACTACAACAAGTTGCAGGGCTTTTATTAACCCCTTTCACAATTTTGAAGATTACTATAAAACTGCTGATCTACTTGAGACAGTTTTGACAGGAGGAACCAAACGTGTGTCTCCTCCTGCAACATTCAAGTTCCTCTTTTCAAAAGTATGTTGGTCCAAGATCACCCCTTTTACAACTTCCCACTTAAGAGCCACTTCAAGAATTAATGTGGCAGACTGCATACATTAAACTGGGAGCTCAAAGCCAGAACAGCCTGCATGAACAGAGCTGCAGTCATTTTCAACGGCAGTTGATCCCCAAGTAAAAATTATAAACATTTTTTAAAGCAAAATGTTTGTCAACCTTTTTTTTTAAAAATGTTTGTTTTTGAAGGTTAACTTCTTTTCTCTGCAGAAACAAAAATAGGAACAAAATAAACACAGAAGTTTTTGCTTTTGCCACACTGAGACCACAATTTCCACAGACATTCCTCTGATGGGACATCATTCCAAAAGTATATATTACATGGTTGCAGCACTAAGTGGGGGAGCATAACATGCTGTGGAGACAATAACCCACAGAAATATGGTAAAACGAAGTTCCCAACAAGGTCACCACAGCTATTGGCTGGCAAGAACATAAATTCTCAGTGTATTAAAATCCATTTGATATGTTTAAACCTAACCTCATGCAATCTGCAGGATGTTTCTTCATCTCATTTAACTAGACTTTAACATTCAGACAGAATTTAACATGTAGAGCATAAACTGAGAAAAACAGTATAACCAAAGAAACCCTGAAACAGGGAACAGACTCATCCTTTTCTAGGAAGGCAATCCTACTATTTTGGAGAATGTGGTGACTGTCTCTTGACCCCAGCTGGACAAGCAGCACCCCTGTAACAAAGGAACTGGGCTGATGTCAGGGAAATGCAGACAGGTGATGCTGCTGAGGAAGGGACCCAGGAGCACCTTTCCCAGCACATGCCCTGCTGGCCCTGGGGTGTCCCTGCCAGGGACACAGCAGCCAAGGTTTAGCTTTCCTTCTTTCATTGCTTTTGGGTTTCTAAGAACTGACAGCAGCACAGCCCAGGCTTATGAAGAGGAGCCTGAACGGCATTTCACAGGCTGTTTTGTAACACTGACACCCCCAGCCCTGCCTGACGGTGTAAATACAGCACAGAAATGCATGTGCAAACAGAGATGCAGCTGCAGCCACGGCAGTGCCCCGTGCCAGCCCTGCCATCCTCGCTGCAGGAGCACAGGGGACAGCCCGTGTGTGCCCTGTGAGCCACCCCTGTAAGCGTGCAGGAGTGTTATGTAAAACACCCCTGCAGGAGGATGCTCTGCTGCCTGCCCAGAGCCCAGTGACCGTGCATTGCACAGTGCATTTCAGGCTGAACTAGCCAATAGTCCCTGGCACTGGCACGGGGGAGGAGCTCTGGTTCCTGCCTGCTGGCACAGACCACACCAGCTCACAGAGAGGCAGCGTTTCACAAATCTTTACATATGCAGCCAGAAGCCTTTGTCAGTGAGAGGCAATTACAGCTTAGAGACAATTCCTATGACAGAAAAGTGATGACAGCACTGATGAAGGTGCCTCTCTGACAAATCAAGCTTTTCCCTAAGTGTTTTTATCCGTTCATTTGATCTGTTGGAATTTTGCAACGGGGGAGTTGGCTCAGTCTCTTTCAAAACATAAAGGGCCTAATCCCTCCCATTAGAGAACAGGAAGTCAAAAGCCAATCTTAGCACCGATCGAAAAAAGGATTCTGGATTGTTATTCTAACTTCTTTGTTGCACATAAATGAGAGAACGTGGGGGTTTTTCTGCTACCACTGCAGCACGGTGGCTCCGTTAAAAGCTGATTTCCTCCCCCTGAGCGGTACCTGTCTATGCCAGAGCCCCCTCGGCCCAGCTCTCCTGCAGTGTCCCCCCATGGCTGTGTCTCACTCACACCAGGAGCTGCACAAAGCCTGATGCTGTCCGTGCCTCTGTGCTGTCCTGCCTTGCACGGCCTGACAAGGGCATGTCTAACAAGGCCTAGTGCAAAGACTTTGTACACCTGCTCCGGGTACAGCCAGACAGAACCGATTCCTGTGGGAACAGGCACTGGATTGTATTTTGACGTCTGTTCATGCCCACTTGGAAACTGCAAACTGACAGCTGAAATCTTGACTTCTGGGCCTACTGCATCCCCTCCCTTGCATGTTCCCATTTTCAGGTGTTCTCTTTCTCAGCACAGAACCAGCATGACCTCTCTGGGGCTGCCAAACCAGGCCAAGTCAGAATGGAACTGGGTGAACTTCAAGCATAGCTGCAGGTAAAATAAGCTGAACATACCCCCAAAGTTCTTAACATTAAATATTTAAGCACATGCCAGATATTTTTTATTTTCCCCATTACTAAAAAACATGGCTTGTAGCATTCAGCACTTGAAAATTAATGAGTTTTAAATATGAACATAGTACACCCCCAGTTTTGAAATACTCTGCTCTATTTTCTCTCCTCTCATCCTTCCCATCTGGTATGGCTGAGTATTAATTTAACAAATATTTTTCTTCAAGGCTGTCAGAAAAACTTCATAGCACTTTGGAAACACCAAACATTATCTTGTGAGGTAAATCAGGACACAAAGAAGTAGCATGACATGTATGTGATCACACATTGTCAGTGGCAAAGACAGTAACAGAAATCCCAATATGTACTGCTTTGGAGTTCTCAAGAGAAACTGCTAATATATAGCCCAGACTGGGGCTGACACCTCCATCAAGTTACATTTGAAGGCTGATCTGCAAAAGTTAAAACATTCAAAGTCTCGGTATAGGAAAGATTTCTTACTCTGATTTATTTTTCATAAGACATGGTTTGCTGCCTTCTACATTGAGCAAAGCCTTAACTCCACCCAGCTCCTGAGCTTTCTTCTCTCTGAGAATCAACCTCCTACCAGGCTGTGGAGAATGCAGCCAGAAGGCTCTGATTCCACATCCACACTTTGCACAGGCAGCCACTGGAAAGGACTGTTAAATACAGGTCTCTCAGCCTAATTCATCAATAATTTCTGCTCCTTACTGAGCTCAGCTGAACCAATAAAGTAACAGAGAATGCTTCAGATCCTACTATCAATTTCCCACTTCAGTTTCTGAGAATCTACCCCAGGTGCCAGGAAGGACCATCAGCCAGCACCTCAGCCAAGACAAGACAGCAAACCCCACCTCAGATAAGCAGCTGCTGTTCTGGAGATTACAACATCAGTAGAAAGAAACAGACAATAAAAAGCCTCCAGAAAAGTTATCTAACACTTTTTCTTGAAGCCATCAGCGTAAGATTTTTTTGGAGGTTATGATTTTACAAGCCTTTTCCTGCAATTATACAAGGGTGAAAAATTACTCTAAAAATAAATATTTGACAAGATTCTCAGCCAATGACATTGAAAGGAATTTTCTAGCTTTAAGAACATGCCAGCTACCACAAGCTGCAAAACAGCAAGAGTTGCTAACATTCAGCTTTCTTCCATTGGGATATACTGGTGTTTTCTTTAAACTCCACAGGCTGAAGTTTTCTAAAATAGATTTCCTGTCCTTTCTCTAAGATTGCTGCACCCCACTCAGCCAGGGCACAGATAACATCTTTGAATGAAGAGATTTGAAATCACAGTTTCTCCCATTCAAAGTTCAAGCTTTACAGCAGCAAAGCTTTTCTCCCACAGAGCCACAAACTTCACAAGAGAAAGTTCCTTCCTCTGTTGTGTTCCCTCTGGAGGTTTTACATTCTTAGAACCTGTCAGACTTACCCAGGCTCGTTTGTAACTTATATTTAGTACAAGGTCCTTTTTTCTCAGCCCACCTCTGGATATTCCAAACACAAAGAGTGAATCCTGATTACTCACTTTTCTCCTACGGATTAGATCCCTCTCCCAGTGTTACTGTGCACTGGGAGTGTTTATGAAACACATCTCTGAATATCCAAAAAGCCACAGTGAAAGATGAATAAGACAAACATTACAAGATTTTGAAACATACTTGCAAAACACTGAGAAGGATATTTCCCTGGCAGTTAAAGTGGCATCCCTGTTTAATTAGAAGAGCTAAAAATGTAGCTGGAATAAATATACACACTCTGTTCAGAGAGGGGCACTTAACTTTTTTACCCAGTCTGATCAAGGCTGTGGAGACAAGGCACCCAAGCTGGACCCTGTGATTACAAGGTAAACTCACCTACAGAAATGGCCAGGACAGTCTTAATTTTCTAATGGCCAAAGATGCAGCTCTGCAGTGATGTCCCTACAGGGAAAGGATGGACAACTGCAAACAGATTCGCCACAACCACTTGGTTTCACTTTGAGCCAGTCAGAACTGGTTTTAGACAGCCCCCAGTTTCTCTGGCCGTGCTGTCATCACACTCCTGCCAGAGGCACGGCTGCCCTCGGCTGACACAGAGGGTGCCACGGTGCTCAGGGACGGTGGGGAGGGCAGCCAGGGAGGCAGCCAGGCCCCAGCAAACACCAACCCAGCCCGGCAGGGCAGGCAGCTCAGAGATCTCTGCTGCTGCAGGGACCATCACCAGCCTCCTGAAATGGCTATGCCTCCCTCGATGGGAGACCTGAACTCTTGGTTACAAATGGTTTCACACATGCTCCCTTCAAGTCACAAAACAAGTTAATGTCATTAGCATCCTTATTAACACTGAAACCACAACTAAAGCTTTTTGTCTACCGTTTCCAATTATAGCATCCACAGCAATAAATTACACAGTGATGTTCCAAAACCATAAACCCTTATTTGTGTTGGACCATGGGTAAACACACTGATTTAAAAACAAACAGAAGAAAATGCAGTGCCATAAACATCTGAGTGCTCCATAAAAATCCTGGAGAGTTAACTCATAAAAAAGAAGGATGTAAATTTTCTAGTGAACAAACCTCTAGTTTATCAGCTTTGACACAGATGTGGCTCATCTCCAGCCCCTTGTCTTTAATGAGTAGAATGGTCTTGTCCAGGGTCTGATGTGTCACTTCTGATCTGCACCAAGAAAAGTAAGCCATGTGAGGATGAACCTTGAAGATAAGCACTACACTGTTTCCTTCATGTGAATATTTCAAAATAACCTATTCAGAAAGTTATTCCAAGAGCCTCATATAGTAAACATTTTCTTTTGTTACCTACTACAACCAAGCCTGTTTCTGGCATCCACAGGAGAGCCTGAACCTTATCTGAAGTTCTGCCAAGCGTTGTATTAGCAAGAATTACCCAATTTCCTACATAAACACCTGCCAGTGCTTTGTCCAGTGGCAGCAAGATACATCTCCAAACAGCACTGCAGCTCATGCAAGGTACAGGCCAAAAACGATGGACAAGCCAAGAACAGCAAGTAACTCTCTGAAGGAAAAGATAAAAGCAAACCCAAGGAAGCCTCTCCCAGAGCACCCAAAAAGGCATTCTGATCTGTAAAATGGGGCAGCAACACACTGACAAGAGAAATGAGAGGCAGTAGAGCCCACTTTTATACAAGTTTTCTTTCTCAGCTGCAATGGAGTAGAGAAGGTCTTGGTTCACTTCCAGATTAAAGCTGTGCTGCCTACAATTTTTATACAGAGGAATGAGAATCCCTTCAGCAGAGATTCCTGTCCCAGTGACTGAGCTGGGAGATGCTCCTTCCTTAATCTCATAGGACAGAATAAGGCTCTGTTAGCTAGAATGGAGAGAATCTGGCACTGGGCTCATAGTACAGGGAGTTTTCTGGGCATTTTGAGATTTAATCTAGGAGCTCAAATAAGTATAGCTCAAGCTGCTACAGATAATTTAATCCATAGTCCATGCTTTATAAACTCTCAATTTCAGCACTGCAGCCACCAAATGTGCAAGGGCCAGACACCCCCTGGTACCTTTACACCCCCTGGTACCTTTACATTATGTCCCTCATATGCAGCAGAGAGGGAGAACAGACACCTGGGCAGGATCCCTGTCAGTGGAGCCACACTGGTATTTCCTAATGCAACATAAAATACAGAATGAACACATAACGGAGACAAAGCAGATGGTTTCCAGGTTTGTTCTGCTGAATTCTTTTGGCTCAGTGGTGGGCAGAAAAACCCTCCTCTACCACAAAGCAAATGTGAAGAACAGATTGATTGTCTGAGGTGAAGTTCATATTCAGGCAAACAGATTAAAATCTGAGCCTGAAATTTCCAGAGATAAGGTACAAACTTGCTTGCTAATGTTGGTCTCAGCAAGGACTAGGAAAAAGCCTCTCTTACAGTGAAATGCTACTGTAACTGATACTGATAATTACTGCCACTGTGAACAGGAGCTCGGGGCAGAGCCAGAGAGCGAGACGGTGCACGGACCCCACACAGAAACCATCACCACAGCACCGTCAGAGCAGACACGGGGCAAATTTAAACCATCTTTCTTCCAGGGTGAAGGAAAACGACCGATCCAAGGCACAAGAGCTCTGATCTGCCAGCAGCAGCCTGTGCTGAAGGGAAATGATATGCAAATGTGATTCACGAGGAGCTGTTCTGCAGCAGTTTGCAGAACCACAGCGACAGCGAGTTCAAGAGCAGTCAGCACATGACAAAGGGAAATGATTCTCTTGGTACAGCAACCTCTCGTGAGCCAGAGGGAGCAGGACTGCTCTGAGCCCCCACACTATAAAACAAGATTTATTTCCCCTTGTGCAGTGTATTTTACTTTATCTTACTGAAGATTTAGTCTAGTGCTCAGCACAAGCACCAGAGCACAGCTGTCCACGGGGAAAAAAAAACCAAAACCCTGTATTCCTCTTCCTAGACTTTACTGTGCTAATAGGAGGAGGGAAGGTTTGACTGAGCTTGGCCTTCTAAATCAAATCAGCAAGACCAAGCCCAAGGAGGTGGCAAACCAACAGCACCGGAGTCAGTCTGGAGGCAGCACCCGCAGAGCATGAATGATGGATGAGAACAGCAGCCAGGGCCAGCACGTTGCTGCAGGGCAGTGAGCCCTGGCCCCTGCGTGCAGGTCGGGCTCCACCAGTTAACCAAGCACAGATTTCGGTTATTTTGTATTTCATAAAAACTCGTAGTTTTTTCGGGAAGAGGAAAAAACAAAGCAAAACGGAGTCACAAGTGAAAGGCACTGTCGAAATCCTAGTTGTCAAAGGGACTTTTTTATACGGATCTGATCTATATTCTTTTCCAGTCTTGGATCCCATGTTAACACAAAGTAACATAAAAGGCTCACAAGTAAAAGTGACCACTGTAAACTGAACAGCTCAGTTATGAGAAGAGAGCAATCCCCAGGCACGGAGACCCAAACAAACCTGCTCTGCCTCTCTTTTCGGAGTGATGACACCAGGTTTCACACCCAGGGCCCTCAGGGAGCAGGTCCTGAAAGCACCAGGAGACAAAGATGAGCCATCAGCAGCTGCTCTGGGGAACCATCATCGAGCAGGATTTACAAATACATCCCGGAGCAAGTTCTGCCCAGAGTTCAATGGCTTGAGAACCACTCCCTTGTGGTTTTGTAACTGGTGAGTATGCTGGAGGATCAATGCAGGCGTTAAAAAAAGAGTAACAACACAAGCAGATTTCGTAGCTATCTGCACATCCTCTTCAAGGACCAGGAGCAGAAGAAATGGAAACAGTGAATTTCCACACGTGACTGAAACACAAAGAATCCTGTCTCAAAAGGTAACCAGCACTGACCCATGGAAACAATAGAACAGCACACACAAGAGCCTGAGATAGGAAAGGCTGGCAAGAGAAGTCTCACAAGAGGTTTAAAAGCTCACAGGATCCATCTGAACAAGCCAATCACCTTCCCTACACCACAGCCAGGAACGCGAGATGTGTCTGCCTGACCAATGAGAAAATGCACAAGGAACATAAAAAAACCTTTGCATAAGGTCCCAAACTGAGGAACTGAGCGAATGAACTCGACAGAGACAGAACACGATCTGTGAAGAGCTATGGTTCCAAGTCGTGGCTTTGAGCAGGTGGTGCCCTAGCACCGAAGCAATCACCACCTCTCAGGAATGAACTCAAGGCACTTCTGGCTGAAGAAACCAATCTCTTGCCTTCTACGTTTTGCACAGACTAAATGTGCTGTGCTAGAGAATCCAAAGCTGACAAATGTAAGCCAAGACATATCAAAAAATAGACTCTGAGGTTCACGTGCTCCTTTCCAGCTATTTTTGTCAAAAATGAATGGAACAGAACTGCTCCAACAGCCACTGATACCGAGCTGTTCTTACGAGGCAGCTCTTCCTCCTCTGAAGGCCCCTGCCAGCCATGTGAGATGTGAGCAGCCAAACTTGTGTTTCTTTCCACTACATGTCACTTCCTCTGGAAGCAAAGATGCCTCCTTTCCACGAGCAAGACACGCCCATGAAAAACCAGAGGCTGATGGAGGCCCTGATAGAAGTCACAAAAGGATTAATAACCAGCCATACTGCTGACTGATGTGTCTACAGGAGAACAGCCTCGCTTCTCCTGAGCAGAATTCACATCCAAGGTGCAAGGAAGAGCACTGGATGTTCACAGAATTCCAGAACCCTGGGGTGAGAACGGCCCTCTGGAGATCCCCAGGTCCAACCCCCTGCCCAGGCAGGGTCACCTGGAGCAGGTGACACCGGAGCTCATCCAGGTGGGTTGGGGATGTCCCCGGACACTCCACACCCTCCCTGGGCAGCTGTTCCAGGCTCTGCCACCTCCATGGAAAGAAGTTCTGCCTCATGTTGAGGTGGGACTTGTGTTTTAATTTCTGGCCATTGCTCCTCATCCTGTCCCAGAGCATCACCCGAAAGAGCCTGCCACAATCCTTTTAGCACCTGCCTTGGAGATATCCCAGAACATCCTGAGCTGGATGGGACCCCCAGGGATCACCAGTCCTGCACACACACCCCAACAATCCCACCCTGTCCTTGTCCTGTTGTCCAAACCCTCCTTGAGCTCTGGGGAGCCTGTTCAGTGCCCACCACCCTGCTGAGATCCCACCCACCCTGCCAGACACAGCCTCAGGCCGTTCAGGTCCTGCCAGCAGCAGAGCTGCCCCTCGGGGTGGGTGGGGGGGAGAGGTGGCCCTGCTGAGCTCTGCCTCAGTGCCCCCCATCCTGCTCCTAAGGGCCTAAAGACCCTTCCCCACCCTCCTTTAGCATGCATTAGTGCCCATTCTTGGGCATTATTAGCTGGGTTGTCTCTGGTTGTGAGGGGGCAACCAAATTGGCTTGTGCAAGTAGTTCTTTTGCCCTAAGTTTTAGCTCATTTATTCATGAGTTGGCAAAAGTTTATCTGCTTTTCTAGTTTTACAGCACAGGGCAGAAAGAGTATGAAGGGCAGGCTTGGTAACAAGGTTATTAGGGGATTTAAGCTGTTAGGATTTTAAATTTCAGAATTACAAGCCCAAGCATTTTATGTAACTTTATGTAGCATTCATAGAGTCAGAGAAGTCTATGTTTATATATTCAATTTGTTCTCCTTAGCATTTTAAGAATTCCAAATCTCTTGCATTCTCCAACAGAAATATGAGACCCTCCCCTGTTTTCTGCAATATGCTGGCACTCACCTCCCTCATTACTGTATCTCTTATTTGCTTCCCAATGTTTACCCTCATCTCCATTTTCTCTTGCAGCTGTGGGTAACTAGGCCACTTTCAGAACTGACTTAGACAGGATAGGTTATGATACCCACAGCTTTGTTTGCTGTAACCACACCAATAAAGTCTTGTTAAATCAAGCATGAGCCCCTGCACTGGGTGGTGTCCCTACCTGGGTCCCTTCTCTGGCTCCTTTCCTGTCATCTGCTGCTCTCCTCTGCCCCTCAGTTCTTAGCACTGCCATTGCCTGGGATTACAAAAAAAGCATTATCAGTAATTGGGTATTACAGGTGCTCACATGAAAGCATTCTGGAGAAGTCCCTGCACCACAGAGGACAAGAGCCTTGTGCTCCCAATGTTGGGGCAACAAATATGCTCTTACAGACTTTCTTAAACATAACATCACAGAGCCTCAAACAAGCCTTTTACATTGATGAAATGCAAACTATTTTCTTATACTACCAGGTAATTAAACAGTAGTTCAAGTGGAAAGGAATGTTAATTGGAAGGACAGGATATGATATCTTATTAGCAACACTTCTGAACTCTGTCTAAGAACTGCTGGTTCAATAGCACAGCACTTCTTCAATTGCTTTGTGCTTCATAGGTCTAAAGCACTTTTTAAATCAAACACACGACATTAAGTCCTCAGAGACAAATTTATCTCCTATTTGAGTGGCAAAGTACACAAGTGATCCATCGTAGCTGCACAAGGAGTCTGAGTTCTTACATCTTGGCTGCAATCTTGCCTCTCCAAGAACCAGCTGTACCATTTCTTGCATACTTCTACAGCATCCAAGAACAATATTATTACTGTCTAACACAGTTTTCCTCATGTTAGTATTGGAAGCCATTTATGAAGCTACCTTAAAGCTAATGATTCCTCTCTAGCATTATCAAAGGCAACTACATCCCAGTATCTGAGCATTGATACTTGAATTGCAAAGAACATGTGCTCATCAGAAGTGATTCTTGCAAGTCTGACACTGGGATATCACTGCTAGTTTTAAGATAACAAACTTCCCAGGGGTATTTAGTTCCAGTCTAAATCTTTCTCCTGCTGGTATACTTAGGAGATCATTTTCACTTGGTTAATTATGAAAATCCTGGGAAGTGTTTGTATCTGTAACCAATACAGGAATTTTCAATTTCATAAAATAAGAGTTCATCACCTTGAGAGAAGTTAAATACTGCTGGTGTTTCAGGGCTGGATGTTATTGCACATAACAGCTGCATTCCTTCCTCGAGGAGGCAGCAGCAGGGAAAGCCACAGTCTTCCTTTAAATTAGTTGCTTGGTTTAAGGAAACTACCTGTAGGTATTAGTGATTTGTAGAACTGGCATTGCTGCCCTGCCTGAGTGGGCACTTCAGTCTCATTCCCTGGAAATGTCCCAGCCCAGCTCCTGCACTGTGGCTCCTCTGCAGAGCCAGGCCTATCAAGCTCACTTTATCCTCATAGATACAGGCATTCCTGAGGATGTGGCTCCTGCCATAACCCACCCCCTCATTCCTAGTGGATTTTACTTAGGACAAATTCTCCCCCTCACAGAACCTTGCAGGAAGGCATGGAAACCTTAATGGATGCCAATGTTCCAGCTGAGTGGTCTGTGCTGCTGCAAAGAGCACAACCACCACACTGTGTCCTGAGCCAGGAAACACTGCAGAGGGGGCATCTGCAGAGAGCCCACACCATACCACACCAAGTTCAGCATTTCTTCAAAGTGCTCTGTGCAAAGGGAGGAAAACTCTTCCAGCTCCAAGACACTGAGGCCCAGGTGTCCTGGGAAGCAGCATGGGTTGTGTCAGCTGCACACAGAGACCCTGCAAAGCTGCTCCCAGCCCTTCTGTCCCCTCCCCACAGCCACATCAGCAAGGACAAAAAGTACTGACCCACACAAATGAAACAGTCCTGCAGACAGAAGGATGTGCAGCAGAACCAAAGGCCACCCCAAAGGGCTGAACACAGCTCGAGTCTCTTGTCACTGGGTAAATGTTCACAAGGGCTGCCAAGGCAAAAGAGACAGGAGAAAACATCTGCAAGTGAAATGGGTTTGAGTTAAAACTGTAATACAGACAGTTCAGCAAATACTTACAGCAGCAGTGACAAGCCCACAGGCCCAGCAGCACCTGGCACAGGTGAGGGAGCGAGAGGATCCACCTGCCAGGCTCAGGACCCACAGTGAGCAGCAGGAGCCACTACTGGCAGCTGCTGCAGGAACAAGCACAGCACAGGTTAGTCAAGAGGCCCAAGGGCCAGTGTTGGAACCCCCGTGACCTCCCTCGGGCAGAGCTCTGCCCAGGCAAGGCTCGGGAGGCACAGGGGGAAGGCTGACAGGAACACACTGAGCTGCCCAGGAGAAACACATGGAGCCCATCTGCTGTCACACTTGAGAAAAAGAGGATTCTTCCTCATCTTTATTTATCTGACAAAGTAATCAAGAAAAAACCCATTTTATTTCTATATCCATTTATTATTCCAGTCTGTAAAAATATAAGACTAATATACAACTACATCTAGCTTGATTTTGTAAAATCAATCTTCATTCAGTGAGATACCAATGTACATTATACATTAAAGTTGTAAGAAAAATACTGATATTTGACATTTTAAACAAGTTCATTCATGTAAAAATCACATTGCAAGTAAAATTTAATTAGAAAATACGTAATATTCACAAAAATACACATGTTAAAGACAGCTTGTGAGAACATTGTCCTAAATTTAACTCAGGTGTGGAAAAAAAAAATATGATTCACAGTTAGGCTTGACTTCTCCAGTACCACAGCAGAACTTCAAAGTAAATGCATCTTAATTCTATTAAGAATTTGTTCTTCCTCCTATTAAGGTGCACTTAGATCTCCCAGTCGCAAGGGAGGAATGACCTGACCCCCCACTGTGCATGTACAACATATAACACTAGTCAAAGGAATTGTAGTTTTTCATTCAGCTCTGAAATAATTTGGATACTTATAAGTTAATTTATAAAATCTGGATTGAAAATACAATTTACATACACAGGATACTCGATACACAAAGATTACATCAATAGCAGCGAATATTGTCAATCATGCGCAGCATCCTCACTATCACTTCTGGATTTCTTCCTCTTTCTCTTAGCTAAAGATAAAATCTATATAAAACAGTCAAGCCTTTAAGTATTGTCTTCCAGGGAGAAAACAGTAAAGATGTTAAAAATTTAGGAGGTAGTGAATGAAAGGCTAACAATATCAGTATATTTTTAAAAAACCTTATAGTGAACCCAAATATCATTTATATATAAAATTAAGTTTAGCCACTCGTAATCAACAGTTGATCATCCTGAAGTAGCAATTTAAAAATCTTTTGTAATTAACAGTGTATGCATTAGTAAGATATGGAAGAACTTTAGGAACTTTATGGTAACTGCAGCATTAAGCAATTACATGCTGTGCAGTCTGTCATTTTAACCGTAAATACACACTTTAAAAAACACACTTTTAGGTTTATTCTTTAACGTCTTTATCAAGTCCCAAATGCTTAGTTTTACTACGTGTTACCAAATGTCTGTAAAAACAGAACATGATATATGTCAAAAAGAATATTGTCCCACATTTAGATTAATCAGTTTGCAGGAAGGGTCCTAAGAGATTCTCATGCAGATTAGAGTAGGACCCCAGTTAAACTTCTACAAGTCCTTAATACTGGCATATATATATATATCCCACCTCCTCATGCCCCTGCTCCAAGCACAGCCCGGGTGACACACCAGCCTCGGGCTGGGACCTGAGCAGTTCCCTGGCCAGCTGGGCATTCCCAGCCTGAGCCCAAGCTGTGATCCAAGCTGCAAAACACTCATGGACCACGACAGCCCCAGAAGGGATTCCATGGAATGAAAGCATCACACCTGCACTAAGTGCACTACCAGTTCATTCTCTGTACCTGTGGACCTTGTTTCTCTTCCCATCCAAGTGCCTTTATTCCTCTGATTATTCACAATACATTCAAGTAAACCAAAGGCACAGAAGTGCAAACTAGCAGAATAACGAGCCTCACCCTCCATTGGTGATTTCATGCAGGAAGGAAAGTCTTTTGATAAAGGAGGAAAAAAAAAAGATACTTTAAAGTAAACACTCTTCCTTGAAGAAAGGAAGTGTAGAGCAGCACTGAGAGAAAACATGTACAGGTAAAGTCTACACGTCACAGAACGAGTATTTCTTTTCCTCAATTCACACTAAGTGGATGTAGTTACTTCATTTTTAATAATTAGCAAAGTAAGTGAAACACTTCAAAGTTCTTGCTCTTGTAAGAGGTTGCAGGGCCTCTCCTTACGCACACTGAAGAAACCATAAGTAAGCATGAGGCCAGAGCACCCTCACCTGTATTTGCAGAGCACCACTGCCTGCTGTGCCTACTCTCCATAACCCCAAGAGCTATGAATGCCTCTCTTGGCATCTACGAGGTTTGACAATGCTACTGCTTATGAGACACCCATTTCACACGTGCATTTTGTATCACCAAACAGCAGGGATTTCTGCACCAGTGTTTGCATCGTCACAAAAGTCCTAAACAAATTCAGCTTTAGCCTCTGAGAGTCTGTGAAGACCTTTACAGGTGCCTTAACATTAAACTTACAGTTAGTGTCCTGTTAGTAAAGTTACCAGAGGTAGATGTTTCCTCAAGATAGACTGAGGGGAAAAAAAAGAAAGGGGTTAGTGTCCCTTCCCACTCATCCTGTCTTCCCAGAGGGTATAACATGCTCCCAAGCACCTGACTCCTGGCTCTGGTGAGCACAGGACCACAGGAAAGAACTGGTACTTCCTTCTTAGAGGCTACAGGATCCCTGGGGAGAAGCTCCAGCCATCCTTCTCCCCAATCCCATTACTTCCCATCTCACTTTCTTGACACGGGTTATGTTCCCAGAGAAGGGGCAGGCTGGGAACCCAGTGCCAAAGTAGTAAAGCAGGAGATACAAAAAGGGGAAAGGGAAAACAAGGCCAGAAGCCTCCCCTGCAGCAATGCCAGTGAGTGCAGCTGGTTACACACACCCCTGTGTGCTCCCAGCAGCAGGACTTGTCACCAGTGTTGTTACACAGAGCAGCTCTGGAATACCCACAGCACCTGGCCAGGGGCACACAAAGATCTGCATTTACAGCTCAGCTCATTGTAACAGGTAACTTCATATCACATGGCTCAAACAAGTTCTAGTAAAGCCTCATTTTGATTTAAGACTTTTTTTTTCTTTTAATTCAGGGATTTAACTTAAACTGTTCTAACTTGTTCAGGTTTGAAGAAAGTCACTTTTTACATTATCCAAACTCACTACAACAAACTTTGCCAGTAGAAACCCTTACAGCTTCTACTAGGACTGCAATTTTAACAGAGATTGTTATGCTATTGCCATAGCATTAAGTTTACATTTGATTTCTTTGTAATTTACTGGGATTAGCAACTAAATCCAACGATGTCTTCAAAATATTGCAGACTAAAATGAGAGCAGGTCTTTGATGCACCAGTGTTAAAGACTTTCACATTTGAATTTCAAAATCTGAGTCATTAAAAGTAAGCTTGCCTGGTCATTAGAGCCAGTAAAGGTGCATGACTAACGAGCCTGTGGTTGCACATTCACTGCAAAGGAATAATCACCCCCCAAGCCCCCACCTCCAAAGCCCTGTGCCCTCCCTGTGTCAGCCAGAGAACAGCCCAGTCCCCCCAGCTCTCCCCACCCACCTCGGGCTCATCTTCCAGTCCCAGGGCAGGAGTGAGGGGGCTAAAGCAGCACTTCAGATGAACATGAAACCACAGGACATTAGATAGTCAACCTCACATGTAATGAAGTTTACTTCTATAGAACCAGTAGTATCTGGCATTTAAAAAAAAAATTAAAAAATCAAGTACCTTTAAAAGAAAGCTCACCTCTTAGCTATCCTTCATTTTCAATTTAAATTTTCCTCATCCAATTTCAGCCATTTATCAATTATCTTCCAGCTTTGTGAATTATTTACATTGAAGTGCAGAATTAATGAAGATAATCAACTTACATAACTCTGAATTTTTTTATATTTACTTTTTTCCCTCCTTTTAAACTAACTGCAGTGCTTGGTAGATGGAGAGGTATCAAATGTAGTACATATTAAGCCCAATTAAAACATGTATGGCATCCTTACTTAACGCAAAGTACACCAATGGAATTTCATAGCGTTATTATAGTTCCATCTTCTTCCAGTGACTTACGCCCTGGCTCTGGTACTTCATATTCCATGCTAATGCTGCCTGCTGAGTGACTGGAGTTCATCTCACTGGAAGGAAGGAATCCATTTTGGGTGGACCCGTGAAGGAGTTCAATTTGTGACAAGGACTCTATGCTTTCGCTGGTAGGCGCAGCTTTCGGGATCTGCTGTGGCTCCCCACTGTCTTCAATAATAATGTCCTCTTCATCGCTCTCCTCTTCTTGCAAGAGGCTTCCCAAAATATTTGGCGTGCTGCTCGGAAGGCTGGACTCAGTGGACTGGCCGGAGCTGCCCGAAGTCCGACTGTTCCTCACGACATTGTTCCTCTGGTTTGCGGGTCTGACCGTGATGATCAGGTTGCGGCTGTTTGCAATCATCATGTCTGTAACTTGATCGAGGCTCTTGCCCGACACCTCTATTCCGTTCACCTCCAGCACCTCGTCATTGACAGCCAGTAAGCCCGTGCTCTGAGCCAGCCCTCCGGGGACAAGCCTGGATATGAAAATCCCTGGCACTTTCTCTAAGCCGTGCGGTGTCACCCGGACGCTCGAGCCGTCCCGGATGTAGAAGCCCAGGGGCTTGTCGGTGCCGTACTTGTAGAGCCGCACCCTGCGGTGGGTCTCGGGGAGGATATCCACGTCTATGATGGAGGACACGGGCCTGAAGTCCTGGGGCATGCTAATGACAATGTGGGGCTTCTTCTTGTGGTTATCCGGCCGCAGCACGTTGGACAGGACGTTCTTCTTCCTCGTCATGGTGTCCGTCCCGAAGGCACTGTAGTCTGCGTCCTCTGTAAGAGAGCACAGGGGCATTAGAGCCTTTGGGCGTGTGAGCACAACACTGCACCTGACCACGAGGTTTCTGGTTTAACACAGTACAAACATTTCTCTCTGCTCACTGAACAAGAGCTTAAATGTTAAAAGATTCGGAGTTTGTAATACTTTGGGGTTTCTTCTACCAAAGGGAAGACGGTAGGCAAAAAAAATTAAAGCAAGTTAGCAGCAGCAGACACAAAGAACTACAGCTGCTTGAGAGAAAGGGTAGAATGGAAAGAGTGAGTACATTCCTAGAAACATTTTAATTTTATTCCAAGTAATTCCACTTGCTAGTTTTCTCTGCTCAGGTTTCAGATCATTGGAAAAGGAAGAATGAAAAAGGGAAAGCAGCCAGCATGCCTATTATTGCCTAGTTGCTGGGTGCCAGCCAAGTGACCTGGATTCAAACTCCAGAAAGCTTATTCCACTCTGCACTCTTCCCTGCCCCCACGCCATGTAGGTAAAATGGCTGTGGAGCAGAAACAAAGAGACCTTGCACACAAATACTTGATGCAAAACTTGTTCATGCAGGCAATGCTGTAACTGCCACAATTGGATACAAAATATGCAAATGGCTCAGAACTGCAAAAAACAAAACATGTTAGTCATGCAACTGAGGGAAGAGAATACCCCGTTCTATGGAACAATTCTGATTTCTGCAATGCCTGGTTACCAAAGGTTCCACTTCTCTTTTTAATATGCTATAACTCTTCCAAAAGAATGAACCTAAATACATTCAGATATTAGTTGCCTTGGATTTACATTTGTACTTTTACAAGTGGATTTTAAAAAAAAAATAAAAAATCAAGAACTGGTTTGCACTGTGCCTGGGACTCAGAGAAGTTGGGATTTCTTTGTATTATCACATTAAGATGCCATTGGTAGAGCCAAGAAAGTAAAAGAATGGCTATACATTTCAATCTGTGAATTGCAATAACCATGGCAAGCTGCCCTAGAGTGGCATTTCAGGGGAGCTGTCAGCTGCTGGGGGATCAGTGCACAGGGAGAGCTGGGCAAGCCAAAAGACACCTCTTTTGAAGGCTGAGAGACACAGACGTGTACCAGTTATATTTGGACTCTTCAGATGCTTTAGGCAAAACACAAGAGAGGAAGTATTTCTGGAGCAACAGTTTACCACTACTCCAGCATGGAACACCAACTCCTCCCTGAAAACAAGGACAGCCCTTTGACTGCTCTGCTGAGGCAGCCTTTGACTTGGTATTCCAAAAGATAAAGGACAAGAGGAAAAAAAAAAAAAAATTTAAATTAGCCCACAAAAAAACCCCAGAGGGATTTATTATAAACTCATACCTCGTGTACACAACACCTTCACCAGCATGGTTTAGAAAAACCGTGTCCTGATGGCCTCATTTACCTTTTCCTTTTCAAGAAAACAATCAAATAGCAAGGGAAGCAAAGCTACTGTTCTGCTGTTTGCTAAAGACAGAGCATCTTTTGCATTGACGTTCAGAGATAAAGTTGCTCAACAATTTAATTCCCAAACAGTAATTATTTCTGAAGGCCCCTGATTCAACTCTGCAGTTACTTCTGTGACAGCCTCAGTTACGTTAATTTAACGTTAAATTACAAAGTAACATTAGGTCTCAACATCAAGCAAGGACGCTTAAGAAATAGCCTAAACCGTTTTCTTCAGATGCCTCAGAGTGTTCAGCATGAGTAACTTAGGAGCTCGCTCATTAAAAAACCTGCCAACCTCCCAAACCAAGGCATGCAACGGGTGGACTATGAAGTATAAAACACCTCCAAAAATGCAGACTTACCATTTAATCTGCAAAATGCCCCTCGGGATACCTGACTGACTGAAGATCAGCTGTTTGAACCCCTTTGCTGAACTCCAACGTGCTGCCTTTTCAGACAACACAGAGCAAGTCTTTTGTTGTGCGCTTAAAATTCATGATCAAAGAAGAAAGTATGAGAAGTTTTGCCCTTATCTCTCCCTACAACCCAACCAACCAGTTTCAAGTCAGACATCTGGTGTTTCCTTGGAAGGATTTTTGCAATTCAATGAGTTGCAATAATCTCTATTTTTTTTTTTTATTTAGAACTAGAATTGTTTACAAAACAACTTGGAAAGGATCATCGTGAAACCAGATCCCAGACAGGTCGTGCTTTAAATATCTGTCTTTTACTGCTAAATACAAACACTACAACAGCACGAAGGTGGTAGTATAGGTGGTTTTGGACAAGCAACAGACAATGGTGACTTGAATATTAGATTTAAGAACATTAATGAGTGCTAAGGTTATTTTTTAGGTGATAGATTCTCCACTGTGCATTGCACAGGGATTCTGTTTACGGCGTTTTCAGAAAAACATTTCTTGGAAGAGACAGGAACTTTAAGTCTCTTTCAGAATATGAATATACCACCAGAAACCTTAACGGAGCTGGTGCTTTTGTTTTTAGAAGCCTTTTTAAGTTACAGGACATTGTTGATATAAAAGCATCCCAAAATTTCAAGCCAGATGTCAAAACATTTAAGAAACTCTGAAGCATCAGAGGGTAAGTTTTTTGCATTATAACTGCTCTTAGCAGCCTAATAATTCAAAACTAGCATGAACTTTCAGATATACAGTTACAGAAATTTGTAAAGTTACAGAATTTGTGGGGGGAAAAAACAGCAAAAGGTTGACAAAACCCTCATCTGTCCAGATCTCAGCCAGACAGCACACTCTGGTTAACCTCCCTTCCACTGCTAAACAAATTTGCTAAAGCAATACTCTCAAGTACAAAGGCATCTTTGTTCTGGCACCTCACTAATCAGTTTAAAGCTGTGGCAGAAAATATTTTGGCCTGAAGCCAAAGGACAAGGTGTAAACTCCAGATAGTGCTAAGGAGAATGTCCACGCAGTGCAGGGATGACTTTTCCCCAGCAGTTTCAAGCTCAAGGTGGCACCAATCTGTACAGACTCACTCCGTGAGGCTGAAAACAAAAGCCCACAAGTGCCAAATCTGGTTTCAATTTAAAGTTGTTCAAGACAGATTTTTAAAATATTTTCCTGATCTATTTGCAAAGCAATATGGTTACCCCTCAAGAATTCAATCTTCAAAACCCCCAAGTAGTTAGTACCCTTCACTATAGAGGCAATTTAGCATTTCTTAAATTGGCCCCAACAAATCATCTCTTAATCACAAGACAGATAAAACATGGTTTTAGGAAACTAAGCAGTGTTTTTAGAAAGGGGCCTTAGAGTAACTAGGGTAGCCTCTAAAGAGCTGTTTGGAAAGCCAGCTTCTCACCAAAACAAATGTGCTCAGTGAAAAGAGGCACAAACGGATTAACCAAAGAATCCACTCTTCCCTAAATACAGCCACATGCACGCTGAACTTGCAAGAGCTGTATATTCAATTTAATATCCTGCAAGTGACTTTTAAGGACATTATAATGAAATGTATCTCTGTTATCTCTATTACTCTTGTATTTACAATGCAAAGTTCCCCACATCAAACTGTCCTTCAGCCCCTGCAGTCTGTGTTCCCCCTTTTTTCTCTTCAGTAGGGTTTTTCTCACAGACAGAGTGACTCCCATACATCTGGATTTAATCACAATACATCAGTTTAACCTTTAAATACCAGATGTCAACACTACCTGTTAATCTGTTAAACTGCAGAATGAAATTCCAGCCAGGAACTGTTTTCCACAAGCTGACAGCAGAACTCCACTTGTGCAACACCAAGCCCCAGTTTAGATTTAGCACTGGAGCAGTTTAAAGTATTTTAAAGGAATTTAGTGAAGTACAAATGGAGGAGTCAAGGGGAACAGTGAGATTTTGTACAGGATCTCTAAGTTTCTTACCACACTAACCAGGACACATCAGTGCTCAGGACAAACTGAGGGCTTTCAGAATCCAGGAGTCACACTTGAGGAGGAGAGAGTGGTCACTCTGGCACAGCAACATTCCCAAAACTTTGGAGTCCCCTTATCACAACTGTCACTTATTAATAAATGCACAAACATCTCTCCTCCCATTTCAGCCCCTCAAGGCGTTCTTTGGATGCAACACGTGAGGAAGTTTTTATTTACATTGTATTTTATTGCAGTCTGCTCATACCTCATGTTAGCTTTGCACAAGTTACATGTAGTTTCTAAACAGGTAAGACACTAATAAAAATTTCATATATTTTAAGACAGAAGAAACTTCCTCTCTTCACCACAGTGGCTTTTTGTCAATTCAGTTCCCAACTATTATGGCTGGAAATGCAAAAGAAGGTGAAGTTGCACTATAAAACCCACAGAAAATTTTCAGCTGATTTAAGAGAATGCATGAAAGCCACAAGCAGCCTTGAAGATGGAAAAGTAACTTGTGTCACTTACTATAGTTCCAAACCAGCAGCCCCAGCAACAGCAGGTATTTGTTCATTTCTTTTCTATTTCAGAGGTACAGCCAATAAAGTTCACTGCAGTTCTATGAATTAACCACACCTAAATTACATTGCATGAAATACAACTCATCACTAACTCCAGCAATTCAGCTTTGGTTACAGGCAAATCATCACAAATAAAATACAGAATCAAGTTATTTCTGTATTTTCTATCAAACAAATATCTGCTCCATATGGCAAAGATGCCAATGAAGTCAAAGCCTCAATTTAACCAACAGACAGGATCAGTGTGGTCACAATTAACTCAGAACAAAGTACAGTGCTGGACTAACATTCCAGCCTGGGTTCTTTATTCCCTAAAACTCCATAGCCAGAAGGCTCTCATGTCCAAGGAAAGGCAATGACACCTGATACTTTCTACACAGCTTTTCCTGCCAGTCAGTTCTTGTTCTGATAAACTAAAGTGGGTTAATCTTATTTCTACTTCTGTGCATTGTATGCATTCTTTTATCAACTCCTTGTAGCAGAGTAGTAACAACCAATCCACCAGGCTTTAAATGAAGGTACAGTGATGATATAAGGTGTTAAAAATGCAACACTAGGAGCAGGCAACATCAGACAGGTAACACTAGTGACAATCTAAAAACATATGGTGTTAAAACATAAACTCAATAATCCCAGCCTGACAAAGTGGCTTATCCGTTCTCGTCATATGGCTACTGTAGGGGATTAAATGGAATCATAGATCTTGTCCACCTCCAGGCTCTATTAAAGCAAATGGTCCATGCCTTTGGCATGTCAGGACTGCAAACACAGCCCTTAACTGGACTGTCCCACCAACACAAACCAACCCAACACTTTGCCAGCACACAGCAGCTGCCAGGGTGGGTACTGGGTTTGTGTCAGCCTATTGTGGAGTTGCCCATTTTTTGGAGGGGGCACATTAGCAAAAGGTTCTGATGCCCAAAGTATTTTCTAATGAAAGAATGCCTGTCTTAGCAACAACCAGAGACACTGAACATCACAAGAACTACATACAACGTATGTACAACATACAACTTCAAATGGGATTTTTTCCCTTCATGAACAAAAGCAGACAGTAGGAACACACAACTAGAGCAGACATGCTACTTCTAAAGGCAGACCAACATCTGAGGTTTGCTAACTAAAATGAGCTTGTCAATTCAAAGCTTCAACATGTTTTATTAGGGAAGTGTGATAAGAGTAGCATATTACAGAGTGAGTCTTGAATTTATACTTGCATATTAAATATTTAATGTAATAACTTTCAGTATTCCTTTCCATCTTGTAATGGCCTTTTTTCTTGTCTGATCAAGGTTGGAATTTTAAGTGAAAAGTATCCAACATACAGAGCAGAAAGCTCTAGAGGTTTAAAGCTTATTTTCATTTGCTTGCATAAAACCAGAAAGAAGCGTTTGCTAGAGATTTGACTTTAACTGAACTAGCAAAAAAGCACAAAGTATAAATAGGTTGCCTGAGGAAGTGCTTGCAAGAGAAACAAGTTGTGAATACCTTTCATGATGCATAATTACTATGGAATTCAATATGATGAAATAGGACTGAAGGGTTTTTTCCTCCATACATCACAGTGTTTGCTGCAATGTGGGGTAACTGGATAAACAGATGATTCACATACTTCAAGTGCACTTACCTTTTCTCTGAATGAAAATCCTGAGCAGAGGATTGGCTGTGGAAACTGCTTTATGATAATTGTCATCATTATTGATAGGCAGCAGGTCTCCATGAATGTCTGTGTATCCCACCAGAACATCAACATTTGGTATCTTGTGCACGTGCTGCAATAATCCATAGAATTCCTCAAACTTCCCAGGCTTGGACCTCTCCAGAGAAAACCGTCGAAATTCTGCTCCAAACTACAACAAAATACATCTTACATCATTAAGATGGAAATTTAACACCCTCGTGCAATAGAACTGTTTTAATGCTAAACCGGCAAAGTTTTGGAACTAAAAGTGCACTAGAAAATACAACCACTAACTTTGAAACGGCATAAAAAAAGTCAGTTAAAGCAACTGTTTGTGTTCCCCCCCAAAGTTATAACTACTTTTGGACTTGATAAAGCGTGCACTTTTGAGCAGGCAAAGGCTGTTCCGTGTGATGGGAGCTCATTAGCATCGAGGTGGCAAAGGAGCCGAGGATCTGCAGAGCCCCACACTCTGATGGAGCAGCCGGTGCTCTCAGGGAGGGCCACAAGCACCAGCCAGCCAACACTGCCGGAGTGGCTCAACCCGAGGGTGATTAACCTCCTGTGCTATGCGAATACCTGGAATTTTTCTCCGAGAGCTACAGTGCGCTTCAGAACGGCGTGTATGGATTGTTACACAGCCACGGCTCACCTGCGCAAGGACGAACAGGCTTCGGCCTCCCAGTTGGTTTGGCCAAGAGATGAAAATGCCTCTGACGTGAAGACTACCAAGAACAAACCACGGGCAGCAAAGCCCAAGTCAGCTCTGCTCTTCCCTAAAGACAGATGTACCAGAGGCAATCGGTACCACCCCTAAAAGCATTCAGAAGATTCACCTGTGTGATCGAGACTCAAATCTTGATTTCACAGTCTTTTAGATCGTGATTCTACCCAGGGTATATGACAAAATTCAGCAAATACGAATAAAAGTTTAATCACTGACACTGTGCTTTCAGGGGTGGGATTTGCATTTAGTCAATATAATCATTTTGTGAATACCCAGCTCACAAGGCCACTCAAGCTCAGCCTCCTAAATCATCTAAAAAGCAAACACGTTAAAACACGAGGCTACCAGTGATGCAGTGGAGGCAGGTACAAGACTAAACTGGGTGTCAATGAAAGAATAAGCAGTTGATGTAGACTAGACAAATTTAATTTCAGCACACATAACTAGTAAAATTTTAGCGTTCTGCCCAACAAGGGCAGGACCCAAAGCAAACAGAACCCAAACCCTCCATATCAGGCACACACAACATACCAAAGATGTTAAAAGGAATTCAGAGATAGCAGCAGCCAGGTTACAAAAAGCAGAACAGCTTCTGTATATGAGTTAAAAGCTAATGTATATTAGTAATAAACTATTAATTAAAAAAACTTGGTGGCTTTTTTTGGGTGAATTATACTGCTGACCTACAGTGAAAACAAAAACTTTAAATAATTTCTTTAGCAACGTTAGTTCAGAGCAGAGCAGGACACATGGAACAAAATGCCTCAGTATCACATACTCGGGTGTGTGTTACACACAGCACATGGGAAGGTGCACTTACCAGGCTCCAGCCCAACCTTTACCTCACATTTGATTACAATCTTTTGGAGAATAAAAGCTTTGGAGTTCTCGCATGCAAACAAAGGAGAGAAATAAGGAGACAAGGACCCTGTTGTTAGCACGTTAACACCATGCTAACTCAAAACAAGCTACACCTTCACCACCCCACCTTCCTCTGAAAGTTTCAAATAAAGGACTATTTGGGAACATTCCTCCTCTAGAAACACTCCAATTACAGTACCATTAACTAACAATAAAGCAGAAGGGATGATTCATACCTGCCTACAAGGAAAAACCAAGCCCAGCCCACAGGAGGAACTCCCACACGTCAGAAGCTGCACAAATCATGATGTCAGTGAAAGACTTTATCCTGTCTCTTCCCTGGCTATGGAAGTGTGAATTCCACAGGAACGATCCATGCACGGCAGCAACGCAAACTGTTCGGCTTTCAAAGACTAAATAGTTTAAACATAATTCAGCAATAAAAGTCTAAAAAGCCAACAACTTCACCCTCATCTTGGAGTAAATTTAAATCTTCTCGCAGCAAGCAAACAGCCAGATTTTCAAACGTGATTTTTTCCCCCCCATGTTATTTTATACATAGTTGGTGTAAATACCAAGAGACTCACAATATTATGGCTCGTTTGCACAGTTTGCCACATGCTCAATACTATTATAAAGCGGATGAAAGACAGAAGTAAAACTGTGCAATTCCCTAGTTCATTTTAACTCCCCAAAATGTTTTCATTTTATATCAGGGCTGCACTCCATCCCATTAAATAGGCCTGGACTTTACACTTTAGAGGAGCTGAAAGACTGGAAGAGTAACTTAAGCAGAGAAGGCTCCTTGCCACCTGAGCTCCTGAACATGTGCTGTTCGCCTGCTGAGTCCCCTGGGAAAGGCAGGAGAGCCGTGTCAGCACCACAGGGAAGGCACCCGAGATTCTCACTTAAGGGAGACATTTATATGTAAGTTCTCTGTTACACAGCAGAGAGCTGCTGCTACACTGCAAGTCACTGACAGAACACGAGCTCCAGTGACCGTCTCTGAAAAAAAATANACTGGAAGTTTATTTTTGGGCTCCAATACCATCACCAGGAACTCCAGTTTGGGGTATAAAATTTTATTTTCCATGACAGGAAAATGGGCTGACTGGAATTTAAGTACTATGGGGAATCCCCAAGGTAAGCTCAGAGCAGTTACCCAAAGTGAATAAACTAGTCTAACAGAAGGATTGTGCTCGTGTAAGTGCAGCCACAGCCGGGCTGTGCCGGCCCAGCCTGGTCAGCTGGGCACGAGTATTGATTTGGAATATCTAAATAAAGAGCTGTGCAGCACTGATCAGCCTTCGAAGCCCAGGCCATTCCACAGGAGCAGCTCCCTCCGCCGCCCTCCCACACAGGCCTTTCTTCTTTCTCTTCAGAACTGCTTATTTTCATAGAAGGAAGCTGACTCCTCTGCGATATTAAATGGAGGTGCTCTTAAATAATGCATTAGAGACAAGTGGTTCTAGGAATGCCTTGAAACCTGCTCCAAAACATGCACTTAAAGGACAGTCCCTATTCATTAGAGTACAAACACCACAAACATCACATGGGTGAGTCCCTGGATTTATTTTAACTCAAGGAAAACACACAGTGGGGAAACAGTAATCCTAATTTTGGGCTGAGAAAAATCGGTTGGGGTTTGTAAGCACATTACACTGATTGGTTTGAAGCTCGTAAGAGCATAATTAAAATAAAAGACTTCACCAACCACAGTATCAGTTGTGCTTTACTAGTATTTGAAATCACAGCTACCAGATATTCCTGTGCTTTCTGGTTTTGTCCACATGAAAAGGTGCCTTTTTTTTAAGAGTGTTAACACCATTCGAGCTGTAGAGACCAACCACACGTTTTCCTGAAATTTCAGCACTTTGCTGGAATGTTATCCTTAGAAATCCAGACAGCACAAGTCCTGAAGCTTCACCTCCCCTGCTGCTGTAGCACTTGATTAGCAGGAAAGGAGGGTACAGAACACAGACCACAGGCTGGTCACCAGTCAAAAAACACCAAGAGATCCACGCTCCCACCAAAGGAAAACACATCCTCGCATGAGTGCGCTTACCATTTGCCTGGACAATGAAAAGGGGGTTTTAACTCAACATTTATTTAACAGCTTGACACTCCACATCCAACCGCTCTACAATTGTTAACGGCGGAATGACACATCAAGAAGTTATTTCAAATATAAAACAGAACATTAAAAAAAAAGGAAAAAAAAAAGTATTTTCTTTCAGAATACCAAAGCTTTCTCACAGCAAAACTTTGCCTGACCAGCAAAAAAAATTAAAAATAGAATGGACGTGGATACACGCGTGGGAGCATTTATAGATTTGTGCGAAGCCCTGACCACAAGGCACCGGTGGTGTATATATATATAT
>VXBX01007722.1:2840-86044 GCA_013400415.1 Scytalopus superciliaris | reverse complement strand
CCTCACGGATCCGCCGGGGGTCCGGGATCCGTCACGGCTCCGGGATCTGTCACGGCTCTGGGATCCGTCGCCCTTCACGGATCTGCCATCCCTCGTCCTTCACGGCTCTCCCACCCCTCGCCCCTCACACAGCCCCGGGGGCTCATCGGCCTCAGTGCCCGCAGCCCTGAGGGCATCCAGACCCCTCAGACATCTCAGACTGATGCTCTCCAGAGGTCCCTCCCAGCCCTGATGAGTGCGGGATCCCGCCTGTTCCACACCCGAGGGGTACCACTGTTGGCTGGTGTTTGTTTGCCCATGTTTGCCCATGTTTGCCCATGTTTGCCCATGTTTGCCCTCACATGAAGTCTTGGTGAGGCTGAAGGCTCGAACTCTTGCTCTCGGGATGTGGCTGTGTCTGCCCTGGGTGCAGAGGCGTTCGTGGAGTTTGTTTTCATTTTAGCCACGAATAAGAGGGCAGGGTCTGGTAACATGTCCTGGGTAACCTCCCTTGGTTTAACTCTGAGACAGGTCAATTACTTTCATTCGAAGGCCAGTTTAGCTACCCTGAGAGCGCTACTGACAAAACCCATGAGTGGAGAGACCACAAACACCCTGCTGTCTGAATTAAAACGGCTTTTCACTTGCGGATTGGCAAGAAGGAAGGGTGTAGATTAATCTAGTCACATCAACTAACCTTTGAATCGCATGTTCTCTCCCTAATCTACTAACCTGATAGGAGAGGACTCTGTGTGAGGTGTCCTGTGTAGATGTGTGGAGTGCTGTGAAGGGAGTTCAAACAACCCCTTGCAGCTGAGGCAAGGCATGAGTGTCTAGCCAGTCCTCAAGTCTCGGCTGGTAATCAGTAATTAAACAAAAAACATCCAGTGCTGAATCACTCTTAAGTCGGTGCTGGTTTTTGTACAGTTGATCTTAATCCCATCATGCCAAAGGCAAAGGAATTGCAGCTATCACTCGAGCCAAGACAAGCTGTAATTAGCACAGAGGATATTGTTAATAGTTAAGTATAGTTTGCTGTCAGACAGTGTCTAGGCTGATTCTAGTCTTCAAGTCCTTCATCCAGTATGTTTTGGTTTTACGCTGTAGAAGGACACATAGAGATTTCAGCCTGTAAATCTAGATAAAATCTGTGGTCCTAGTGCAACAGAAGACAGATTACAGCTATCTGAGCAAGACTGGGGTAAAACCTCCTACCACTTTGTAATTATAAAACTGAAGAGTTTGGACTGATTTCCCTGTCTACCTTCTACAGCTCTGCTTAATGAGCTGTAGGAAGCACAGAGAAGGGTGGGAGTGACAAGGGAACAGCAGCTTCTCTGGGTTTTTAAAGCTTCTGGTTTGCTTCTTTTCCCTTGGAGTGAGGGAGGAAGGACCTCCTGAAGATGCTTTCTGCTTGGAGCCATTGTGCAGTTGATTTTATTGCTATAGATTTATGAGGTATTGCCTGAGATAATTTGTTTTCAATTGTGCATTCCTGGCATGGCTGGAGTGCCATGCAGTGGGTGTGGGAGCGTGCCTAAGGAGTCAGGGCAAATTCACTTCAACTCAGTGGAACCAACCTAATAAAGTGTATTAATCACTGCCTGGCTTTCATCACAAGGAGCTGACGTATGAGGAAGGAATGTGATAAACAATTTGATTTCAGATAAAGGTAGGGAGAGAGGCAGGCTCTTCGTGCCAGCTCTAATATAAGTTTATGGAGCTATTTTAGTCACAAGTTCTGTACAACCTGTGATTCAGACCTGATCAAGCTATTCATGGCACGTTCAGTTTCTACGAAGTTGAAAGACAGGTTGGGTTTCCTGATCTCTGAACACTTGGGGAAGTTTATTGGGAGGCCTTGTTTTTTTTTACTTTGTTTGTTTTGGTGTAGAAATTCCATCACTGAAGTCCACCATGAAGTACAATGAGATTCTATCATGATGCTTCTTTCCCAGCTTGAGACTTCCCACAGTTTAAGTGGGATGGTATTCCAGACAGCCCTCCTGGGGGTCCATGGAATACTTCCAAGAAGAAAGTGTTGAAAATTTCTGTCAGCATATGTTGACTGTACTGATGACCCACCTAAACTTTTATTGTATAGTTCAGGGCTTACACTGATTTTATATTTATACAAACTAGTCTTTATTTACCATGTCAGTGCCAGCTCAGTGGAGTGATTGTTAGATTTACTAGATTGTAATCAGATAGATCCTTGATTTGAACTTATTCACACCAAATATTCCCATAAATTAAACAGTGTGGGGAGTGGTGAATACCAGCAATATACCCAAGTAATTGGGGACACCAAGGTGAGAAAAACCACTGAATTATTTTTTATTTTCTTACCTCTGCAGACATTTTTGCCTTTCATTCTGGATGGGAATTGTGACTTCCAGCTGGCTCCTACAGCAGACCTTCACCAGAGGATGTGCTGCAGGTACTTTACAAAGTGGGCTGTTTGTTCCAGCTCAGGTGGGGGTCTGGAACATTTCTGTGATTGTTCTTTATTTGGGGCGTTAGTTGTGATCACCTTGTGAAGGTTTTTGAAAATGCTTTCCTAGCAAGTCAAAAGCTGATACTGACACATTAATTTGTACTCTCTGAGGTTTCTAACTAAAATAATTAAAAGCTTTTAAAGCTTTTTCTTCCCCTTCATCTAGTAATACGTTTCATGACTGGGAATTACTGTGAAATTCCTCCTTTTTTTGAACAGGGCAGTACTGAGCACAGCTGACACCTCACACTTGCACTCGTGTGTAGAGTTTAATGATTTAACTCTTCTGGCTGAAGTGTCTGGAAGAAGCCACGCTGGTGCTGAGCTGTACAGGTCAATAAGTAACAGTGCAGTGTTTCTTTCCACAAAGCAATCCGTGAACATTTCTTGTTTGGTTTTCCACTACTCACTGAGTGTTCCTGGTCTAGAATTTGGAAAAAAGTATGGCAGACCAAAAGTTCCAAAATTTCTTTTAAACTTCACTTGGTACACATCAGAATTTTAATTTTGTCTTATTTTTAGAGAATTAGATAAAAAAGCTCTGCCTAACAAACCTTTTGGAATAAAGCCTTCACTTTTATGCCAGTCTGGAAACCATGTTATGGCTACTGGTGAGGCAAACGATGCCCTCTGTTTTTATGCCATAACGAATTACTCCTCACTGAGCTTGGATTCTCAGTGGGTGACCCCGAGGGAGCCGGGGGTGCTCACACGGGCTCAAAGGCAAGTGCTGGCAGCCCCGCGATGCCTGGGGGGCGGTGCAGACCGGGCAGCCTTCGGGGCATCAGCACTTGGGAAGGGAGTCCCTGGGCATTGTCGGTTTCCATCGCGCCTGGGACGCGCTGTCGTGACTGTCGCGACTGTCGCGCCCGCCCGTCCTCGCGGGTGCTGCGGGAGCCGCTGCCGGCAGAGGGCGCTGTGCCCGCGCTGGCCGCACTGGTGTGACCAGAGCGGGGTCTATTAATTGCAATAATTAATTAAAACATTGGCTTGGCTGCACCGCAGTGTGTCCAGAACAATAGCTACGCTCATCACCTCACCTGGATTTGTAATGGACATATAAGACTAACCTTACTGTGGTTTAGTACATCGTTCATAGAATCACAGAGTGGTCTGGGTTGGAAGGGACCACAAAGGCCATCCAGTCCCACCCGCTGCCACGGGCAGGGACACCTCCCACTATCCCAGGTGGCTCACAGCCCTGTCCAGCCTGGCCTTGGGCATTTCCAGGGTTGGGCCACACTCGTGTAATCTGTTTGATTTGTTGGTGACTTCTGTTGAAATGACAAGGTGAAGTTAGCAACATTTTAGGAAAATGTAAAGCAATTATTTGGAACGTTTTTTAAGGAAAATATTAAACTATTGTTGTATTTAGACAATCAGATAAATTTAGGCTTTTTCTTCTCAGTATTTTTATGTGTGTACATGTGAACAAGCTAAACACCCTGTGAGACTACAGTGTGTAAACAGGCAGGTGTACATTAGTGTAGTAGAAGAGCCACTGTTTATTAACCAAATAGTACTGATGCAGTGGTAATAAATAAAACTAGAAAAGTACAAGCCAAGGGAACTAGGAAAGCCATTCTATTTTTCCATATATGTCACATTTGGAAATACTGGATCCAGTGAGTTCAGCCACTGTCCCAGTGTGCTCAGCTTTTAGAAGATACCCTTTGCTTCTGTTAGCTTTTCTCTTAGTTTCTCTCCTGAGTTATAATACCATGAACTATAAACTTCAGCACAGATAGATGCACAAAGAAGGAAAAAATAATCATGTGCTGGGAACTCTGGATGTGTGTATTTATAGTTTAGTCTCACTATAACACACCCTCACAAACTCAGAGCAAATTCTCTGCTGGGGTGGGTTTGTGTAACATGCTCTGAAGTTTGCCATGTTACAGTAATGAAAGTACCTGGTCAATATATTGAGAGACTGAGAAATAATCCACTTCTATGCAGATTGCTTCATATCATTAAGATTTAACTAGCATTTTAAAATTAAAAAGATACAAAATAGAAAAGGGTGGAGTGGAGACACAGCCAAATGTTTGCATACATATTGCTTGCATTAAGAGCTGCGAGAAGAATTATTGTCTCTCCAAATCAGCCTGGTGCAAAGGATCACAGTGGTAGGCCCAACTACTGAGTTATTAGTTATTGCTTTTATAAACAGAGTTATGGTTTATAGCAGCCTTTCTGAAAGTCAGTTTAGTCTGGGTCTTCCTGAGAGGGCTGGTCTGGTCTGCTCACAGGGTCTGCTGCCTATAATTCGGTCCATTTGTGAAACAAACAAAAACTACTTAATTCAGTACTTAAACAATAAAATTATGATTAATCTGATTATGCCAGGACATTGGTAATGCTGAAACACTGTGTGATGTTGTTGCAACCATCCTGAATGCTTCACTGTAAAATCATCGCTGTGTATCGTTGGCATATATTGATGGATGCTGAGTGGCTGAATTTGTGAAGGCCTTTTGTGGGGTGCTTTGGTATCCTGGAGAAAACGTACTGGCATTTTTTTCATATCCCTTTAGCTCTGAGAGACATCAGAGTGTGTTTTATTTTTTCATTGTAAATATTATAATGGTGCCAGCAATGCAGTATTTACTGCTTTTCATATGTGTGAGAATACTAAACATATGTATTTCTAAAGGAAATTCCAGAAGAATGTGAAACTAGCTTGTAACAATAATTTGTAGGTTTGTGCCCATTGTTTTCAAGAATATGTAAATTGTTATATTATAGAACTCACTTTGAACCCCACTACATAATTAGCTGCACTAAACATCAGTATTCAATTTGGAAAATCTCTAGCCAAGTGCTTTATTAGAATTTCGTGGAAAAGGAGAATGTGAACGAAACCATAGAGCAAATGATCTGAAATGCAGTTAAAAATAATGAAAACCAAGCACCAACCACATAAACACACCAGATGAAGACACAGCAAATGAAGATCATAAAAAATAAACTGAAATAAAAACACATAAAGCCGACCCTCAGCTGAAGTAAATGGGGACATCTGCACCAGGAGCGAGGGAACCGTGGTCATTTATGTTAGCTGAGGGTCTGCTCTGTGAGTTTGTTACAAGCCTCATGTTCAGGAGGAAGTTACGGTAACAGTAGAGGCTTTTTGGTCAACTGGTTGCACGGGGCTCCTGCAGAGATGTGGTGTTCTGACAAATGTCCTCCTGCAAATCCAGTTAAGCCGATTTAAAGTAGTCCCGGAGTGCCCCACCCTGCTGTGGGGCTGGCACACGGAGGCGGGGAAGTGCTGCGGTTCCCGGCCGTGCTGAGCGCGGCGCTGCCGGAGCTGCTCCGACAGCGAGCACAGCCCCGGTGCTGCCTGGGGAGGCTGCGACAGCCCGGCACAGCGGCAGGACCTGTGGCCGCTGCACTTGGAATTGCCGGGGGGATTCTTCAACCGGTCGGGGGGATTGATCATAAAACCCCCAAATACCGGGAAAACCAAGATGAGAGTTAGGAAAGTTACGATTATTAGAGTATATGTGCTTACTTTTACAAGTCCATGTGTTGGCATCTCCTTGCTTTGTTCTCGTAGGTATGCCCGCTCTCATATCCATGGTGGATCACCACGGCCGTTTTCAGTGCTCCAAGCCCCAGCCAGTTTCAAGATGTGGTATGGAACCCACTTTTATTTGCATCTCAGCACAGTTCTTTCTAATACACATAAAACCCAAAACGCTTGAATTGTTGGCTCAGCCAACTCCATCAGCCCATCTGTTTTTGTCTCTTATTGTTCTCACTTTCATGTGTGTCAGTTCCCTCATGCATCTCCTTAAAAGCATGTTCAGCTGTGCAAAAGATCTTCCCTTGCCTATTTCAAGACTTCCCTTTAAGCATGTGCACAGAAAATTACAAAACCTGATTAACTTCTCAAAGTACCACAAAAGAAAGAGGTAACTCTGCCCTATCAGGTTCTTGGATGGGGTCTCTGGTCAACTTGTGTTTTGAGAACTTCAGTTTGTGTTTTATCCTTCTGAGACAGAATGGGAGAGCCTGGTGTGTGTCCTGGGTGTTGCAGAGTATGGTCAAGGGGGAGCAAACACTATTAGTAATAAACTCGTCGTAAGGGCATGTCTGAATTCCGTACAGTCAGCTCATTTTCCCTGTGGGGAGTGTCTGGCTTCCTGTGCTGTCAGTCAGTCAGCATGGGGAAGTGGTGCTAAAAAACAGGGGGAAATGGACATGGATGAGCCACAGTGCAACCCAAGATGCTCTGCTGAGGGCAGGGACGCGTTTGTGTGAGGTGTTCTGGCAAAGCATTGTTCAGGAGAGAGGTGTGAGTGTGTGGGGGGGATGTGTGGGGAGATGAGGAACGGGGAGATTCCAGCCTGCTTTCTACATGACGGTTTCATCTCTTTTTGCCAGGATTGCCTGGAAGGTGTCTAGAAAGCCAGCAGAAGGAGTCCATTCCCACGGAACAGTACCTGCCTGCAGAAGCAAGGAGGTCAGTGGTGGGTGCAGCAGGAAGGACTCGGAGCAGGCTTTGGTCAGCAGAGAATCCGAGAGAGCAAATTACATCTCTCCGGTTTTAGAAAACCTGTGGGAGGGTGGGATGGTGAGAGGGAGGAGGCAGCGGGAGAACGAAAGTTGATGATTAGGGTTGGGTAACTAAGGGCTGTAAGTGACTGTAGAAGGATAGTGAAGAGAGAGAGTGGGGTAAGGGCAGAGGAGGAGTGAGCAATGGAAGGGGAAGATGGGAAAGGCAGGAATCTGGACACGGGAGAAAAGGCCTGAGAAGAAGGGAAGGGGTAAGAGTTGTGGGGGCAGAGGAACGGCGGAGTAAACGGGGCGGGCAGGGACGGGTGTCCCCGCGTGTGATGCCGGCTTGTCGTTGCCCTGCGGCGCTGTGGGGCCCGGAGTGGAACAGCTGGAGCGAGCGGGAGGGCGCCTGGGATGCTCCTGATTAATAGCAGAGGGTCCGGGCCGTGACCGCCGGCTCGGCATGTGCTGGAGCCGCGCGGCGCGTTCCCAGCCCCCCTGCCAGGATGAGGGGGGTCGGAGGAGGGAGGGAAGGAGGGAGGGAGGGAGGAAAGGAGGCAGGCAGCGAGCGGGACGGGGCCATCGGCAGCCAGCGGCAGACAAGCGCTCCGGAGCCGCGGCTTCCTGGAAGCGGAGCCCAGCTGGGCGGCAGGCGGCGGCGATAAGCGGCAGTATCGGGGCCGTCCCGGCGTCCCCGCGACAGCCGCGACAGCCGCGACAGCCGCGGCGGCAGCGGAGCCGAGTCGAGCCGAGCCGCGCTCCGCGCCCCGCCGACAGCGCAGGTAGGGCACACCTGGCGAGGGGGGCACTGGCACCGCCTCGGGGGGAGAGGTGCGGGACACCGACAGGGGACAGCACCGTCACCCATGGGGGGCACGCAGTCACCTATGCGGGAGGGAATGCCGTCACCTGTAAGGGGGGGCATTCAGTCACCCATGGGGGGGAATGCAGTCACCGGTGAGGGAAATGCAGTGGCCTATAGGGGACATGCACAGTTACCTACAGGAGGACCCGTCAGTCACCTCTGGGGGGATGCAGTCGCCTATAGGGCAGGTGGTCTCCCGAGGAGTCTGCAGGCATCTGTGAGTGGGCAAGCTCCAAAGGATGCAGGTATTCCTACAGGGGCTGCACTGGCACAAAGAAGTTTGGTAACTCTTTATCCAGGGGTGAAGGCATTCACACCAGGAAACACCCAGGAAACCCTGGGAGAGGAGCACCTGGCTGGAGCAGGTGGAGCAGTGACAGGAGCAGGACAATGTTTATGCCATCCTGTAGGGTTTGTGTTGTGGAGGTGTTGTTGCATGGACTGGTTATATTTTAGTTAACTCTTTTTGTCTGTGCAGAGATTACGTTTTATTTGCTCATAAATAGGAATTGAGGGTTTGGGTCACAGCCCAGTTACGTTTTGATTCACACAGAGTTTAATTTCCCCTTTTAAAAAGTGTTTTAAAAAAGTTGGGCCATATGGAAATAGAGTTGTTCACAACCAAAGAAACTTGAAGGAATTTGAAAAATAAGGTTACTTGTTTCTTGAGCCATTTCTTGAGTATTGAACCAGCACCAGTACTCAGACTCCTGATTCAGTCATTTCCTTTGTTGGGATCAAGACTTAATCCATCTATACCTGTGTTTTCACAGCTGCAAAGTGGGAGCTACACCTATTGATGAGGTGCAGTACATACACTCATGTTGAGTGGAGAGGTACATCTGAGTGGCTAAAGGAACGTGCATATGAGAACCTCCTTCTCTGTCGTGGTCCTTTGTCAGGCAGTTGATCCCCCCGTGCTGCTGCTCTGAATTCTGCAGAGTGAACAGACATAAGAACCACATGTAGTAGTGCAGGAAAAGCTGCATGAAACCTGCCAAAATGGGCTGGAGCTGCCATTGAGTGGCAGGTCAACCTCTATGCCCCAGGTCTAGAGAGAAATGTGTGAGATCCAGCACATGTGATAACAACCAGGTTGGTGAAATTTTCCTCCAGTTAAAATCTGGATATTCTTTAGAGGAATAAAAGGGCTTCCTCGAGGTCCTGCATGCTGATCTGGGGCTCCCTTCTGGAGTCAGTGAGGAGCTGCAGGGGAGCAGTGGTGTTTGTGTTGACAGCTGAGCCAAACTCGTGCAGATATGGGCCAAACAGTGAGTTATGTAATGGCATTCCCAAAGGGGTAGCGTAAGGATGGGATGATTTCCTTCTGTCAAGACAAAGAGCAGCTGCACAGTTGCTCTACAATGTTTTCTCTAGCCCTGGGTTTCTTAGGAGCAGTCCAGGCAGGGAGTTGGGACCCTGTAATATCACATCCACCAAAAGCACTTTATTGCCTTCCACAGCTAATTCCTTCACAAATATTTCTTTGCTACGTCCTCATAAAGAGCCAGAGAAGTGGAATAGAGCCACTATGGCTAGAAAGGGAAACCAGACTCAGTCTGTGGGGAGGGGAAAATTATGTTCTTCATGGGGTTTGAGGAGTCATAATGTGGAGTTACAGAGCAGCAGGACAAAACAGAGGTTCTGGATACAGAAAGTTATACAAGGGGGGGGGGAGAACTGTCTCAGAAGGGTTATTAATTTGTTTCATTTGGAAGAAATAAATAGAAAGACTGGAAGTGAAGGAGATATTTTATGTATAAGAGTAGGTTTAATATTAGTTAAATCTGCACACTTGATCTTAGCCAAAAGGCTGAGAAAGAGGGAGCAGACAGAGCTGAATTATCCAGACTGTTGTTGCCCAGAACTGGATTTTGGAAGGTGATTGACTGGTGACAGTCCAAAATTATACAGACAGCAAGTCGTGCAAAGGCCATCAGCCAGCCTTTAATGGCTACAGGTGCTCAGGCCCTGGCTGTAACTCCCATCCTCAGATGCTGCCTCTGGAAGCACAAAAGGGACATACATATTTATGAAATACCAGGTTTTGTCCACTTATTTCAACTTTTCCATTTCTGTTGCCAGTTTATTCTCCCTGAGGACAGACTGCTTTAAACCAGTAAGTCTTCAAAGACAGAGTGGCTGAATAATTTTTATTCAGTTCAACTTTTTAGGGCACAACTTGGTTTTCAGCCAATCAAGGCATTTAATCATTAGTAATTTAAAGACCAGAACATCAAGATGATCTTGTACTCTTTGTCACTAATACAGAAATACTTTAAGTGTAGTTAGCAAACAGATTTATATGTAACTGCTCTAGATATGAGTTTAGCTGTTTCAAATTAAATAGTAAAATTGTTTTATGCAATTATTATTGGGAAAGTGACTGTGTCAGTGATACTTTGTTATGCATCAGATATGTTCTTTCCATGAATTTGTGCCTAATCTGCTTGATGAAGTAGCAAAACCCACTTCCATTATTTTTTAAACTCCTGTTGCTCCAGGCTGAGTTCAGGGAATGCCATAGCCCTTGGAAATTGCCCTGGCCCTTGGATCATGAATAATGTCCATGGCAGAGTTTTTATCTTGAGATGTCAGTCTCAGCTGCACAGTAAAATACCCATAATAACTTGCATTGGATTATAGTTGTGCAGTATGATTTAAGAGCTGAGACTCACTTTTCAGGATTATTAGTAATTAAAAACCTGTTTGTTTGTTGACTTAGGCAACTGAACTGGGGCTGTAAGCTTTTACTCTTGTTTTTCTTTCCAGTCTCTACAACTAAGTTGTTCAGACTACAAATCTTGACAGTGCTGCTGGGATGTCCAGGACTTACATCAAGCATCAATAGGCTTCTGCAATTTCAAGTAAGGCCAGGAAAATCTATTGGTCCTCAAGAGCTTGATGGGCCCAGGGCTGATGTTGGGGAAGAATTCTTCCCTGGAATGGGTGGTGAGGCATTGGAAGGGGCTGCCCAGGTAGGTTTGGAGTCCCCACCCCTGGAGGTGCCCAAGGGACACCTGGAGGTGGCACTCAGAGATCTGGGCTGGGGCACAAGGTGGGCATTGGGCACAGGGTGGGCTCGGTGGTGTTGGGGGCGTTTTCCAGCCTCAGTGGTGGTTCTGGGAGGGGGGACTCCCCCCAGGGGCAGCTGACTTGAACAGACACTTGAGGCATTCTGTGCTCCTGACATACCTGCTCTTGAAATGGTGATAATACAGCAATGTTTACGTAGTGCTGGGGGGCATGATAAGAAATCAACATCAATCTTCCTCCATTCCATAGGGAGAGTTATGTTTATGATTAGGGAATGAGCCTTGTTCCTCTTAGCTGAATACTTCCCTCACTTATTTCACATGGTAGGAACAGCAGTAGCAAAGCACTCATCATTTTACTGAAAAAAAACCCCTGGCTTATAGACAATGTGTTTGCCATGAGAGTTTTTTCTGACCCTTGTTGAAATGTTTTAAAACTTGTAATTTTGAGCTATGCATAGAAATCTGTAGCTGATGTTCTGTGAGCCTGTGAAGGCAAAACCAGTGACCTGATTACGTGTATTCACAGATCTCTCTCTGCTTCACATTCTTGCAGACCAGAACAGCAACATAACTTTCTTCTTTGAGGATAGTTAATGTTCTGGCCCAGAATTGCAGCACCAGATGTGTTGCCACAGAAACAATTTAAAGGGAGAAGGAATTGTGAACAAATCGTCTTTCTCGTGAATATGTTTCAGAGCCTCTCCTTGGTTTCCATGTCTCTGTCTATTCTGTGCACAGCAGAGAATAAGGGACAATTTTGCTTTTTGTTTCATACATCTGTTAGTGGTTTAAAATGCTGTATACAGGGCTGAAAATCAAAAAATATTCTATTATGGGCATGACTTACATACCTTAGAGACATTTTTTATTAAATCCTGACTCATTTCTAGAAACTTTTTCCTTGGAAAAATGTGCAGTGTGCTAGCTGATTTACTTACCTCCACTTGCAACATGCTTTGGAAAGTATTTCCAGTAATAGTTGTTTCTGTGAAAGTAAGGAAACATTTGACTTTATAAAGTTATCCCAGATTTTTGATGCTGAGAATTAGTATCACATTTTACTTACTACAATTGACATGCTGATGAAAAGAGGGAATGTTTACAGGAAATATTTTGATTTAATCTGGCCTAGGAAGCCTTAAAGTAGCAAAAGCCCTGGATTTTAGCTGGCATTTCTTTTTCTCAAAATAATGGATACTCTATTCTTTTCACAACTATTATGAAAATATTTGTCTGAACAAAATGCAATGTGAATTACCTTAATATGTCCTTTTTGCTTTCTTGACCACGGAACAGCATCTTTAGCCTACAGTTTTGCATTTTGTTTGGGGGCAGTAATAAGAAAAACATCCAGGAAGGCCCTAGTCCTGGGAAAACTTAAAAGAGACCAAAATTCACACATAAAGGGATTTGCTTGCCCAGTTCTTTGTCATTCCTGTATTTGGGAGGTCTTTTTCCCTGCACATTTTAAAACAGTGCTGGCTGTGGAGTTGAAGGAGACATAACTGATTTATCTTATCAAAAGCCAGGGTGAAGTTTGTGCCTGTTTGGAGTGATGGAAAAATGTTACCATATGCATCTGTATGTACAAGATGCCCTGTGGTTCAGGAGGGCAGTGGATGCACAGTGTTAAGCTGAGAAAGCTTCTCTTCTTATTGGTTTGTTTAGTATTTCCCACTGGGACATTTATGGTTATTAGATCTTTTCTCATACAGCCATACTTTTAAATGCCCCTCAGTTTGGAAATACACTATTTATTCCTTTGTTACTCGTTTTTATACAAATCTGGGATCTTCACTTCTCCATTTGAAAATGGCTTATAACAGAAATATTGGAATATATCCAGGTATCCCAGAGCTAGGAGGAGTTACTTATGCTTATGGAAATAGTTTTACCTTATTTCAAGGGTCCTACAAGAGTCTCTCAGCTCTGGAGCTCGGCTGGGTGCCATGTCCCACATTTGAGTTCTGGCAGGTTCACAGGCATGTACATCACCAAACAAGATCTGCCAGGCTGATAAGAAATTCATTTCTCTCTTGCATTCCTTATTCAGGCAGAGCTCCAACCCTGGGTGTGGAAGGAATGCAGAGCTGGGCCTACAGCTTGTGTCTGCCCAGGTTAGAAATGAACTTCCAGTGTAAAATGGGGATCTGAATCTGCATCCCTGTTTTGCTCCAAGACCGCAGACATTTGCATCCAGGTTTCTGCTTTGGGTGCTCTTTGGGGCGTCCTTATGTTTACAAGCTGATCCAAATGTCCCCTTAATTAGTTCACATCTCTTCTGTTTGATCCCATGAGAAGGTAGGCTGGTCTTTCCTTAGGCAGTAGAGCTTTCCCAGACAGACGTTGTAAACTGGAAATATGGGTACTTGTAATTTTCTTAAAAACCTCCTTTGGGCCTGAAATGTCTTGGGCTTGGTTTCAATCCAGTATTGAATAAGACTGGAAAGTCTGAATAATGTCAGTTCGGCTGTATTTGAGTAATTCAAATGCATTTTAAAACTATGTACTTTCCACTTGCATTTTTCCATAATTCTCTGCACTTACATAACCTGCATTTTATTATTTAAATTGCCACAGACTTGAACAGGGAAATATAATTCTCCAATACTGGGCCTGAACAGATAAACAGAGAGGCAATTCAAAGGCCTCAGTGTGCTTTAAAATCTGAATGTTTGCTGCTTTAGTGTTGGCATGAATAGGTTTATATTCCTACTAGTGCAGAAAAAACCCAGCATCAATAACCTGCAGTTCACTCAGGTGCTGAATTTCTGCAGGTCTTCCATTATGCAATTCAAATTTTACAAAAAAGGGTTTAGAAGATTCCTCTGGATTATGAGGAAGGATTTTGTTTGATAGGATCTGTAAAGTTAAAGTAGTAGGCCAAGGTTTTGAGAAGAAGTGGCACCCAGAGATATTCCAAAAGCACGTGCAGCTGTTAGAGCACTCATTACAGTCCAGCATATGGATGTGGCTGAGCCTTCATCTGTGCAGAAAATTCTGAGGCTTTCTCAAGTTTTGAAGGACACTGATTTGAAGCAAGTTTGTTACCTGGTTTCTTACAATGGAAGACAAAAAAGAGCAGTTCAAATGGCTGGATCATGTCTGAAAATGCCTGGTTTGGTTCCATGTGTAACACCACAGCATCAGGTACCTTTGTTGTGCTGATACGCGTAACTGCACATTTCCGTGTGCCTTTACAGGGCTTCCAGTGCAGCACCATGTGCCCAGACTGTATGGAAATCTGTCACTAGGCCTCTGTTACTCATTGTCTGAACTGGCAGCCACACAGGGGTCTCGAAGGTAATGCCACCTTTGAAGAGTCCTGGCATGTAGAAAGCTGACGGGAACTACTCCTTCAATTAACCACAACTGCCATGAGACAATAGAGCTGGCCTTTGTGTAACTCTGCTGAACTCACTGGAGCTTGTTCCTAATTCCACTGGGGCCCAGTTGTGCCTCTCCCCTTTTCTGAAGGGTTCACATGCCAATGTGTTGTGCAACCAACATAATTTGTTAACAAATAAAGAATTTAAATAACCTTAGGAAATCACAGGCATCCCTGCTGCCTGCAAACAAACAGCAGAAGTGCAAAACATTTAAACAGCAGTGCAAAGTATCTCAAAATTGCTTGAGCTTAGGTTCTTCAGGAGCAAACCCACAGCTGTAAGGAGTTCATGCTCTGCAGGAGAGGCTTTGGATGAGAACACTGAGTCTTCTGGTGAGATCTCCAGTCCAGACAGAATTTCTGTGTCTGCTTTCTCCAGAGCTGTAGTAACACATGTTGAATCTTTCCTCATTTGTATATGAGTTTGACTGCTTTTAGTTTCATCTAAAGCTATAAGTGAGGCTACTTTGACCTGTAATTGTCAAATTATCTTTACAGGACACTAAAACTATCTTACTGTAAATTGTCTCTCTTGAGTAAGCCAAGTCATATGGAGCAAAACACCATTTTTCTATTAGAACATTGAATGCACTGACTGCCATTGCTGCTGTAACCATGTCAGGATCTGGATTTAATTCTGGATCTGAATTAGTGTATTGTTGGAATCACTTGTCAACATGCTTTGTATCTGAATGGCCATTTCTGAATGTTGAGGATCACCCAAGAGTGACTTTCTGCCAGGAAATTCTCTGCCTGTGCATTCTCAGTGGCAGTTCTGTGGAGGTTCACAACTGCGAGTTCATGAGATCAATGGTCCGTGTGCTGATGGTTGGAGGGTCAGATTGCAAGTGTGGGAAAACTGTCAGGGGACAGAGAACATCCCAGGGACATCCTGTTCTGCCTCGTGCCTCTGCAGCCAGCCGTGTTCCTGGCTGATGGGCAGGCTGGGCACTGCTGTGCTCACAGCACCTTTCAGCAGTTCAGACACTGCTGCCATCAGCTCAGGCCCATCTGGCAGGACGTGAGGGCTCTCTCTCACAGATCAGGCCTGCCTGGTGCCAGAAAGGCAGACCAGTACACGTCATGCCTTTGATATCACTGCAGTCCTCACAATACTGAGAGATTTGACTGGATTGCCTGTGTGTTGTCCTGCATTTAATGTTCTTTGCTGTTGTTCTCATCCATTGCCAAGACTCCTTACATTGTCAATCAAGTGGCAGTTGGACTTGATGATCCTTGAGGGTCCCTTCCAACTCAGGAAACTCTTTAACTCTGATTAAGCAACGTGAGTGTGGACAATACATTTGACCAACCATCCATGTCTGTGTTCCATCTCTCTGCAGCCCCAAGAACTGTCACAGTGCAAATCTGGACACCACATTCTGAAGGCTGTTGTTTGTCCTTGTTCTGTGGGGGCAGCAGGAGCTGGTGCACCAAGGATCAGTGTGTTCAGTGAACTAATTGATACCCTGAGTCTTGCTCATTGGTCTTGGGGGAGAGTCTGCCCTCTCCTGAGTCAGTGTGTGCATTAGGATTACAATTCACTCCTCCCATGTTGGAAGGGGACTAGGAGAACTTTCTTACGCAGGGCCCAGTTTTGTCCAGAGGCACAATTCTATTCTACAAGAGTAGCCTTTGTTACAGACTAAGTCAATTTACAGCACAAAAATAAGTCCTGTTTTATGAGGCATAGAGGACTTACCCAAAGATTTTTTTTTTACAAAAACTGGTATTTGTAGTTGTTCTACTCTTACCATGCAGTCATACTAAGCTTTGTTCTGTGCTGCTTAAATGTAGTTCTGCTGTAAGTTTGTCTCAGGTGAGGGTTTTTTAATTATGTGGACAGATGGCATTAAAAGCCTCTGCAGCTACACTGGCATGGAAGTGGTGTAGGCTTATACAACTCAGTCTTTCCCCTGATGCTTTACAGCAGCACATCTGCACCAGCCAAGTCCTTGTAGTGTCTGAGACACCAGGAACAGCCCCTCTCTCCAGCTGTCTCCATGGCAGATTCCTGCCCTCTGCTGAATGGGGTAAGGACTGTGAAAAATGGACTGTCTTACTGTTGTGGCTGCATTAGAAGAAGGTGCACGTGTAGCAGTACTTATGGTTATCTGTAGTCACAGTGCACAGCAAACTTGGCCATGTGTTAGTACTCCTTGTTTTAGGTCTGAGAGACAGTTCTAAGCATGCTGATAGAAAGCACAGTCTTGCCAGGTTGCTGCATTCTTTCTAGGAGAGGCTTTGTAGTCAATAACAGCAGTATTTGGATGGCAGTGAGGTGCTGGTAGATACCCAGACTGTTCACAGTGAAGGATTTTTTGTGATCTGCAGACTGCTAATACCTTTCAAACTGTACTACGTGTTTTAAACCCACAAAGCTTCTTGTGCAGTTGTATAGATCCATGCTGCAAAGTTTTTGGCGTGGCTATGAGCACTGAGAAGAATGTGAAATAATGAAACCCATAAAGATACAGCTTTGCTGGCTAAACACTCCTCTAGGAATACTCCTGTTGCCAGGATTGCCTGTGTCTTCTGGGGAGAGAGGTAGAAACTGGCAGAAGACCTCAGTTCTTTCTTCTGTTGGAGTTTTGTTTGGTACTTACACATGGATGCTGAGTAAACCAGTCCAAGGTCTAAGAAAAACTCCTTGTGATGCTGAAAAATAGGAAACACTAAGCAGATGTGTTGGTTGCAGTAAAAGCTTTGAGTCCTCAGGGAACAAACAATTGGGTTCACAGTCTTTGAAGGAGTCTGAGACAGAGAGCTGATTGATTCTTTTCTTGTGCACAAAGCTGAAATGCATTTTCATGAGTGACTCTTGCCATGTTTGTTGAAGATATTCACAACATTTCAAGGGACCTTAAAATTACATTAGCTTTTGGCCTCAATGTTGAAGTGGTTTGATCTCGACTGATCCTGCTGAGCAGCTCCTACTTAGCACTTCCAGTTGTCTGCATTTTTTTCCCAGTGAGTAGCTCTTGTGCCTGGGCTGGTTGTTGCAGGGGGGCCTGGCATTTCCAGGAATCTGTTATCTCTGGCAGAAGTCTTGGTACTGTCAGTTATTGATAAGTGGGAAGGTAAACATGTGACTGATTAGACAGTGCCCCTTCAGTGGCTGAGCACCAGTCTGATTTCACTGCACACAGTACTCCTGCTGAGAAAAATTCTTCTACCACTAATTAATATTTAAAATTATTTTCACTGTATGATTTTGCTTATAACTTACCTACTTCTTCCTCCCTTCTAATGTAGAGGGTTTTTTATTTTCTTGTTTACAAATTTCAGTCATATTGGAGATATCATTTCCTGGTCTTGCTAGAAATGCTTCTGAAATTGGTGTGGCAACTATTTAACCTTTAATGAATATGAAGAGGGAGTTTTCACATGACCAAACAGATTCTTTCTATTTGCTGACTGTGAAATATTTGAATTAAATAGCAATAACAAAAACACAGGGCTGAAGAATGCAAGTTTACAAAGGCCAAGGCATATCTGCAGTCAGTCATTTTGATGGAAGGCACCACCATTTGTATCCCAGTCTTTCAGCTGTTTCCAAAGCCATCTCCTTTTGAATGTAATATCTAAGAACCAATTAGTTCCATTTTGTTTTCTTTGGATAGTTTGCAATTAAACATTCTTTCAAGTGGGCTTTATTTAGCTAATTCCGTCACAAAAATAAGCTCTGAGGGAATGAAGAGAAGGTCAAGCTAGCCAATGTTTATTTTTATTATTAATAATTTATATTATGGTAGTCCCCAGGGGAACTAGGGCCCCACTAAACCCAGTTTCCTCTGCATGTAATGACTGTGTCTCACAAGACTTTGTACAGCAGAAGCCCCATTTTTGCTGCTGTGGCTCAGTGCAAGGACCCCCTCTGCCACAAGGAACCTACTGATGAAGGACACAGAAAGACAAATCAAGAACCATTTTTTTAAAGAAGCTTAAGCTAGGAACCAGAGGGAGAATCTGATGCATCTTTTCTCTAGAAAGCCACACTAATTCATTTTTCCAGTTTCAGTGCCAAATCATGACCTCAAAGGTCTTGTTCATCATCTCTGAAGTTATGGCAGTGCTCCCAGTGACTTTGCTGGGAGCAAGATGGGGCGGAGAAGTGGTGGTCCTAGAAACCTTATCTATTTCTGAACTAGCAGCAGAAGACACTTTGTATTTTAAAAACACACTGATGGGCGAAGTTAGTTTAAAAAATGTTCGTGTTCAGTCCGATTTCTATTAGAAGTTATGGTTTTCAGAGCATCTGATCCTCAGTAATTGGTCTGCTTTGTGTTTTACAGAAGTCCTGAGAGAAGTAGGGTCCTCTCACACCTGCCAGATGTGAGGGTGACACAGAGCCAAACCCTGGGCTTCAGTACCTACACTGGTTGGAAGAGACTTGCAGCAGTTCATACCCCGAGGCTCTGCCTCCTTTAACTCACACTCTTGTGAGAGTTAAGGGGTAGAACTGGCACTGGGATGGACATGGCTGGGGGGTGGAAGTGCCTTCAAGCCAGTGTGGCAGTGCCAACCTTCCTCATCAGTGGAATTACCATCCTCCTCCCTTCCTTTACGTGGAAGCATCAGCCTCTGCAGTTCTCTTTCCATAACTCCAAAGTCAAAGCCTAGACAGAAGTTTTCCTGACCATATTCCTGTCCTCATTAGTTCAGTTGAAAGGGGGTAAGACATCTGGTTCCAAGTACAGCTGTGTGGTGAGCATGTAGGGTTTTTTCTTTCCATAGAAAAATCACTAAATCTGGCCATTTAAGACACAAATTTTATAGGAGCTAAAGTTGGGCTGTGCAAAGTTCACCTCATTAAAAACTAGCCCAAACCAAATAAAAGCAGAGAATAACAGCATAAAAAATGTGGGCCCTGAATGTCAGAGCATGTGTGTTAGGAACTGGTAAGAAGTAAAGGGGAAAGTACAGATATGTCCACATATATTCAGAGTCCTTGTTTTTTTCCACTGGTGAATTCACATGCTTGTGGAGTGTCTACAGAAAGGGAACATCAGTGCAGAACACAGTGTTAGGATTGCTGTGACAGCTACCCTGATTTGTTAGGAAATATAATGACTTCAAGCCTGTGTTAGAAGATACTGACTAAATTCAGCCCAGATAAAATGTTCCAACACAGCAAGTAATTTTTTGCCTCTGCAGTTGTTAGCCAGTGAAAGACATTCTAAATTTTCTTGAGTTTGATACCTCCTTCTAAAAAATATACCCTTTTTCATTATCTTAAGATAAGTACCAAGATTCACTAACCAGGACTGGAAATACTGACTTCGAAAGGAACCAACTCTGTGTGTGCTCAGCACTTAAGAAAACATCTGCCTTTAAAGCATAAACCTTCTCTCTCATCTATTTCCCTCTTCTATGGTATTCTGTATACTTTTCCTTTATTTCCAGTGTTCTTTGGGATACTGATCCTAACTTAGCAACTTTACTATTTCTCGGCACAAGATTTTCTTGGTAACATTTATGGGAATAAACCAAGATTGCCATAGGAAATGGACTTAATGGTTTAATTCTTAATAAAGGGGCAATTTTCCTGATCAGACAGATAGATGACAGAGTTTGTCCCACTTCAGCAGCATTGGGATATTGTGATTCACAGGGTTTGGTTTTGAAGGCAGCAAATTACATCCCACATACTGTTGAACATCAGATTTCACTGTTACTGGAAGTCTGTCATCTGCTTTGGTTAATCTGTTGTTCTCAGTGTAATAATCAAAAGATTTGTCTATCCATCACGGTGGCTGCTACTGAAGCTTCGCCTTGGGACTTTCCACAACACCAAGGCTCAGACAAAGGACCTTCCTCATTTCATAATTAGCCTGGCAATGGGCTCCTGCACTAGAAGGTGGATGGATGGAGACATGATCACACCTGACAAGTCTGTAACACCCATTTGGGGAAAATTCCCCATCCAGATTGGGGAAAACAAGGAGAATGAGGTGTGTGTTACAGAGGAGTGGGCCTTGGGGGTCGTAATTAAGAAGAAGGAACCTCTGGAGGCCAGAATTGGTGGGACTCAGTGCTTAGGCAAGTTTTGCTTTGTTAGAAAGGCAAGAGCCTGTTCATCCCTTGTAAACTGCTCTTCCCCAGTGCCATCTGCTTCTTCCCATCAGGAGTTTGGGTTTCAGGACTCACTGCAGTGCAGCCAGCAGCACACTCAGATTGTGCCAGCGCTGGGAAAGCAGCACGTCAGGCCAGCCTGTGCAGCCTGCCACATTCCTGAGCCCCTGATTCAGGCTTGCAAGTTTGTCAGCAAGCTGGAAATTGAAACCAGAGGAGCTAGCAGCATGGCCTGTGCTCCTAAATCAGCTGGTAATGGATGGGTTGTCTGGTGCCTTCTCCCAGGAGGAAGGCCAGACTCCCTGCAGGAGCCTCCCTGCACCTGGCAGAGCGGTGGCACAGGCACGGAACTGCCTCGTGGCCCTGGGGGTGTGCCATGGGCTGGTAAAGGGGGGAACCAGGGTTTGGTTAGATGCAATCACTGCTTCCTTTCTTATTACAACATTGCCAGAATGCCACGGTGGGATTTACAGCCAGCTGTGATTCCAAGGGACAGACTTCCATGAGGGAAAGGGTGCAGTCCGTGGGGATGCTCCGTGCTGGCAGGAGGCACAAAGTGCACCCCAACACCAGGCCTTGACAAATAGTTTCCAGGTCATTAACTGAGTCAGGCCAGCTTCTGCTGCTGGATTCTACTGGGAATCTGGAGTAGAGGGCTGATTAATTTCCTCTGGATGCACACTCTGTCACTGAGAGTAGAACCAGGAGCTGTGTGCTAAGGTGGAATGTGACTAGGAATAAAGTAAGAGCTTGAGGCACAGGCTGGAATAGCAGCTCATCTTGGGCTTGGAGGTCAAGCCCTGTGTTCAGAGAACCATCCTAGAAACGGGTCCATCAGAGACACAACCTCCAGCACGGGAGAACCTGTGTGAGAGCAGCTGATGATATTTAAATGTGTTGCTGCCTAGGAAACCTGGACTCCAGGGCTCCATTTCCAGAAGCTGGCATAAACCCATGGAAGGGCCTAATGACTAAAGCAATAACTTGGATCAAAGCCATTTATCTGATTTTCTTTTAATGGCTGGAGTTTGGCTAGGAGGACACTATGTCAGATATGCAATAGTTCAGAATATACTCAAGAGCTGAATCTGCCTGATCAAATTTGCAGAAGTATCAAAAGTGAAGAGTTGTCTTTCTAAATAATGTGAGATCTGAATGTAATTTTTATTAAAAATCAATTAACTAGCTCCTAAGAGCCTAAAGTACCTTCAAGGATGGGATTATGCTCCTGAATCATTTGAGATTTTCCTAATACAATCTGACGGATGTAAGTTTGTTGCAAAGAAAAGGGCCCATCTAATAATCTGAGTTTGGGTCAAAAAGTTCTGTGGAAGAAGAGCAATAGAATTTACCTCTTAGTGCCCCACAGATGGATTAGAAAAGTACTGAGGGGAAGTTTCCAAAAGCTCACCACAGGCAGCTGTTTGTCTCCCTTACCTCTGTTTTCACAAATCTGTTTTACCAGAGAAAAGCTGAATATCAAACCTCCATTTTCCATGTCTGTATCTGCAGTGACTCTTCCCCTGCCTGTGTGGTGGATATTCCAGTGTGGATGTGTTGGTGTGAGACACCAGTTGTACAGAAATGATCCCCACAGTCAGAATTCCTATTTCAAGTGAATTACATAAAACCCCTCAGATCCTGCTCTGAATCCCTCTGTGGTGACTTCTTTCCACAGACAGGATTTGTTTGAAGAAAGGATCCCTACTTGCACGTAATGTTGTGTTAAAATAGCTATTTTGAGATCAAGGTCACTGTCTCCCTAATTCAAATTACTTTTCTTCTCTAGAAAAATAACCAGTTCTGCCTATAAGTGTATAAATAAAATATTTGTCAAACAGTTGTACAAAAATGCTTAAACTCTAAGGGGTTTTAGTGATAAATTTGGAATGTTTATGCAGCACAGTAGACATTGCTACTGAGGTCAGTGGGTTTTTGGAGGAATGCTCGAGAGCAAAGATTAATCACAGCGTGTATTTTCCCAGTGGATCCAACCCTGCTGTACCCAGAGGGTCACTCGCTCAGTCCCTTCACTGCACCTGCCTTTGCAGGGGCTGGGGCTGGCTCAGGGTGTTATCACATCTCAGCAGTTTCACTCAGGCAGTGGGCTGGATTCCTCAGGTGTCCAAAGGCCTAGACACTCCCAGCCTATCCACAGCCCACTGAAATCACAGAAGGCTTCGGTGGTTCAAGCCCAGAGCAGCCCCCAGACTTTGTTCCCAGTGTTTGGCAGTACTGTAATACAGCGTGGCAATCAGATGTTGCTTTATCAGTGTCAAGGAAGACAAATACCACTGTCTGCTGCAAAGTGTTTTTGGATGCCACACATCAGCAGAGCTCGGAAGGGGCAGTTCATTCCATTGTTCCTAAGTGTTCAAGCAAACAACAAGAAGTAAAATAATTGTGATTACATCAATGTGATGGTAGACAAATGTAGCCAGCCTTAAATTTGACCTCTGGTAGGAATTTTCTGGTGTAATTGTGTTAGTGTTGTCGTTTCACTGCTGAAATGTTTGCAGTATATATTTCTATCGGCTAAAACCCTGATATTGATGCAACTGTAGCAGCAAAACAGCTTTTCTGCTAGAATTTATAAGAGATTCAGGAAAGTGGAATTAATAACTCCAGCACCTTTGACTGGAGGTTTTTTGGAAACAGCAGGTATGATTACCTGGAATCACAGCTCATTTCTAAGCTCTAGAGAATGTCTCTAAAGGCCTTCAATGTTCATCTACTTGATCACCACTGATCTTGGTTGCATACAGTGAAAACTGAGTTTCAGTGGAGAGGATACAGACCCAGTGCACATTAATGGCAAGTTTGTTTGGCTGCCATGAGTGAATTTGATAAAAACCATGCTATAGAAGATGTAGATTCTAGGTGGCAACTCTGCAGCAAACCCATGTCCTCTGCTGTGCAGAAACTCACTAAGGGGAGTCTCCTTTATAGGCAGAGATTTTCAGGTGAAGGCTGCAGTCCCTCCAGTAAATGTTGAGCTCATCAGATACTGAAATAAGTATTATGTTGTCATAATACAAAATGAAATCAACTCTCTTTAGTTCCCACAACCATAAAGATAAAATGGCTCTCTTGTCCTTCCAAGTAAAACTAATGTAATAATTACAAATGAAAATAACAAGAGTCTAAACGTGTAAGGAGAGGGTTAACAAGTCAGTGTAAGGCAAATAACCATGATCCCATAATATATCCACAATCCCAAACATGACCTCAGGCACTGAAGTTATTAACAATTGATAGCTTGTCTGTAATTGTGTTTATTTTCTACAGTGACCAGTGGTTTACTTGGGCAGGGAGCAGCAGGCTCTGCCCCCTGAGAGACCTGCAGCCCCGTGCAGGCTCCATGTGTGCCCACAGTGGGCTGGGGGAAAGGAGTCTGGGACAGGGTCTGCAGACACACAGCCAGGAGAAAGTGTGTCTCTGCCCCACTGCCCACTCACAGCTGCAACATTACAGACTCGAAGGAAACAAATACTTTACTGTAGCAACAGTTCACCAAGTCCAAGTGAACCTCTGGACATACTGACACAAAAACATGGCTACTAATTTAAAGCACAAAACACAAGCAGAAATATTTTGCAAGAAGTTGGTGAGTCATATTTTCCTCATAAAATTGTTGAAACCATTGTGTCCAGAAACAATTAAAGATGTGACTAGGGCTGGAAAAGTTTAGCCATAAACACAAACAGACACCAGTTTTTTGTTTGTAGAGGATGAAGGTCTTTTGGCTTGGGGAATATCCTAAAACTGCCAGAGGCAGGGCAGAACACGCAGATTGTGTGTCCTCACTGCTGCACAGGAGCCCCAGGGTTCGGTCCTACATGCCTGAAGACTTGGTAACACCAAAGGCTAAACACCATGGTCTGCTAGGGCAAATCATGGAAACAGGGGCAAACCAACCTACTCCTTTAATCTGGAAAAAAACCCCTTCTTTGGTTTATATTAAAAATACACTTCTGAGACCTGAAGGCTCAATCATACAGAACTGAATACTAAAACATTTGAGTGGATGAGTCCCTGGCAGCTGAGAGGTGTGCTTGAGACTCAGCTTTAGAGGAATTGATCAAGACTCCGTGGTGTTTCAATTGGCCCTGGCAGTAGACTCCTTCATTTTGGCCTGAGACTTTCGTGCCCTACGTGTGGCAGCCCCTGGGCAGCTACTGCCCTTGCATTCTGTGCTTTTGGGGAAGAGGGAAAGGGAGAAGTTCCTGTGCTCCCTGGGGTGTAACCCCTGCATTTATGGGATTTGGAGTCATTGGCCTGCACAGCAGAGCTTACAGGTTGGAAAACAGGTTTGATTTGAGCTTTGTCGGGGGTCCTTATCTGATTCATTTCTACCCTAAAGGGGAGCAGAATTTGAGATGTGTCCAGATGCTTTTTCTCAGGGGCACTTATAACATAGCTCAGCACTTTATTCAGACACTCCAGCTAGCAAAACCCTCTGTTTAAACAACTGCATTTATAAGTCTTTCTTATAAATAAAATGTTGTCTTGACATCCAACTTATGGTCTTCTGCTCAGAAGTGTGAAATGAGCCATAGGATTTCTAGGTCACTATAACAAATAAATGTATAGGTGTGTACCAAGAGATATTTGACTCTGTCAACATTATTTCAGAGTAAGAAAGATAACCCCTCTAATGGTGCTTTCCTGACATGATTGAAATTCCCTTCATTCTTGGGCAACTGGGAAAATGTGCTTTTGGGATAGCTGTGTTGGAGCAGAGCGTGACAGGGTCAGTGGCCTCGGGGACTGAGCTCTGTGCAGGCACAAGAAGCAAATGACCCTGAGGAGCTGAAATGCTTTTGCCCATGTCCCAGTGAGGCCCAAGTTGTCTCTCACTTCTACTGATTTGCAACAGTGCATCTTCTCAAGTCCAGACCTACATTTGTTTTGTAAACACACGTGGCAGCAGAATCACGTCTGGACAATTTGAGCAGCTCATTTCTTTCCCCAGCTGAGTTTTGGGGGTCTGTATATTTCCAATCCTTCACATCTAGACTTCAGTGGCACAGAATTTTCTTCAGGAGTCTTCTCATAATTTCCCACTTTCTGTTCCCTGCCAAGGGCCTGCCTCGTTTTATTTGTTCCATATCTATGTGCTCCGAAGACTTTCAGTCTATGCAGGCTTTAGGGGTCCTATAAAATTAGTCAAGCTGCTCCTGCACTTTCTTCCTCCCTTTTACCCATGAACTAAGTTTCCCAGGTTAAAGAGCTGACAAATAGATCCTGGGAATCTGGCTTAGCCTTGCTGAGTGATGTGGTCAATAACCATGAGGCTATTCCTTTTATTTTTTCCTTTAACAGCTTGTTATGCAATTACATTTTTCAGTAAGTTGCATGTTTTTTCAGGCTAATGATCCTTTTGATGGGGTGACAGTTCACAGACTTACAAACAACTGAAAACTAGAGGAAAGAATGGAAAATATTTTGAAACTTCAGCTGTGATATGATGCAAGTACAAGATCTGATTAAGGGTGTTAAGGGGGACCTTTTCAAAGGAAGAGGATGTAAGTGCTGTACTGTTTGACTAAAAGGTGAAGAAGATGCATCTACATTTTCCATGTAACAGATTTCCATGGATACTACTGTGGAGGCTGTGGAGTCACGTGGACTTCGATGCTCTGAGATGTGAAATACCTTGCCATGCTCAGCACCTCTGACAAACCACTGAACTTGCAAAACAGGCAGCTGTTTGGCTCAAATTTATCATTTTCACATCTTATTCTAGAATATTTTGCCTATTTTTCCCAGATGTTTTCAGGATCTTGGCACAGCCTGTAGCACAGACAAGGAAATGGGAGTCTTAGACCTCAGCCCAGGGAACTGACTGAATGGCTTCTCCTGCACCAGTCAGTCTCACCCCAGGATCTCTGCTTCTGCAAATCCAGGACAACTGTTCCTGCCTTGGCAGATGATGATACCCAACCTTATCACTGGCAGTGATTCCCTGTACTTGTAGACTAGCCCAGAATTAGCAAAAGACTCTCCAGTGCTGTTCCTCTCAGAAGGTACCTTGAGCCATTCAGTTCTCACAGACACTCTGGAAGAGCAGGGAGGAGGTTCTTTCCAAGCTAGTGGCAGAGCCAGGAAAGAGCCTTACCTTGACATTTCTGGGCTTCTATGTGACTAATGGTAGCCTTGCTAGAGGGACAGTGTTGGGCACACACCTTGGGTACAGGTGTTCCTTCCAGCATCCCCTCATGGGTTCAGAGCTTGCTGTTCCTCACAGCACACTCTGTAACGTGGGACAAATGTGTGCATGGACATGGGGAGCTCTTTGCTGGAGTTTGTACTTCTCTCTACAAATACATGCTCCAGCTTTCTGTTTGACTCAGTTGTGGTGTTTACATTACACCAGCTTGAGGGGGGAAGGAAGGGAATTTTTCTGTATATGAACTGTCCGGGTGATTTTCTACAGCTGCTTTGAAGGATATGTCTGTTACTTATATTGTGACTTGGATTCTATAGACATATGGCAGAGAACACAGTTCTCCAGAAAGCCAAAGAGTTTGAGTGATGGAAAACAAGAGAGCAATCCAAGAGAAACCCTGCCAGAGGAGGAGCATGAACCTGAAATTTACTGCTGGAACCATAGTTCTGCCTTGGGCTTAAGCACCACACTCAGCCAATTCTACCACTGACTGCAGTGTGGCTCTGCACACATGCACGGAGCTGCTTTTGGGACCTGACTGAGTCTGGAGCTTAAGTATTGTTCTGGCATCCGTACTGATTCAGAAAAACACTGCCTGGCCTGGACTCCTGGAGCAGTGGGACAATTGCAGGGTTTTTAGAAAATCACAAATGTAGAGAGTCTGTGAATTGAGGCTATTCTGGCTTTTGCATAGCGAGTTTGTAAAATCAATCAGAAATTGAAGAGGGCATGAGAGATTTCATTTTAGACTGTTCTTTCCCTCATTAAATGTGTAGTGGATGGCAACAGAGGAAACGGGAATTGCAGACAAGTCCTTTTTCCAGTTCATTCTCCTGCCTGTTGTTTTGACTTTCCACTTCCATGCAGCTCACCACTCGCAGCAGCACAAGCCTCCACTGCCAAGAAGGTTGTGCCACATGTGTTTTTGTGTTGTGTTTCAGAAGCCAGTAGAGTCCCTGCCTGGGAAGCATGTCGGTGAAGCTCACCTTCGTCTCCCCTGGGGATGGGGGCGGGATCAGCAGGAGCTGCTCCTTCACTGGGTTCAGCACCGTGCAGAGCAGGAAACTGGCGTAAGTACCACGACAGCGGGGCACTGAGCCCTTGGGTAGCAGGCTGCCAGTGCAGCTCTTCAGCAAGGCAGCTTTGCCCAGCACTCACTGCAATAAGGAAGATCCGTGTGCTAGACACTCAGTCACAGCCCAGTGAACACGAGAGCTGTTCCCAGCACTTTTTAATCACCCTTTCCTAACTTATCTCTCCCTCAAGCACCGTTGCAAAACACAGCAGGAGCTTGCAGGGGCCCTTGCAAGGTCTGTCCAAAGGATGACACACAAATCAGGGCCACATGGACATTCTTAAGCAGATGCTAAATATACTTTTGCTTTTCTTTAGCAACTTCCTTTTGAGCCTCTCAATCAGACACACAACTTCGTATTTCTCCACAATGGGCTCCACAGGAAGTAAATATTATTGCTGTTATCCATAAAGTGGGGAATCTGATACTGAAATTATGAAGTTCACAAGGGAAAGCAGCAACACAGCATCCAGCTTTTAGCTACTGGCTCTGCAGGCCCACATCAGCCACTGAACTTGTGTGTGAAATGTGTGAAGATGGGATTCTTACCTCAGTGCTCGTGGGCTGCAGCAGCCAGTGGGAGATGCTGAGGAAAAGGGGGAGTTGGAAATCCCATCCTGTCTGGATGCAGTACTTAGATGCTGTAATTTCAGCTGAAGGGAAATGATTTCCTCAGTTTAGGATCTGCAGTCCAAAAATCTGACCTTCAAAGACCTTTACTTTCCAAAATGAAACAAAACCCAGGAGTAATTTGGTCTTTTTAATTTCAAAATGTAGAAGTGTCCTATCTCTTCTATATAGTGTCTTGCCAATTAGAGTACTCTAACTCATGGAATGAGATGCTATTTCTTCTTGGCATGAGAGGATTTGAAGTGTGAACCTTCTAGGAGACTCTTTGAACTGCTGTTATTGGCTAGACTGCCCCTTCCAGTGTTATTCCTGCTGGAACACTCTCACTTTGCATGGAATACTCAAAGATTCATTATCATAATAAAGAAAAATAAAATTAATGTACGTTTCTAATTTAACACTTATGTTCCCTGTTATAGGTAACCTGAGCTCCAAATGGTTTGGTTAATTAACACTTTACACCAAGCCATCATAAAAAACTAAGATAATCATTGGTGTGAAGAAATTAAATATGCAGTTTGGCAACACCTAATTTATCAGATTTTTTTTGCAGAACATATGCTAAAAAAATGGAGTTAAGTGGAAACTTAGGATGAGGATAATTAAAATAGTTACTCAAGGGTTTCTATAATAGGAGTAGGGACAGCTCTCAGGTGTGTTGGGTCTGGGCTTTAATCACCACCCCAGTAATCTCCTTAGGTCTCTGGTCACATGTCTGGAACTTAAACCAGCCAGAGGGTAAGTATTAAGCCTGCTGAAGTTGGTAATTTCTCCAGGTGAGCTGAATTTGGGAGAGAGAGTGTAGAGAAGGTAGAAAGTTTCTCTGAGAGAAACTCTGAGAGTTGGCTTGGCTTGTTTTGGTAGGATGGGAAACTGCTTTAGGTAATGTTACTTTAGAGCCTTGAATTACAAGGATTATTAACAAAACTATATAAAAATAGCCAAGATTTAGAGGAGTATATAGATAGAGGTAAGCCAGGCAGAAATCATCTACAGAGAGCTCTTTTTGTGGTTTAAATATTGTAAACATATATGTCAGTAATGGATCAGAGTGTTCTAGCTCTGTAGTTTGGCACAAAAAATCCTGTGTGGGTGACTTCTGTTAGAAACAATATTTCGTTTTGGTTTTGTAGCTGCTTTTAAAAGTAATTAGGTGAGGTGTTAGATGCTGAAAAAACACCTTGATGATTATATCTTGTATGCAATCTGAGCTGGGTAGTTTGGTTTTCAAAACTGTGGTGGGGCTCTGAGCCGCGGTTTAAGTGGCTGGAGCGCAGGCGGAGGAACAGCCACTGCTGAAGGTTTGTGTGAGCTTCCTCAGTCGGACCCTGAGCAGTTGCCAGCAGTGGGAAGGTTCTGATGTTACCTGTGAAAGTATTCCCGGTGTGTCCAAGAGCTTTGTTGTTTGGAGTAAATGTCTGTGGGGTTGGAATTACAGCTTGCAGCCTGGAAGCTTTGCGGGTTAGGCATCTCTCCTCTCCCAGGTGATGAGTTTTGCATCTTCCCTGTGTTTCTTTTCTTTCTACAGCAAGTCTCTCAGCAGAAGTTCAGTGAGATCAAGGATGTCTGTGAAACCCCCCAAGGCTTATAATTCCCTGCAGAAGGGAGCACTCATCTGGGATCCAAAGCCACTGCAGGTGAAGAAAATTTTTGAAGCTTTGAAGAAAGGACTTAAGTAAGAACTTTTTAAATACTGTAATTTGCCCTACCTAGTCATGCTGCTTAACTCTGTGTATCACTGTGCTCTGTCTCCATCTGGCATCTCTAAACACATGTGGTGACTTTCCCAGACTGACTGGGACCTTGCAAAACAAGTTTCATTCACTCTGTCTGCTTGCAAGCAAAGTGCTGTGATGTTTTTGTTTGTCCGAGTTTATTACACCACTCAGGGAACTCAGACAGGCAGAACTCAGTGGGGAGATTGTCCATCTCCGGGGGAGCAGCTGTGAGGAAGGGGGGCTTCCTGAGCATGCAGGGGCAGGGCAGGGCTGGCACAGCCAGGCCTGGGCAGTGGCTGGCAGAAAGCTTCTGCAGAGGAAACTGTGGAGTTTCCTTTGGCTCAAAAAGGTGAATTAGATTTGAGCGCAAGTGAGGGTGTGCCCTGCAAGGACACGGTGGAGAGGCAGGTTCATCAACCATTTCTATTGTCCCTGTGCTAATTAAGGAACACTTGCAGAATTGGCCATTCTGGGAGGGTGGGGGGGTCAGGGTGGGTTTCTCTCCCCCACTCCTTTAATGGAATTGAGCTCTGGATTTCAAAAGTACTCTGTCATCTCTGCCCAGGTCCTGTCATACAAAAACGTACATCTTGGAACGTTGCAGTGGATGTTGGTGGGTTCATCTGTTATCACAGAATTTCACTTACACCCTGCAGCTCTTACCAGAAGATAGAATACCTTTCCTTGGATGTGTAAACCCTGTAGTTTTCCCTGCTGGCATCCTACTAACAGTTCCTTCAAGGATGTTGTTGCTGTCTTCAAAACTTTGCTACTGTATTAATTTTGGCCATAGTTGGGTTTTTTTCTGAAGCAAAGAACATAAAATGCACTGTAATAATACATTGTAAAGTCAGAAGTGTCATATTTTCAGTCCAGTAAAAGACTATGAAGTCTTAGCCCTAAAAATATCCACTGATGTCTTATTAGAGGATTTAGATTTAAAAGAAACAATGAAACCAAATATTTTTGCAGACTTGAGAATTTATCAGAGCTTAGGGAGGAGAAACCATAAAGTGGATCAGAATTTGTTCCCAGTTTTGCAGTGAATGCCACAGAATCAGCCTCCTGCCAAAACTGAGTAGCAACTAATTGACTGAAGTAACCTACAGAAAACAACTGTATCAAATAGCAATGCAACGTCCAATTTTTAAGTAGATGCAGACAAAGTCCACTTGGTGCTGCAGTGACTTGGATTTCTAGTGCAGAACATGCTTTACGTGCCTGTGTCTTTATAGCTATAGAAAATAACTCTTTATTCTGCTCACCATCTGGGTACCATTCCATCGAGCTGGTAACTCCAAAATACTTAAATCTCAAAGCGATGAAGCTTCTCCAAATGTGAGTGAACACCTTTCTGCCACCAGCCTTGGCTACTGAGCTGCTAATGGGGGAGTGTTAAGGGCAGACAGCTGCATGCTGGAGAACGGGGTGCCTTGGGGTAACTGGGTTTGAAACACTAAGACAATGAAATGCATCAAAGCAAATGTGAAGAAGTGCAGCTGTCTAAAATGAAGTTATTTTGACTGCTCAGAGACTGTGTCTAATAATGTAGTACTTACTGGGTGACTCTTGCTCCCTTTTAAAAGTAAGAGGAAAAAGTTACCTAAGCCTGCTCAGTATTAAAAGCAAAGTTGGAAGAAGATGGTCTCAGCAGAAAAAGTTTAAGACCCTGTGAAAACCCCTAAGGCACAACCCGTGTGTTCAAGCAACTCTGCAGAAGCCAACTGGCACCGAGTGCTCCACGCCTCGCAATGCAGTTCTCCTTCTGGAAAAAGAAATGGCTACAGTAAGAAACTGTCTCAGTGTGGTATTGAGCTCTCTCTGCTAAAACACGGAGTGGCATCTCCCCGTCCTTACCTGGGCAGCCCTTCTGTGACCTTGGGTTTGTGGGGCAAGTGTTCCATGCTGCAGTTCTTTGAGTTTGTAAGGTGGAGTTGGTTCTTACTCCTCAGTAACTGTAGGAGAGACTTTCTCAACAAATAAACTGACGAGGAAGTTTCAGGTAGGAATACTCAGAGGAATCTGAAAAGGTCTGTGAGTTGGTTTATGTGTTAGAACTTGCTGTTCTCCTAATCCCTCCTTTCCTCTTGCCTTTAGTAATACTACCAGCTCTATTGTCTTGTTCTGTTTTGCCTCAAATTCCAGAATAAAGCCCATCTTTCATGTGGATGATTTACTTTAGATGAAGGGAAACAAGGAACAGTGAATGTTGGAGTGCAGTGTGTACACATGTATACCGTGTACACTCCTGTAGCAGTGCTGGCCTTGAATTGCACTGCAGCATTCCACACCTTGTCAGAGGAAAAAGGAGTCAGAAGGATTCCTAATGTAAAGCATCTTTAAATTTTGGGTGACATAACCATCTTCTGCACTTGTAGGATACAGATGCTCCTCTCGGGTCAGTTTGGCAGTTAGTACAATTGTTTATTTATGGAAACCAGCCTTTCTTATCTCTTTGCCCGTGTCCTTGTAGCCATTCACACCTTGAGAGAGTAAAACAAGGGAAGTCTTCTGGAGAAGGAAGTTGCTTTGTAACATTCTGCTGAAAACACCTCCCCAAAGAATTTCTAATGAATGTACCAGAAGATTCTAACAGTGGGTGTTCTTTCTCTCCAGTGAATACTTGGAAGCACATCAGGCTGAGTTGGATTATCTCTCTGGCCGGCACAAAGATACAAAAAGGAACTCCAGACTGGTAAGATTGTTTTTAATGTTAAATACTGAAACAAAGTCATGAAAGTAGATGCTCTCTCCCACCTGGGACTTCCAGTTAAAATGCTGAGGTGGGATCCAGCAAGGCATCACGATCAGCAGTTTCCCGAGGAAGGTAACCCTAGGTGTGAGAATTTAACTGGAGGCTTTTCATTTTCAATTTCCAGCAGTGCTCTTCAGATCCTGTTTCTTTCCTGGGATGGTATCTCCTTGTGTCTGCTCGGTGGTCAGTGTTAGTAATCTCAGTTTAGAGTAATCTAAGACAGTGAGTCTTACAGCACACATGGAAGTATCATTAATATGTACAAATACATGTGCTCTCCTCTTCAGCCTGTGCTATTTCTCTTTCAGGCTTTCTACTATGACCTGGACAAGGTGAGGCTGTTGGGGATGAGAGGAAATGTTGCAAACAGAGACAAATGGATGATGTGTCTGCTGTGTTACTTACAGACGTGTTTAGGCAATAATTTCTCAAGTGCCCTTCTCTCTCTCTCTCCTTCCCTGCTCCAAAAGCAAATCCGCTCTGTGGAGAGGTACATCAGAAAACTAGAGTTTCACATAAGCAAGGTAAGGGGCCTTACAGCCTGTACCTGCCAGGCTCACACTGCCTTGTAAGTGACTTCTCTAAATGGAAGGCACTTTGATTATGATTCACATGGAGGGGAATAATGCTGAGGGCTTTCTGAAAGCTGTAGCCACTCTTTTCACTGGAGGAGGAGGGTTTTATTTATTTATTTTCCTGAATGGTTCTATTCAGGCGGAGTGTTGGGTGCGACCCAGCCTGAGTTTTCCTGTGAAGCCAGTTTGCATACTCTGCCAGTTTATTCAGAAAATGCTGCTCTGGGAAGACTGACATGTTCTCCCTGCTTTCCCATGAGGGGCTAAAGGGGCAGTTCTGTGGAGTTTGTGTTTGCTGTCTGCCAGCTGCTTCAAAGGGCTGGAGCCTCTCCTCTGGCACAGCTAATGGTGTAGGGGGCTTAGTCTGAATTGAGGCAATTGGTGTCCTGCTCTGCAAGTAAATTTTTCGTGAGCAAAGTGTTTTTCTACTCCTTGTCTTCTATTTTGATAATAGCAGAGCTAATTGTATTCCTGGAAAAAAGCATGGGATATTGAAAAGCAAATTGCTGCACTCCATCTGTAAAATGCAGGAGTTGCAGTGTCCCGCAATGCTCTGACAGAGGGATATGGTTGGGGTTTTTTTGTCAGGAAAGACTGCTGATGTTCCTTTCTAAAACTTCTAAAAACTATGCCAGGGTAATTTTTGTTCCTTCTTTATCCATCTTCCATATCTCAAAGGTAGAAGAACTCTATGAAGCTTATTGTATCCAGTGCAGGCTGCGAGATGGGGCCACTAACATGAAACATGCCTTCTCCCTGTCCCCTTCCACCAAAGCCTCCAGAGAGAGTCTCGTGGAGCTTTACAAGAACTTCCAAGAGTGCACAGAGGTAGGAAAAACCACACACATGGAATGAAGACCTGAGTTCCTCAGCAAAAAATGTACTGCTCTGTACTCTCTGCAGCCATGTGATTGTGCAGCCTTTCTTGCAGGACATGTGCTTTATAGAGGGGGCATTGGAGGTCCATTTGGGAGAGTTCCACGTGAAGATGAAAGGTAGGCCCCTCTCCTCATTCCTTCAAGACTCATCAATTGATTTTGGATTTCTGTGTAGCAATCTGAGTCACTGAGAGTCCAGTTATTCAATACCACTTGCTGGATGATACCCTGAACAGAGTTTTGGCAAACTTATGCTTGCTTCAGTGCTATAAAACAGTTCTACAATGATACTTTATATCTGAATACAAAAGCTGACAAGCTTTCTTTCCTCAGCTCGACTAAATTTTGTCCTTTTAAGAGTGCATTGGGTTTGTGGCATAGCTTCTGCACAGAGCTGGGGAAGGGAGGGGTGTTGGCCAGATAGTCACTGTGTTTATTGCAAGCTGAGGCTTTGGGGGGCTTTGTAAAACTCTACAAGTACTAGGAGTTTTCCTTCTCTTTGCAGGATTGGTGGGCTTTGCACGTCTCTGCCCAGGGGACCAGTACGAGGTGCAGTATAAAGCAGTTAATTCTGCCCTTTATTTCCCTGGTGTGAGTTTGCAATAGAGGAACAGGAGGGCAAGGGTGTGGAGGAGGAGAGCAGACTGTGATAAAACCACCCACTGCTGTGATGAGAACAGTGCTCTGGCACATTCAGGGGCTGGGGAGGGAAAGATGTGATTTGTTTGTTAGGGCAGGGTTAGAAAGATGGCAGAGATTGTCAATGAAACCCAACCTGTCAGGACTTTGTCTTCAGAGCCACCCAGGAATCAAGTAGCAGAGGCTGCCTGTTTCTTGGAAGATTGCCCTTGGCTTCATTTGAATGCCCCTCAGTGTCTTTCTGGGTGCCCTCCTATCTCTAACAGTTCCCAGTGAATTCCAGTGTGCCTTGTATCCCACTACCACGACACTTGGAATGCAGTGGGGTTCTGCAGCTCCTCTGTGAGGGGTGGGGTGTGGCATTTGGCACTGCCTTCAGGTGTTAAAACCTGCATCCTGAATTCCTGCCTCCAACCTTCCAGCTTTCTCCAAGTTCCCAAGTGTGCAGTGATCAAGGGGATGGCTTCCCTTCTGCCAGACTGGAACAGTGAGGGGCTTATGGACTGAAGGGAATATCCAGGGCTGTGCTGACCCAACCCTCATGGTTCTTGTGGTTTGCAGGTGTTTGTGAGGCTGGGGCGCCAGAAATGGAGGCTGAAAGGCAAAATCGAGACCGATGACAGCCAGACATGGGATGAGGAGGAAAAGATCTTTATACCCAATCTCCACGAGAAGTTTGAGATCAAGGTGTGGTGTATAATGGTTGGGTTGGAATCAGTGGGTTGACATGTCTTCTGCTATTTGCTTCTTAAGCTACCAAGTGTTTCTCAAAATTCTCAAATATTTTTCTTTTTCTAGCTGTAAAAAAATGGCAGCTAATCCATGTTCTGTCTAGCAAGGGGTATCTACTTCTGTTTTTCCTTTGCTCCTGGCACTTGTAACTGTATTAGTGCATCTGCTTTCCTGTATTCTGGACTCTGGTAGATGTGTTTTACTGCAGACATGTTCCATATCTGTGAAGAACCAATGGCATTTATGTGCTGCTACAAGCTGTCTGTACTATAGGTCTTTGCCTAGAGTTCTGACACTCTTTGGAAGTGCCATGGAACAAGTCTTTGACAGAAGGGACCAGTGCAGTGGCCTGTGAGACACTGGTGGCACTGGGGCAGCCCTTGGGGGGAGCCCGGAGTGTTCACAGCCCCCTGTGCAGCTGCCCCTGCACTGGCTCTGACACCTCCCTTGCAGGTGGAATTAATCCTTAAGCAGCATTTCCAGGGCAGTCTGGCATCTCTTGTGGGCTGGACTCTGCATCATGACTCTTGTCAGCCTGAAAGGAGCTGAGGTTGAAGGCTGTGCTGGATTCTGTCCTACTGGGAAACTGTGCCAGTGCAGGGGTTGGGGTTTTGGCAGTGGTGTTAGAGCAGCTATTGCAGTGTGTTCTCCTCTGATCTGGCAGCAAGAACTGGGTCACACAGGACACTCTTTGGCATCTTGCCAGCACTGCCTTTGGAAATGTGCTTATAATGTGCTTTTTTACTGTCACTGCACAATGAGGATCAGGTGAGAAGCTAATTCAGATCCCTGTTTTCCCATAATAGTTGTAAAAATTTGTATTCCTTTCTCTGACAACGTTAGTTTTAACTTTTTTTGTCAGCTTATGAAAGTCTACTGATGAATGTCCTGCACACCCTCCTGCTCTTTCCACTTTGTGCTGAATGACTTTGCCCAGTACAAATACACAGCAGGTTTAAAGAAAGGAAATTGATGATTGCCAAAGAGTGTTCCAGGAAGAGCCCAGCAGCAAGGCTTCAGCTCTTAAAAGAGATGTAGGCATGGAACTAATTCCAAAGTAGACTTCAGGTGCTTGTGCTGAAATCCTGTGCTGAGTCTGATGCTTCATGCACTTCTAGAACAATGTGAACTTCAGTTGGGAGTGTGTTTTTATAGCAAGTATTTGATTAGATTCTTTTTTTTTTTTTTAAAGGAGCTAAAGAAGCCAAGTGCCAGCCTGGGAAAAACACAGGCCTGTGACTGCATTGGTAGCAAACCTGGAGCTACCTGCAGAGCCAGAGGAAATTCTGATTTTGATCCTGCTGAGCTCAGGACAGTTAAAGGTCACAGTGGATGCAGGCAGTTGTGCCTTCAGATCCTGTAGGCAACTGAGAGCTGAAATAGTCTGGTACTATGTGTGCCAGAGTTAGAATTTCCATGTTACAGATTAATTTGTCTGAAAATCATAGCCCACCAAATTCCCTTGTCTGAAGTGCTGTACAGCTCTGTCTGTCCCAGCTCCTAGAACCCCTTTCCTCCTTGCCAGCCACCTGTGAGATACTAACTGTGGTTTCATTGGCTCACAGCTGTTTAGGAGCCCAGGGCTGAGCATCAGGGTTTGGTTTGTTATGGGCCTTGGAGCAGATCCGAGCCTGGGGTGTTCTCCTTTCCATGCAGGTGCCTTAGGATTGCCTGGTGGGATGAAACGGGGTGTGTCTGTCTGTCTCTGCAGGTGACGGAGCTGCGAGGGCTGGCCACGATTCTAGTTGGTGTTGTGACGTGTGACAGCATAAACTTCTTCACCACCAAGCCTCAGGCAATCATTGTGGATATCACTGAACTGGGCACCATCAAGCTGCAGCTGGAGGTCCTCTGGAAGTAAGTACAGCTTCCAATGGGAAAAGCTAGAAAACATGGGAAATGGTTACAGGCTCTGAGTGTGCCACTGGGCAGCATTCACCATCACAGCCCTCTTTCCATTGGAGGTGCAGGATAGATGACAGCCCTGTGCTCCCTCACGGCCACCCCTGCTGCTGTGCCTGATCTCTGTGGGAACAGCCCTTGGCAGGGGCACAGCAAAGGGAACCAGCTGGCTCTATGACCTTCCAGATCTTTCTGTGCTGTCACCAAAGCCACGGATAGCCATGGGAGAGCTGATTTAGCCTTACTTAGCTCACCGCTCTTCACAGTGAGCATTCAGCCCAGCTCCAAGCAATGTTATGTACATCTATAAAACATGAAAAATAATCTTAAAGGTGATGAAATGGAGCTGGAAGTAGAAGCTTCTAGGCACAATGGAAAAAATACATAGCTGAAGTTTTAGAACAATCACTGCACCAGGCTACAACTTGTTACAAAAGAAGCTTTCCCAAAGACTTGGCACCTTCATATTTGCACTGTGAGTCACTATGGACACGAGGCCTGTGTGCACTACAGGGAAGCCTGGTTACAGATGTACTTTTAAAATAGCTGAGCATTGTCATGGTGCCTGTGATTTGCTAAGCTGTTTTATGACTTAATTCTGTAAGATGATTTTTGTAGTGGATTACTGATGTTATTAAAAGCCAATTCTCACTATTGTGGATGCTGCAGTGGAACTTATTCCTTGCTTCAGACTCACCAGTGTAGGTTTTAGAGGTGGTACTGTTATTTCTGCTTTATGGGACTGTTGTTCCACGCTGAGAGTCCCATCTGCAACAAATCCAGACTTTCCAACCTGTTTCCATTTAATATTGTCCAGGGATTAACTTAGTGAAGTGCCCAGTTAAACAGTGGGAACTCTTCACTTGCATCTCTGTGTGTGGCTCTCTGCAGTCCTTGGTTCTTCCCAGCCCTACATGGCCAAGAGGCCTTTGAACATACCTCTGTTACAAGGACCTTCTTAAAAGGCCACTCTGACCTGTGATCCAGGCTCTTTCCAGGAAAAGCAGAAACAGCTTTCAGGTTCCCTTTCTGGGGCTGGGGAGAGAAAAGCTTTATTGATCAACACAGTTTTCTGCATGTCTCCTGTGCATGCTGTGGTTCTTGACATTTACTGCTGACTTGTACCTGCAGCTGGGCTGAAAAATGTGTCTTGGCCACAGCATCTGAAAATGATTTTCCAACGTACATGTTGCTCAAAGTCAATGAGAAATAAACTCACTCAGCAGAATTGGCTGCACCTGTTTATGGTGCTTTTTCCTCCTGACATCTGACAGTGGGCATCAGGGTATGGTTTGTTTTGGTGAGGGGCTGCAGAAGAAGTCACTTCTGCTCCCTTGTTATTAACCCACACCTGTGGCATCTGACAGAGTCCCTTCATTTGCTGCTGCTGGATCTGCTCATTTCCCTGCCTCACTGACAGCAGCTTTCATAATTAATTATGCACATAAGCTGTTCCTACAGAAGGATGGATGAGGAAAACCCCTTCCTATTCTGGAATATTGTGTAGCTCCTCATGATAGCCTGAATCTCCAAAGCAAATTATATCTGTGGCACAATTTTCTGGAAAAGTCCAATCCTGATGCTGTTGACATTTGATGGCTGCAGTGTCTGATACCAAGTGCAGCTCTGAGTTGGCAAGAGGAGCAGGGCTGTGGTATTTGGGACAGCCATCACACAGCCTTTGGAACTGGCAAGAGCTGAGCTGGGAGCAGGGCTGGTGGTGACTCATTTTCTTTGGGAGATAATCCCCACTTGGGATTTTGCAGCGTGTGAGAAAACTCCGGCTGTGTGTCTCTGCTGTGTTTAAGTTTTGTGAAATGTGTTGGGATCCCACCAATGGATTCTCTAGAGCACTTCTGTGCAGAGCTGGCCTCTCCTCTGACAGCCTGTTTGCTGCAGTTGTTTACAGAAGAGAGAAGTTTTGTGGCGATAGCTCAGGGTGTTTCTGTTTTCAAAGATAGAGCACTCAAAATAACAGCTGCTTTTCTCTTTGATTTAAGAATAACTAAACAAATCCATCTGATTTGCCCAAACTTCTCTGAGGCACAAGCTTTCAGTCTAGACCTGCTTTGTGAGGAATCCAAATGTAGATCTCTCTCTTCCGCTTCTAAATGTATATTTTCTTTTAAATAGGTCTCTACTCTTGTGGGCTCAAACAAAAGTGCCTTCAGCTCCTTTATAGATCATGCCATGAGGAGCGTGAATGGGCTTGGGGCCGTTGCAGAACAGCTTTGTTGGCCAGTTTGGCAAAAGACTTTGGGTTTTTTGCCAACCTAAACAGCAGTCTGAATTCTGTGTCTCGCAGGCAGGACAAAGAGAAAGCTGTATTCTCCTTTCAGAACTTCAGCAGGGCCCTGTGCTGGGATCCAGGGGCACCAGCCAGTCAGAACCACTCTGCCTGTGCTGGGCTCTGCTGGTCTGGCTCACACGGGTTCCTCGAGGGAGAGAACCTGAAGGGAGAATGAGAAAGGAAAGCCTGGCTTTTATTTTTGGGTGTGTACCTGCTGCCAGTCTTGCTCTGATGGGTGGAAACTCAGTGAATACGTAGTTGCTCCTGCAGAATCTTAAGGCAATGATCCATCTCTGTGCACTCACAGCCTGGGGCTGTGATAAGCTGTACTAACCTGGAAACTGGTGCTTATTAGGCTTTAAGAGGTAAGTAAAACACCCACTAAAGAACCTTCTCACTGCTAAATTGCATGGGTGTTTTCACCGGCAAAAAAAAATCTCATGGCTGACAGCAAGTCCTGTCCAGCTGACTAGAATTACTGCTTGTGTTGGGATCAGTTGTAACCAAATCCCAGCGTGTTGGGCAACACAGGAACACAACGTGGGCAACAGCAGACAATCACACCGGTGGGCCACTGCAAGTTTTTTCTCATAGAATTTTTCAGCCTTGAAAAGGTGTTGATGGATAATCCTGTCCAGGCATATGAATGTGGGGAATGTGGACAGGAAATGATCAGCCACAGACATCCCCCCCACCCCGGCAGCAAAGTGCTCCTTCCACAATTTAAAGTTAAATAATGACATTTCTGCACACTTTTTACCTACACAGAGGTTTTGTGTCAATGATTTCAGGAAGCCACTAGATAAACTAAGGAAAAGCAGTGACAATTAAAGGCAATAGTCTGCTTGCAAAGTCTGGTGCATGACAGATCTCAGCTATGGATTGCCTCAAACCTGAGCATATGTCTGGGGAAAGCCCATTCTATTTGACTTATTTCCCATGTTTTTCCTTGGAATATCCCCTACTGGATTCTGTCAATGTCAAAATTCTGGGAGAGATGGATTCATAGCTCTGTCCCAGTATGAGGGTTTGTTTGCTGTAGAAATGTAGAAGGAAATGATGGATCATGCCCAAAGATCTTAGAGCCAAGAGATAATAAAAGCTTTAGAGTAGTCTCCATTCTTTTTTTCCCCTCTGCTCTCAATTGTTCCTTGCAGGGCCTGGGAGTGGGTCCTTGTCTGGAGGCAGCTGAAGAGCTGCATTTTGCTGGAGGGTTGTAGGAATTGTCAGAGGGGAGGAGACAGATTTAGTTTGTTGTTGTTCCTTTCCTAGAAGTGTCATTTTGCATTACTACGGTGCTATATAAAAGCTAAAAAGGGAGAATCTGAGGAATGGATCCCTGTGCAGCACGAGCAGCTGGAGAGCACTGGAGCTCTGCCTTTCAGCTTCTGCCAGAGCAGAAGTTCTTTCCCCTGCAATTGATTGGTTCTCCTTATCATTTGGATCTTCTACAACGTACAGCTGAATGCAGCTGACTATCCTGCTGTTTGTCGTTATGTTCCTGTCACTGAGGTGACAGATCTGTTGTAAATAGTCCACTTTTTTTCAAAATGCCGGTGCTCAAGTGGAAAAACAAACTTTCTTTTGGTGCTACAAGGCGTATCAGTGGGGAATAAAAGTAACATGTAGTAAAAACAAACTTGCTTTGCTTAACTTGAAGTATGTTTTGCCTCTCCTGGGTAGCTGAGTTGCATTTGGAGAGACAGTTTGTCCAATTTTCCTTAGACTGCTTTGCAAAGGAGCTGGGAAATTAATGGCTGTGCTGCAGTAGGTAATTGGAAGTGTTTAGAGCAGGACTTGCCAAAGTCTTGCAGCCCCCAGCCAGCAGGCTCTGGGCTGTAAGTGGCCTCATCCATGCCTGTGTGACCCACAGGACTGCCCTGAGCTCTGCACGAGCTTCCCCTGCCAGCCACTCCTTTATTAATAAGGAAGGATAATGAGGGGGTTTATTGGCTTTTCCAGGTGCTGTGTGCGCTGCAGGAGGGAAATTGGCAGTTTTCCTTTATTACATGTGTTGTGTTTCCTTCCTGCCTGGAGTGGTGCCTGTCCCACTGTGCCCCGTGCCTGTCTCACACAGGCTGTGCTGGTGTCTGCTGGCTCTGCAGGACAACAGGGAGCACTGCAGTCTCTTGGAACACCGGGCTCTTCCAAGGACTCTGGCACAGGTCCCTGTCTCAAGGCTGGGGAGAGCCCTGTGTAAAATACACCACCTTCTTGCCTACCTCCTTCTCTGCTGGAGCAATCAAAGATATGGTCAGAGGGGCAGTTTCTCTTTCCTTTTTTTCATTGTGTCATTGACTGACTGTCACAGTTCAAGCCCTCCCAGCTGTCCCTGCAGCTGAACACCTCTGTGCTTTCTGCTCTCACTGACACTTAGGCCTTTGTTTTCTGCTACAGCCCCTTTGATGCAGAGAACCTGTTTTTGTCACCTGGAAGCACTGCCAAGTTTTCTGTGGGTAGCAGGAAGAGCTCCTTATACAACTGGACCCCCCCGAGCACCCCCAGCTTCAGAGAGAAATACTACCTGGTGAGTAGCTGAGGAGAGCAGGGTGCAAACCACAGACCTGGGGCTGGAGTTTGGGTTGGATTAGGCTCTTCAGGAACACCCTCAGAAATGTGAAAGCATAGCACTCTGGGCCTTTGCAGTTTAATGTGGGGCTTTGTTATGTTTTCCTTTCCACCCCCATTCATGTAGCCCAGAAACAGGTTTTTAGCTGCCCTGGTAACCCTCACCTGAGGGATCAAACACATGGTTACTGCTGCCCCTCTGTTCATCTGGGGACTCCTAAAAATTGGTTTCAGCAGTTTCTTCTGTCCACTCTGTGGTGGCCTGGCCCCATGTGCAGAGGAGCCCTGTGCTTTAATGCATTTGGGTGTGTGTTCCCAAGAGCAGGCACCAGGGTTGTGTCTCTTGGGTGGATCTCGGGCTTCCCAGTTGCCTCCATGTTCACTTGTGGGTCTCTTTGCTGCAGTCTCTCTTGCAGCAGAGGCAGAACCAAGGGGATGCAAGTGATGAAGCCCAGCCCCCCAGCATTCTGAGCTACCTGGCTGCCTGTGACTTTGATGGCCATGGGAGGAGCAGAGCTCACAATCCTGCGGAGACCAGCGAGGGAGACTCGTTCAGCTCCGAGGACCAGAAGGGAACAGAGTCCAGGAGTACAACTCCAGCTCTAGACCACAGGCCATTGGTGATTATTCAAGAGGCTGGTGCAGAAGGGCACCAGCATCCTCTCCCAGATCACACCACTCTGGATATCCTGAAGAAGACTCCGTGTGGGGATGGATTTCCGAGTAACGTGTCCAGTTTTGCCAATGGTCACAAGGGCAGGAGGGATTCCTTGAGCCAGGCCAGGAATCGCTGCCTGGCAGAGCAGGAGAGCAGCCAGAACAGCTGGAATGCTGCAAGTGACCCGAGGCTGGATGGCACTACAAAGTCTATTGATAAGACTCTCCAGGAAGTGTTAAATTTGCTGAAATCACGTGATGCAGGGCAAACCCAGCTGGAGAAACTGGAATACCAGGTTTCATCTCTGAGGGATAAATTAAAGGTAAGTGAGTGTTCTGCTCCTGGGGCATGGTACAGCTTCCTCTGCTCCCCTAAACCTGAAGTTCTGTGACCCTGTAGTGGATTTGATTTACTGATGCAGCAATAGCACGTTCCCAAAAGGAGTTTGGCCACCAGAGGTCAGGCAGGACTCAGGAAAGGCAAATTCCGGTGCTGGGCACGACTGGGAATAACCAAGCAAATACAGTCAGTCCAAGTGGAAACCAGTCTGGGCTAAGCTGAGCCTGAACTGTGTCAGAGCCTCAGCATTTAGGTTTGCTTCTCATCTTTTTTTTGATGTTTTTTAAAATTTGGTATAGCTTGAGGTGACTATCAGTTCATCAAAGAGCTGTGTTAAGAATGAAATCCGAAAAGTAAATTAATTTATTATTAAGAATGATTTCAAAACCAGCAAAGAGCTCCTGTAAAATGTCTTGATACTACAAATAACAGTTTTTTTTTTCCTTCCATTAACAGCTAAAGACACTTCATAACAAACACTCATCTATGGAGAGTTTAATGGTGGAGACAGTCCTGGAAAGCTTTGACTTCCTAAATGCTGACTGTAGTGCCGACGAGCTCTCCTTGTTTGGGAGCATAAGGACAGCCAGTGTCAGGTGTGTGCTGTGGGGCCAGGGCTGAGGGGCTGATCCCAGGAACCCTTCCTGAGTAACAGCTGTGCAGGGCTGGTGTGAACACCCAGCAGAGAAACCTGTCCTCATGTTTTGAAGAAGCTTATAAATGCAATTTAAAAAACGATGTTTTATTTGATGCCACCTGGTTTGTACTTTTGCAACTTGCTTGAAGGCTTCTGTTGAGACTGTATGTCCAATTTTATTCAGTGATGAGATTTCNTTTTTTTTCCTCCCCCTCATCTCAACAGCACATACAATGACAACACACTGAAGTCCCTGAGCTGTGACACAAGACCAGAGACTCAAGATGTCACTACTGGTGATGACAGCTTAGACACGCTGTTGGTAACTCACCTGAAGCTGTGCAAAGGCCTTCTGCAGGTACAGAACAGCCTGGGGGGCTTTCCCAGGGCACTGGATGTAATTGTTGATCCTGGTTAGGGACAGAAATGAATATGTAGCTCTGATGGCAGAGGGGCCTTCTGAGAGCAGCTGGTGTTTCCTCTCTGATCTTAGAAGTTTGATTCTAAGAAACAAATCCTGGTTGATCTTGACCTCGATGCTGCCCTTGTTTCAGCTGCTCAGATACATGTGTTGCATTTCAGAAGCTGAGGTCACCAAATGTAGCCCAGGTTGTCCAGGAGAGCCTTCTGGAAGAAGTGTCAGCGCAGACACGAGTGCTGGGGGATGTCCTGGATCTGTCTGTTGAAGAAAGTGAGTATCTGCATTATTCCAAGGCATGCCAGGGATGGAGAGCTGCACCCCTGCTGTGTCTGCTCCAGCTTCCCCAGACACATCAGGGTTTCATTCTCAGTTCCTTGCAAACATTCACATAGTTAAACCAGCTCTTATATCTGGATTCTTAGAAAAAACAGGGCTCATTGTTTGCTTTGGGTGTTTTTCTGCAAGGAAGGAAAAGATTTGGAGGAGTTTGCCTCAAGGAGTAGATGAACTGGTATGTTTTAAACAGGGATGTTGTAGGTGATGGAGTTTGCAGTCAAAAAACAGCAGAGCAGCCTTAGTAAAATCCTCTTTTATATCTGCCCTTTTACTTGGTAAGCAAACAGCCCAAATTCCATGCCCATTTGCAAGAACAGTTTGGTGGGCAATTCTTCCCATCTCAGGCCTCCCCAATACTAAATTCTTCTATTCACCATTGGATTTGACAAAGAGATAAAGCACAACTGGAGACTTGGAAGGCTTTTGTTCTCATCTTGGTAAATCCAGCAGCAAGAATGCAAATTGTAGTTGGAAGCCTTTGCTGGCAGATTTTATCCTGGAGGATGTGAGAATAACCTGTTCCCTGGAGCAGAGCTCCAAAGGGCCTCTGGGACAGTGTGACAGGGGAGCTGTGGGAGTGTTAAATGCAGGAACTCGGTGTCTCTGTGGGGAACAGTGAGGAATGAAGGGGCCAAAGGACAGTGAGAAACCACAGAGGGTTGCTTCAAGTGCTCTTGTGAAGTGCTTGAGGGGAGAGAGCCCTGAGGGTCAGGGCCCTGCCCTGGGCAAGGAACAGGAGGCAGAATCTGTAAAACTTGGCAGTGGCATGTCTTTGGCTGATAGGAAAGTTCTGCTGGGGCTGGACTCAGATGCTGGGATCAAATGAACAATAAGGGGCAGAAGAGCTGCTGCTGACAGCTTAGCAGCTCAGCCCAAGCCTGGTGAGATCAGTGCTTGCAGGTTTTAGCATTTTGGCAGGAAATGTCCCATTTTAAACAAAACCATGTCTAACACAAATACAAGTTAATGCTGACCCGTGTCTAGATAATCCATCTGGTGCCTCATTTCTCATGTAATATCCAAAATCTGCTGGCACTCATGGACTTTTTAAAATGTGGGTTTTCAGTTATTCAGAAGACTAAGAAGAAGAAGCACTATCTGAAGATCTGGAGTGACCTTGCAGAGCCTGGCAGCATCTTGCTGGCTTCAGCAGAAAGGTTCTGTCATGCCCTGAAATACACTGTGATGCTCAAAGTGAAGGAGAAATACCCCAGACAGCTGGAAGCAGGTACCACTCGAGCCAAGGCCACTGGGATTGCACCTTATTGCAGTCCCTGTGCCTTTAAAAACCCCCATAACCTCCCAGTTGGTCTCAGCAGCTCCCAGTGGCTAACCTTTTGTTTTCTCCCTTGTCTGTGTTCCTGCAGTGCTGCAGAGGCTGCTGGAGCAGATCCTCACCTGTGATGGGCTGCTCCCCCCTCCCAACCTCCCAACACAACCAGTTACCCTGTTCCAGTTTTACAGCTACCTGGAGAAACACCACATTGCCAGCCTGGAGAAGCACCTGGGAAAACTTGCTAAGGAAGGTAATGGCAGTGCCTGGCTCCTCCTGGCACAGCCCAGCAGGGCTGCCCTCCAGGGTCCCACTCCACATACGATTCCAGAGCAGGGAACAGCCCAACCAGTGTGTGGATGACTTGTTTCCATTCTAATTCTCCCTGTGACCATGTAATCTTAATCAGAAGAGGAAAGATGTGCTTGATGCCCATATCTGGCCAGGTACAAATAAACCAGGGGTGAAGGATGGGTTTATCTTAAGTGCCCTGAAAGGTGGGCTCTGGGATATTCTGCAGTTAAAACAGAAGCAAAGTCAGGAGGAATCTACAGCTGGATCTAAGGACTGAGTAAAGTCTTTGGCTTTGGGTGTCTCTTGCAGCTGGAATCAGAAAATAGCACTACACTTTCAGAGGTTACTAACGTGCATTTTCTAGCCTGAGGAAGCCAGAACCTCACTGGAGTCTCATCCAACATGTGAAAGTATTTGAAAACTTACTCTGTGTTAGAAAAGAATTACTTTAAAAATAGTCTTTATATTGGCTGCATCTTTAGGCTTATGTTGATGCAGATGAGTCATCTGGAGAGGGACTAAAACTCGAGCATTCCTAGTCAGTGAAAAAGACCTGGAATAGCCTTCAAATTGAAAGTGTAAATCCTCCAGTGCCTGATTTCTTAGCTGTTAAAAGAGAAAGGGTTTCCTTTGTCTTGTACAGCAAGATCCTCCAGGGCTGTTTACAGGTGTTTTGCTTGATGCTGCTCCTCACTGTGGGCTGTGGTCTCGTCCCGATGCCCAGAGCTGTGGGAGCTGCCCCGGGTGCTGCCCTGGTGCCCCCGGGGCAGGGAGAGGCGCTGCGGGGCAGCTGTCCCGGTTTGCTCCCTGCCCCGGCCGGAGCCGCCTGTGGCTGAAGGGGCTGAGCCAGGGACGAGCCAAGCCGAGCCCTTCCCTTGCAGTGATGCTCATCGAGGAGCTGCAGTGCCCCGGGAGGCTGAAGACCCTGAAGAAGCTGAAGGGGAAGCGGCTGAACAAGCTGCAGCCGCTGCCGCAGACGCTGCGGCTGCTCGGGGAGCTGCAGCTGGACGGGAACCACCGAGTGAGCAAAGCGGCCACAGCGTGCCTGTGCCGCGCCGCCTCCTGCAGGAGCCTGCGGGACAAGGTAAGCGGCTGTCCCTGCCCCGGCTGGGAACCGGCCCCCAAACCCCTGCCCTGCCCTTACTGAACTCCACACGGGTAAAGCTGCTCCTGCCACTCAGCTCTGGCTCGTTATATTTAAGGCTTTTTGTCACTTTCCTCATTTTTGTCCTTCAGGCTGTGGTTTTTTACACTGATGTTTTATCTGACTGTGATGTGAGACTGCAGCAAGCTGCATGTTTGGCTCTTAAGAACCTCAGGGTAAGTGTTCACAGCTCTGCTGCTGCTGGGCACGTCTGGCCACAGTCATGGATGCAGAAGTGTGTCTGGCCGGGATTTTAAACCTGTGGAAGGGTCACTTGATCAGCTTCCTGCTGTTTGGAACTACCCAATCCTGTGGCTGACAAAGTTCCAGACTATTAGTGCCGTTATTCCAAAGGCAGCAGGAGAGGGAGCTGTGGGCACCTTGTTTGATGTGCCAGGCACAGCACAAGGGATGTGTTTGAACTCTTGTGACATGCAGTCACGCAACAGGGAATCAGAGCCTGACTCCTAAATTCAGCTTGCAAAGCAAGAATTGGGATTAACCCTTTCAGTGGAGTCCTGGTGGGGTGATGGTGATTTAAAGGTCTGCAACAGGGACCTGTACCCTGGGGCTTTTATTACACTCTCTCATGCCCTGAAACAGGAGAGGAAGTAGCAGAGATTGTGTCTGCAAGGAGATGTAACTGCGAGCTGATGTGTTGGGGGAGAGGAGAAAGGTCCTGGTAGAATTCAGGTGCAAGAGGAGGTGGGAGTTGTGTCTGTTTGCCTTGAGAAAAAAACCCAGTTTGCTGAAAAGCTGCTGAAAAGTGTCCTTTCTCCAACAGGCCGTGGAGAGCATTGAGCAGGTTGCCCACCTGTGCCAGTCTGAAACGGAGGACGTCAGGAATGCAGCCAGGGAGACAACGCTGTCCTTTGGTAAGGCTTTAAACAGAGCCTGCAAAGGGCATGTGCAATAGTGCAGGACCAGGAGAGGCCTCAGGTGCAGCCTGGACACATCTGGGACAGGGCAAATATCAACAGCTGTTTTATACCCGGGACATAAACTTTATATCACATGTAACAACCAAGGGCCCTCCTGTTGAAGTTTGTAGAACCAGACCAAGGGAATTCTGTAGGATAAAGTGCTTTAGGAACCACTGAACCTTTTGAAAAGGTGGCAGGTAAGGACCAAAGGTGCTGGAAGTGCTGCTGGAGAACTGTTTTTCCTGTTCTGTTCTTCCAAACCCGCCTTTGATCCGTGCTCAGTTCTGGGGATCTCCAGACTTGCTTCCCAGAAACACTCAGGCTCACGTGCATGGTAAGTTTTCCAGCTGTGATGCTCTGAACTCTTACTCATGTGGAAATACTGTCAGCAGGCCTGATTTTCCATGGTGGCTTCCAGCAGGTTTTGGAAAACTGTTCCCTTAGGGATGAGTTTGTCACTCTTGGGAGTCCTTGTTAGTTCCAAACAGGGTCACAACAGAAGTGTTTCCAGAGGATCCTTTCTCAGGTGTGTGTCTCTCCCTCAGCAGGGGCTGTTTCTTTTCTCCACAGGGGAGAGGGGACGCCAAGCCTTCGAGAAAATGGACAGGATCTGCTGTGAACTGAGGGAAACTGCCCAGCAAGAGGCTGAGATTGAAATCACAGTGTTTTAGCAGAGGCCTCTGAGGAGCTGAATCCCATTGTCCTCCCCACCCCCCAGGTCCCTGAGGGGTGGGTTTTGTTGTGCCAGCTCTGTCCATGCTGCATCCTGCCCCAGGCCAGGGCCCTTGCCAAAGGGGAGAGTTTGCAGTGTCCACAGTTCAGACTGGAACAGGTTTTCTGTCTCTCAGCACGTGATCAAATACCAAAGTGCTGGATGAATGAAAACGGGGATCTCTTAGAATGTGGAACCAGGTTGGCACTGGAGTTCAAATCTCCACCTTGCTGGAATGAGATGCCCCCGCTCAAACTGTAAATCCAATATGCTCTATTTTCCCATGAAGTGTTTTATTAATTTGGCATTTCCCAAGGGAGAAATGATGATTCTCCAGCTGTCCCTGTGGCAGCCAGCAGGCAGTACAGCCCTTTGGCACCACCTGCCCTGGAAGCAGAACAAATCCATCAGCGTCCCTTTGCTTGGACAATTCAGCTGCAGAAGGAAAACTTGGTAATTTCAAAGTCACTTTCTCCATCACCATTGCCCCTCAGGGGCAATGATACTCCCTCCAGGAGGGCAGATTTGTTTGTGCAGGTGGGACTGAGGGAGGGACAGGTTTGGCTGTTCTTAAATTCTGAGTTTAGTCCAGACAGATCCAGACTTCTCCTGGTCTCCCCCTGCTGTGGGGTTTGTCTCAGCCCTGGTGGGCAGTGCAGGGAGCCCAGGGAGAGAAGCCTGGCTGCAGGTACAATACTTGAAAGGGTTGTGTGTACATATTTATATATATATATATATATATATGTGTGTGTGTGTGTGTATAAATCTTTTCTAGTCAGTATTTATTTGTTGGATTTCATACTGTTTTCTGAAGTTCTAATAAACCAGTGAGCCAAGTTCCTGTGAGTGTTCCATGGTGCTGTAGCCCTGGGACTCCATCCCTGCTGTCCAGGAGGTAAAATGGAACTGTTTCGTGTGAAAGGCAAGGAGAGACAAGGGCCTGGAGCTCTGCCTACAGTAAGTTCTTACAGTAACATTTAAATCCCTTTCCACCCCCCAGCTCTGCCCTCCCTGTGCATGGGGGTCAAGCAGGAGCCCGTGGCTCCAGGACCAAAGCAATAAGACACTCGGGGAAGTTCTTTAAAAAAAGAATTTTATTGTTACAACTAAAATGAGAACTGAAAACTTGTATGGGAGAGTGAAAAACTGTACAGTTGTACTCTAACCTGGGAGGCCCAGCAGCGGCTTACACAAAAGACAAGATACCTGAAACTGTATTATACCAAAACATTCAGCTTTTTTGTTGAGTTTTTTTTATATTTTTTTATAAAAGTTTATTCTATGGCAATCTGTAAAAAAAGAAGGACCTGATGAGTAAATATTTGCTTAAGGCAGATAGCAGAGCAGCTCACTAACGTCCTACCGAGTCTAACATGGATGTTTGTCCATTTCCAAGAACAGGTTACCCAACACCCCCACGGTATTTACACCCCCCAACTACCACAGACAGTACAGGACAGCAAAACAAAATGGGAACAGTTCAGTATTCCAAGCCTCATCCACACCTCCCAGGGCCTGGGGAGCAGGCATGGAGTGTCCCAGCACAGGGGGGGCTGCCCAGAGCCCTTCCCTCCTCGGCAGGGGCTTTCTCGTGGTAGAATCACTTGCAATTGAATTATTTTGGAGCCAAAGGAACGACGCTTTGTTTTCCTGCCACACCAAAGGTTTAAAATACTCTCCCTCGGGACCACGCACAGGCTGGGCTTGGTTTGTGCCTTCCCCCCGTGTCCCTGCTGCCCCAGGGCCGGGAGGTGTGGAGAGGGCTGACTAAACTCTGGAATGTCTGCACTACACTCACGCAGCTGAAAGGAACATGCTACCACCGGCACACGGAGCACGGGATCCCACGGGAAGTCATGCCAAGGATTAGGCGAGTACATATTGTCTGATAAACACCCAACAGGCCACTGCTGAACGAGGAGACCTTCAGCAACACCCTCTGAACCACAGCCACTAAGGATCAGGTCATGCAAATATTGTTTGGGCACACCAGGAAGCAGAAATATAAGTTCTTTCACCTTTCAAGCACGTGGTGTTTCATCGGGACACCGGAGACTTCACATGCAGTTTAATACAAAGGGGTACAAATGGTGCCTCAGGGCAGGACCCTGCCCGTGCTGGAGAGAACAGTGGGGGACAAAGCAATCACATAATGTATCTTAAATACACAGATGAGCCATTATATATTACCATTTTTCTATACTCATTTTTCCTGTTTCCAATAATACAACTAAATATTGACTGATTACAACATTCCTCCTTTCAAGTACTGGTCTGACCAACAGTCTCACAGGTAAATGATTGATTCCCAGTACTACCTGAGAGGATTTATTATTGTACTCTTGAGAAGCCCTTAATGCAAGCTTAACAAAACACTCAAAATAGAAATAACTCCAACCCCCCCCTTCACCTACTCACTCACTGAAGGAAGAGCTACACCTACAGCCAGCGTGGCAAAAATAAATACTGAGTGGAGAGACCTCCCCGGGCTCCTCCACAGCGAGGGCTGCACTGAGGGGGTGGTTAAGTGCTCTAAACCTGGAGAGACTTCAGAAATAAAACAAACACATCAGTAACAGTGCTGCAGATCAGCTGTCATGGTCAGTCCAGTCACTACAGCTCTCAGTAGGGAGTTTGCTCCTGCCCTCTGCACCAGGACACAAGCAAAGGAACTCTCTGCTATTATTGTTTAAACTATTAATCATTTGGTACTACCATGAGGAACAGCACTGGCTGCTTAGTGCAATGCTGCCTTCCAGTCCTACCCCTGCACCCAGATCCTTATTTACAAGCACTTTACACGCCGAGCCTGGGCCTGGGCCAGGCCCAGAGCCGGGCCCAGCCTGGCTGCAGGACCCTGGACATGTCTGCAACCCCAGGCAGAGGCACCTGCTGTGCCCACAGCCCAGCCCAGCTCAGGGGGCCCTGTCTGTGTCCCAGGGGGCTGCCCCAGCCCGGGTGGCTTTGCAGTTCCCCAGTGCCTGCAGTGCCCCCGGGGCCTCACCCCTCGCTGGTCCTGGCACCAGGGGGGCACACCAAGAGTGAAACTGCATTTTACATTCCAAATGATGAGGTTTCAGAACTGGTCCTTCCATGGCAGAGTGCTGGTGGACACGGTTTGGTTGAATTTCCCTTTCTGCTTCTCTCCCTCCCCTCAACCTCTCCTAACCCAGAATATAAAAGTAAAAACAGCTTTAGAAAGGATGGTGCAATGTAAAGAGCCATATGTGCAAGTAGAGTGCAACAAAAGTCAATGAGGAGATACATTTAGTAAAGGAAAATAAAGGAAAAAATCCACGAGCTGGACGTGTTGGGATACCCTGAGCAAATGCAGAAGCCTGGTTCTATCAACACAAGTAAAACAATCAGCTCTTGAAGAACAGTTATGCCAAGATTAAATATATCAATACCACAGGCACTGCCCACAACTCAGTCTTTAATGATGAAGCTAATTTAAAAAAAAAAAACAAAAAAAAACAAAAAACCAACCACAAACACCCCTCCCCTTCCAAAAGTTTACATTCTTCAGGTATGTGGGTTTCTTTTTCTTTTTTTGGGAACTTGTCAATGTAAGTCATGTATTTGGTTACAACACTTGGAGAGTACAAGCAAGTTTCACTTGTGCCTACTTTTCTGAAACAAAAGAAAATGAACTGGCTTTTTAAAAAAGGCTAAAAACAACAATGTGTTGTAATTCTATTATTTAGTTAAAAAAACCCAAAAAAACAAAAAAAGGAAAACAACTATTTGGCATTTTCTCTGCTTACTCCTGAATATTTTAAGGCCCTGAGATTAGAATATTATGTTCTTGGGACCACAGGGCTGGATAAAACCCTAGTGCATCAATTCTCTCTTTAAGCCCTACCCGAAGTTCTGGCCTTCCCCCTAAACCTACCTGCTCTGAGACAAGGCTCCCCGCCCGGCCTCGCTCCCTCTCCCCGGAGCTCCCCCACCCCGCCCGGCCGTGTTTCCCGCGGGTCCCTCCTGCTGGAGCAGCGTCAGTGGAAACACACCCTGTAGCAGAGATAAGCTCCTGCCGTGAGGAAGGTGAACACGCAGATGTTCACCAGGAACGGCTTCCACGTTGTCACCACGTTCTCGTCCTCCTCGTCCGAGCCCTCGGGCCGGGGCTCCTCCCTGTGGGGCGAGAGCCGCGCCTTTTCCTTTTCCCCAACAGTTCTCCTCCGCAGTTCAGTGTCGTGACTACTGCTTGAGGGAGAGAAACCAGGAGTCAGCACTGCAGGCACGGATGCCCCACACCCCAGCAAGGCAAAAGGCAGGTGCCCAGTCCGAGCCCCTGCAGCCAGTGAGGACAGGCAGCTCCAGAGGATGGGGCAGCTCCATCCTCAGACAAGGGACTGTAATAACTGAAATCAATCCAAGCTCTCAGCTCTGTGCAACTGGACATGTCTGATGTTGGTTTACATTAAACTGCATAAAGTATTTCCAAAAATCTATTCTCTGAGAATAAGTTGCTACCAGTGCAGTATTTCCTTCTTTCAGTGCTAAGCCTCCACCTGTGTCTGCTCCTGTTTTCAAGACTTCCTTTCCTTTTAGTAAAGTTGTCTGGAATTTGAGTATTTTACTTTCAGAATCTCCCCAGAGAATTAAGAAAAATCCAGATCAAAACCTTGTTTCTTTTGGACACAGAATTCATCTCCATTTTCCCTCCTCGCCTGCAGCAGAACTGGGAGGGGCACAGCAGGTCCAGCTCCTGTGGCAGCCTCCCAGCTCTGTGGCCTTCAGGGTTTATTCTGAAGACAGACTAAGGGAACCTGTCACTGACCTCCCGTTCCCAGAGCCACAGGCCCCGTGCCCTGTCACTCCCTCAGCAGGGTGCCAGAGGGGAATGTTAAACAAGTGAGTGTGAGACCTTGGCTGAGAACACTTTGGGTTGGAACTCCTATTCCTACGGTTACACAGGCTCCATGGAGGTCTGATCAGGCCCCTCTGCATGAAATGCTCTTTCTGTGCCCATGTGCCCCCCACACCCAGCAGGAGGCTGGAGACCCCGGGGCAGTGCATGGGGAGGGGGGAAGGCCCAGCTCACCTGTCAGTGCTCAGTGGTGCAGGTGAGTGAGCTCTGCCGTCGGGCTCCGCGGTGCTGGCCGGGGCCCTGCCCTGCCCCTGCAGTGCTGTGTGCCCGGGGCAGGGCTCCGGGTGCCCAGGACAGGGCGTTGTGTGCCCGGGGCAGGGCTCTGGGTGCCCAGGACAGGGCTCTGGGTGCTCGTGCAGCCTCCCGTTGTGCAGCTCCGACGTTCGCTTCGGGGGCCGCGGCGGGGGCGGCGTGTGCTCAGGGGGGGGCTCCAGGTCTTCCTTGGACAGCTCTTTCCACTGCTCCTGCAGGAAAGGACAAGCCCTATTAAGCTCTTCTCTTCTCTCTAAGCTGCTCTAGCTTCACACTTTACCACGGCAGAATCTCTATACCCTACCTTTCAATTAATTCTTAAGGTGGCTTCTTCATTTGCATTGGAAAAAAAAAGGAAATAAAAACCAGACACAAGAACTCCAAAGCCAAGCTACATCCACTGCACAGCACACAGTAGCTGCAAGTACAAGAGATTCCAATCTACTACTGGAAAACTCAAGTAGCACAAAATACAATCTGTCTTGCTGGAGAGTTCTGCTTACCGTAAAAAACCTGATGGATTTAATCATAATACTTAAACTTCTGGCATATTAGAAAACTTTTATTATCTGAGCTGTCAGAGGAGCTGATGCAGCAGCTCCACCCTGGTCACTGTTGGAAAGCACAGAAGGCACCTGTTAACTCACAGGTACTCTGTGGAAGGTTCTGAAACACAACCCTTCAGGCCATGCCAGGCTGTACACACTGCACTGAGGAACCCCACAACACAGACAGGTACTGGGGCTGGAACAAGCCCCAAACCTGGGGCTTCCTTCCCTCCTGTTCACCCCACACTGGCTGCAGTTCCCCTGGAGCTGAGCTGCCCCAGCACTCACCTGCACCGAGGCATCCCCCATGATGAACTTTGCCCCCTCAATGACAGCCAAGTAGGAGAAGCGGAGCTGGTCTGCAGTCTGGATGAGTCCCATCCTGAACTTCCTCATTTCCAGCAGAACCTGCTTGACGTCCACAGAGGACGGATCTTTCCGCTTGTCCATCTGAAGAGAAGAATTCGAAACATGCTTTATGTTCTGCTGAGATTCACTGCAAGGACTCATCCTGTGGCAGGGCCTTCACACTGCCCTCCACATGACACAGCTAATGAACTCACACCAAACTGGTATGAGCAGCATTTTACTGGGTCTCCAAAAAGACAGAGGGGAAAACACTGGGGCTCCAAAATGTTGTCTCTTTCCCCCTTTTTTGTCTTTTTAGTTTTGAAAATGTAATTAAGAAAAAAAAAAGGACATTTAAACCTAGGCCTGATTTAGCTTTCTATTGTTCTCACACAGTGCCAGAATAAAGCCAAGAGAACTCCAGCTTTATGTTGAAGTCAGGACAGTTTCCTCCTGCCTACACGCAGGAGTAAAACCAAACTCATCAGATGGACTCTGCATTGTTCCAGGGCAGTTCATGCTACGACTTAGCAGACCTCTAGTGTGGTTTCCTCTTACCCTGTCTTTGTGAATCACTCTGAAACCCAGAGACTTCCCCTCCCCAGACTCAGAGGGGTAGGAACGAGGTGTGCCTTGGAAAACACTCCCAAAGCAGCAGGAGCGCAGGAATGACGTGCCTCGGCCCTCCCCAGCCCTGGGAAGGCTCGGCCCAGCCTCCACGCCCCGTGCAGGAGCAGCAGCTGCCCCGGGAGCAGGGCCCTCACCAGGAGCAGACAGGTGTCCACGAGGCAGAAGGTGCCGGAGCGGCCGATGCCGGCGCTGCAGTGAACCACGACGGGCCCGTGGCCGGGGCTCAGCGAGCCCGACTCCCGCACCTTGAACAGGAAGTTGAGGAAGGAGGCCGGGGACTCGGGCACGCCGAAGTCAGGCCACGTGGTGTAGTGAAAGTGCAGGATCTCCCGGGTTTCCTGGGTCTGTAAGACAGCATTTGGGAAGCCTCTCAGAGAGGGGGCACGACTCAGGAGCGTGGGAACAGCTGACCAAAGCCCACCAGTCTGGGGGAGCTGTCAAAGCTGCACAGCCAAGAAACTACACACCTCCTGTCATAAAGGTCACCATTTGGGGCAAAGGAAACTGGGTAAGCAAATGCACTTCTTTATGAGATGGTTTAGTTTTTTCAGCACAGTTCAAAAGCCTGTATTGCTCAGTGTACAGCTCAGACACATGGAAAGGCCTTGAGCTTCCCTGGGTATGTTAAATAAATATCTCAGAATCTCCTCCCCACAACACACAAGCTGAGGCTGAGGAACAATCTCATGCAGAACCACCAAACCCAGAGCAATTCCTGGCCATGTTTCCATGGCCCTGTTGATGAGGGGACTCTCCCCCCTGAGAGAGCCAGCAATGGGAGTGGGTGAGATCCTGTACTTACAGTTGGGTTTTCCAACTCCAGCTGTCGTACTGTGTAATAGGATTTTATATCTTCAGATATCAAAGTGAGTTTCAAGTTTGTGTCTTCAAAGAACATTTCCTTCTCCTCCTTCCTTGGCCAGTACTGTGCACACTTTATCTAAAAACAAACAGGAGACACATAAATGTCATTTATGTCTGTGCAAGAGGCAAAGAATAAACATCCTTAAACACAAATCTTTTCTTAAAAGACAATTTCACTTTTCTTATTAAAAGTCTCCCAGAGAGATGAGTTTTGCAAAGACTGCTGCATGCCAGGGCCTTCAGGGAGCCAGCCAAAGAGAAGGGCAGCCCTGTGTTTTTTGGGGTGTACAATGCAGTTGTAATTCTCTGCACTTTTGCTTGGGTTTGTATTAAAGATGCAGCAACTGGCTTTGGGTCTAATTTCTCCACAAATGTGTCTGGAAAGAGCATTTTTGGGGTCTCTCAGTGCTGTTTGCTGAGGTGTGAGCAGCCTAAGGGATCATGGGAATTTGGTTCAAAACTGAGATGATGCTGACAATGAACAGGGATGGTTGGAAAGGAAAAAAACATTGAAAAACATGGTTACTGCACCTCTTCTGAAGATTAAATTTCACTTGCACTACAAAAACCAGCAAAACGCTCACAAATCAAGACTGCAGTTTACTAAAACACAACTCATTGCCCAAGAATTTTCCTGATTATTGGGAATTTTTTCCTGATGATGCAAAAGCATGTACCACCCAGTTATCACTGGTGGATACCCAACACCCTCGCCACTCCTCCTCCAAAATGCCTTTGTATTAACTACACTGCAGCATCCAACTTCTCACTGTGCATTCCTTTCACACTTTAGAATTGCTTTTGTCCTGGTTTTGCACAGCTGACAGGCCATGCCAGGCACAAGAGCTGTGGAACCAGCAGAGCTCTGACCCAGGGATGAAAACCAAGCCTGATGGTTCCCATCTTCTCCACCATCACAAAGGCCAAGGCATTTCCTCTCAAGGCAGCAGCTTCTCCACGTGCCAGGGGAACCAAAACCTTTTACTGATCTGATGGTAAATTACTTAAAATAACCCCAGGGCCCCCCAGGTGTTCAATTCTAGGCATAACCTCTTAGACGAAATTACTTCAGGGTCATCCTGCCCCACTCTTTGGGTTGGTTTTAGTTGGGTTTTTTATTAAAGAAAAACCATAAACATGTGATGAACACAGAGCTAGAGCTGGGTAAGTACTTACGGATCCCTTTTCCATCACTCTGTTCAACATGACAACACCACGGCTTTTCTGTTCCCAAACCATCTCCCAGAAGTGACCACAAGTATTTGGCAAAGGTCCCTGCAGAGACAGAATCCCCAGAAATAAGCATTATTTTCTGTAACTGCCAGTGCACTGTTCCCCAGTAACAGTTACTGCACTGGGCAATGGATTTAGACAAGAAACAAGCAACTTCTCGTTTAAAACTGTAAAAAACCACGGTGAGACAGCTCTGAGTGCCATGTTACAAACTCTCCCATGAAAGCAGAGTTCATCTTCTCCTCCCATACAGAAGAGGAAGAGAGAGGGAGTCTCATTTGTGAGAACAGAACTGGGAGTGAGAAATGCTGCATTTTCTTAGGAAAGGTATACAAAGGTCATGGGGAAATAAAACCCCACTGACTAAGAGAGGAATTAACTACTCTGCAACACACCATCCTTATTCATGATACTTGAAAATTACCTGACTAAATGCAAAAACACTCAAAAGTCTGAAATGAGGCCAGATCAGTATCAAATTAAATGGTTTTCCAGAATCCTCCTGGATCTGCTCTGGGACTCAACGAAGTGATAACTCCTTTTAAAGACTACTATCTTTTCACAAAGCAGATTTCCTCATAACTTCCTGTTTGTCCTATGTTTCTTTGCTATTTTCCACTCCAAAGCTATTGTTCTGAACTTTTGCAACACCAACCAGCATTATTGTGCCTCGTATTTGCTGGCCATCCCTTTGCTCAAACAGCCCTCAGAAGGAATGTCTGGATGTAAACAGAGCCATTCAAACCCAATAAATTCTGGATCAGAAGAGATAACCTGCACCAATCAGCTGCACATCCAACTATCCCACATCCCAGTTCAACACTGTGATCAACCCCCCCTGTCCTGGGGATCAGCAGAGTAAGAGCTGTGGGCAAAGAACCATTTTCACATTGAACACTGTACTGTCCATTTCTTCCTTAGCAGATTTATCTTTACTCTCTACAAACAGGAAGGAAGAGCTGTAACTTGAAAATATTAATCCTAGTCTACCTTTATCTAAAGTATGGGAGGAAGGGATAAAAAAAAAGCCAAGATTAGAGATCAGGACAGTCTCCAGGGAACAGAGTATTTAGGACAAACAACAATCCTGGCACAGTTGCTGGCTCTCAGAATAGGACAACAGGGTATCCGGGTATTTTTACATTTGTTATATAGATAGGGGTGGAATTCACAGATTCAGGGAAAAGCAGCCACTGCCCTCCTGCCCCCCCCATTCCCATCACTAAAGTCTGTATTTCATGTCTTCCCCCTCTCACATTAAATTAAGAAGCATCAATTGCCTGACTCAGGCCTGTCAGAAGCTGACAGTGTTATAGGGAGGCATCTTATCTGTGAACATCCAACTCCACTTTCAGAAGGATGTTTAACAACAACAAACAGGTTTTGGACATCTGGAAGTTCACACACAGAGTCCTGTAAACGTGGAGCCCTCCCAGTGAGTCAGGGTCCCCCTGCCCAGAGAATTTATCAGGCAACTTAAGCCAGGCTGAAGCCCTGAGCTGACCTTCCCTGGAGACATGGAATCCCCCTCACCCACATCTGAATGCTGTTTCTCAGGAGCCAACAAGTGGATTTCCAGAAGTATGTTACCTTCCAGCCTGGATGAGTCTAAAGTCAAAGGCACAGAGTGGCCAAATTAGAGAAAGCCAGTCAGTGCTGACAGGAAGCAGGAGAAACATGTAGCACTTCAGTAAAATCGTTCTATGCATATCTTTATCCACACACTTTACATGCACTTAACTGGCTTTACAATAAAGGAAACAAAGAAAACCCATGAAAAACCAACTCCAGCCACCATATGATTTTTGTTAACCACTGCTAGCAATTACCTGGGTAAGGATGTAGCTCCTTTGGGCCTCTTCCATTTTTATCAAACTAGCATTGATATAGTCATTGTCACCTTGGTTTAGCTTAATTCGACTGTGATCAACTGCAGCATAATTAGAAAACACTGGTTAATGAATACGCAACACAGCACAATCCATGCACAACCCCATCAGATGTTAGGGCCAAAAAAGCTGGGTCATCCTGAAGAATGAAAAGGGCTTAACCCCAGGGAGTGCAGGTGTTCCCTGGGCTTGGAACTCTGGAAATAGTGGAGGTGCTGCAAGAACAGCACCACAGCAGGGCAGTGAACATGGGCTGCTCTCTGCCTTCCAAGAACATACTGCAAGAATGAAGCATTTGCATCTGAAATAATCCCCACAGTAATCTGCACACCAGATCACACTGACCTATTTGTACAGTTATCGAGTTACTGGTTTCACATAAATCAAATTACACAACTGCTTATCTTCTGCAGCTTAAACATTCAAAACCAGCTTGTTCAAGGATTCACCCATTTTGCAAGAAAGCCAAACAGACTGGAAGCACTTTTACTGAAAGACAAAAAGGAACCTTTTCTTACTCACACAACCCCAAACATTGGAACTGCTTGGTAAAGCAAATGATGTGCACCATTACTGTTCTGCTCGACTGCCCCAAGGGCTTGGGGAACTTCTAAGCAGCAGGTACAGGAGCTCTGTGACACCCAGGACCACTGGGTGGGCTAGGACAGAGATGGAGATGTGCCCCTGCCAGAGCCAGTCTCACACTGCTGTGGGGCAGCCCAAGGGACAGGATGCCTGGCACGGGAGGCTGGGGGTCACTGTCTCTGTGCCTGGGATCCCCCAAGGAAGCACAGGCTGCAACCCGGGACACACGAGCTCAAAGATGCACTTCCCACCACAGTATGTGACCACAACCACTTCCAACACACAGGCCTCACCCTTGCAGATTCACCTCTGCAAATGTCCCCTTCTCTGTTCCAATTAGCTTATTAGCTTAGGTTTATCTCTGGCAGTCCTGTGCCCTGTGCACGGCTGCTGCCCATCAGAAGGGCAGTGGTGCCATCTGTGCTGCCCAACAGGATGCTCTGGGGAGCGAACACACTGCAGCACAAACCAGCCCTGACCTGCAGCAGTGCTGCTTCAGCCACCACTCCTCTGGAGCTGAAAAACTCAAAGGTAGAGCAAGTTTCTTTCTTCAGCTTGCTCTAGTATAATCCTGTGCATACAATGGCATCCTGTGACACCTATCTCACCAATAAATAAATACATAAATATATTAACAAAGAGAATTGCCTTGGATGCTTATTCATCTAATAGAATCTTGTCCTTACAAAGAACACTGAGGTGTTAGGAGTCATTAGAGGTCAACAGTCTGTTACAAACAATGGAAAAGAAAGTGTACTTACAGGGGCTGACATCTCTGTACCTATTTCTATTTTTGTTTCTGGGATGTTTGGCCACTTTACATGGAAAATCACTGGCTTCATGCCTGATGTCCTGAAACAAAAAAATAAAGTGTCAGATCTGAATCCATCTAATTTCATAACATTAGCTATTTTAAGACAAATACCCATTTGACTTCACATCTTCACATGTGGGAGTTCTGGACAGAAAACACTTTGGGCTTCAAATTCAGAACTGAGTTTGAATTTACCAGAGTACAACAGTAACATTATTTTGCATTAAAATATTATTAGTTTGCATAATAAAGAAGCAGAGATTTTATGCCTTTACACTCCTGATGGAGCAGGGTCTGTGCCCCAGAGCACTTCCACATAAACTGCTTTAAGCACTTGTTTGGAGCATCAGTGAAAATACCAATTGTGCCTCTGACTCAGCAGCAATGAAAACACTCACTGTGATAGAAAAGGTCTTGCCCACCTCCCTTGGTATCAAACACACTGAGTGGTGATTTGTCAAAGATCACTTGCACCTTTATCTGGAGTTAACTGCAAGATGGCACAAAGCTGCAAAAGGCCCAAGTTATTTGCATCCAACTCACATGCTCAGCTAAAACATATGAATCTTCTCCACATGTCACTGGGGTTCTTTCACTTGGGTTTTCTTCATGTAATAGCTCAGCTACCTGAGACAATTTCAAAAGTAAAAATAAAAGAATTCTGCTGACCTTGGACATTAGCCCCAGTTTGCTGAAACAGAACTTCTCATTGTAAATAAATACTGTGTAAACAGAGTTCTGCATAAAGAATCATGTACAATGCCAAAGACTCCTTTTAAAATGGGTTATCTACTGGAGCACATTACCTGCTTATCTCTTCTGCTGCATTATTCAGGTATGTATCAATTTGCACTGAATGCTGCATGCCAAGAGGAGATTTAATTTACATAAACCTGCCCAAAATTAGTACAATATTCCAAAACAGCTCCTCACTGAAATAAGCCCTGACATCAGCTGCCAGCTTTTTATAACTTAACACATGGCTGCCAGTATTTCTGCTTGTGAGGAATGCAGTCTGGAGAATATGATCTGCACTGCCACAGTCTAATATCTCAAACATGAGGCAGCTAAAATGGGTGTTTTCACAAATTTGTCTCTGACACCAGGTTGGTGACTTTGTATTTTACAGGGGTTTATTCCTCCATAATGACTGTACAGGATTAACAAGAGACAAGGCCAGGGAACTAGGAAAAATGGTTTTCTAGGTCTCTGACCACATTTCCCACAGAACCTACACGTGTTATTTTTTTTAAGTGTTAAAAAAAAAAAAAAAAACAACCAAAAAACACAACACCAAACCAACACAACTACCTCACCACTTAGGATTCATACTATAAACCCAGGAAAATGCAAACCAAACCCAAATCCCTTAGGCATTTTTCTGTAAATACTGGGCTAAATTAGCAGCAGCACTAATACACACTGTTTCCTTTCACAGCATTAACAAACCTGAAAAGAACTGTCTCCTCTTTTAAAAAACAAAAATGGGAGAGATGCTTCTTTACAGAAATGGAATTATACAAAGACATTCTAATACAAAAGTGTTACACTTAAGAACACACATGTATGTGCACATACAAACTATCCCAGTCTCCAAGAGTTCCACAGATTCAAATACCTACACCGAGTATGTAAGGAATTGAAGCTGTAATTTATTGCCCAGGGAATAGAGAGCTGGCTGTTACCTCACCAGCAAATATTAGATCTTTTTCAAGATGCTGTGATGCCTAAAGGTACTGAAAGAATAAGGGAGTTAAAGGAGATGCATAACTCCCACAGGCACAGAGAAAATGAAAAGAAAGAAGTTACTCATGTGCTTTCAACAGACAATTTAAAAAGGGCAATATATTTCTGGAGCATGTTTCAACAAACAGGAAAAACCATGTGGTGGGGGTGGGATGGTAATAAAATGAGGGACCCAGATATGGCAACAGGCAAGCTGCTGCCTTGTGTGAAAACCCAAGCAGCACACAGCACTTCATTTCTGAGTGTAACAAGCACCATCAAACAGAACACCCTGGGGGGCACACACTCTCAGGGCTCAGTGCTCAAACTGATGCTGAAAAGAGGGGGCATACTCTGCTCAGCAACATGGGATAAAGTGTTTTGGGGTTTTGGTTGGTTTCCTCCCCCCTCCCTATTTTTTTTTTTCTCTGCTACAGCAGTTGCTAGAACATCTGAAGTGACCAAAAGAATTTATCACCCAAGATCACTTCCAGGACACGGAGATGACTTTAGTGGAAATCAGATGGCCTTCAACCAAGAAAATTACTGGAGAGAAACAACCTAGTGCCAAGTTACTCGAACATCCTGTGCCCACGCTAGAGGCTTTCCTGTCAAAAGCTGCAGGTCCTGGTCTCTGCTGGAGCCACAAAACTCCCTGCTGGGACTGCCTGGGGCTCGGGCAGGCTCTCTGTGCTGGAGCAAGCAGGGTCACCCACGGCAGGAGGCACTGTGCTGGGAGGGACCCGGAGCCAGCAGTGTCACAAGAACTGAAGGCACTGGGTGAACACAGGGATTGATAAAGTTACAAATCTTTACTCACACCGAGTCACACTGCAGAGATCTTGCCTGTTAAAAAGGAAGCTCGACATTTCATTTAAAAGGTCGTGCAACATAAGGCTTTAAAGAGGAAGGGCTAGAACTGCAGTCAGTTTTCCAAAGCCAAAGGCTTCGGGTTTGCAGCGTGAGTCACCCCACGCCACTCATCCCCTGGCTCTGAGTCCTGTCCCCTGTGCGAGTGCCCCAAACACTGCGGGGCTGAAAGGGGAAGTCTGCTGAGCCCTGTTCTCCACGTGGGAAGTCTGAAGAGCCTCTGCTCGTTTGCAATAGTGACGGGACTGGGAAGCTCTCCAGTCATACCCAGAAGGCTGCTCTCAGCTGCACCAACGGGCTCCACTTGGCCCATCACGGTCCCTGCAGCACAGACAGGGCCTGGAATGCAAGGGCAGTGGCTCACACACACTGCCAGGCTGTGTAGATCTGCACATCAGTATTTCCAGAGGAGGAACTAAACCTTCAGCTTCATCAGTCAGACTCCTGGCGAGCCTTGCAGCAGGGCTCAATTTGATCACAATATTTAATTGCACCACGAACTCTGGAGTAGCTCAGACTAAGAGATAACAATACATTGTCATCTTAATAGTTCTGTTCCTGCAGGAAGCAGCAATTGCCAAGATCTTATCGGGGCTACAGAAGTGCACCTAATCCATCTACTGAGGCAGTCACACTAAAAAAGCAATTCACAAATATAAAAAGACAGAAAGAAAAAAGTAATTTTAGCTTTAAAGCTTAAGAAAATAAAAGGTTTCCTCTTAGAGCTGGAACTGAAGAAAATGATGACACTTCTGTAAGAGGTGGAGGAGTAAACAAAAAAGTTACAATAAAGTCAAGTGAAAGGTGCTCTTTCCTGAGAGATCACTACAGATAGTTTTCAGAATGGAAATACCTCAACAGTTCAATGAGGTGGCAAGGACCTGTAGAAGAGACCACAAGTAAACCACGTAGGCCCAAGGGATCCACAATAAATACCTACTTTGCACAAATGGGAACAGGTCTCCAGATTCAGCATGTAAGGGAGAAAAGTGAGTCCCTGAAAAGCAACAAACAGACTACCCAACAAAAGAACCTCCCTAAGACAGAAAGCACACAAAGATCAGCCGCTCATGTAACTTGCTTTGACAAGGAAGGTTTGATTTCTTACCCTACATTAAGCTTTACATCAGGATATTTGGGCAAGAACAAGAAATGAGGATGTAACTTGTAGGTTAGAAGAAGATCATATAAAGATCAGACAAATGAACAGACAGTTGCATCAGACAACATTAATCCTAACAAGCATCTGCATAATTTTAGCCAGGTAAGTTAAATAAATGAGGATTTTAATACCCCTTACAAGCATTTTATCCAGTCTCCTAGTTTTGCTTTCAAGTACAATACGGTCGTATTGAATTGCTTATTAACCTCCCTGAAAAAAAAAAGAAACCAGTAGCCTGGTATGCCAAGCTTCTTCCTGAGGTCAAACAGCACGGAGAGAGGAAGGGCCAGGCTGGTTTAAAGTTCAACAACACTATTACGCCAGGTTAAAACAAACAAACAAATAAATAAACAAGTCACACACTTGCACCACGGTTTTCCTAGAAAGCCCCTTGCTAAGTCAGCAGTCCAGAGGCAACCTGAACAGGCTGGAGCACTGTGGCTGTGCAGAGTTTGTGACACCAGTCAGCTGGTTGGAGGCACGGAAATAACCCCCCAGGAGAATGTAAACTGGGCATGACTGCGACATTAAATCATATCCACACGTGGCAAAGTGGACTCATTTCTCCTAGGCCACGTTTATCCCAGCTAGCAGGTATTTCAGATTGGCTCTCACCACTGACTAGTTTCAACATGCCCAACCAGAGAGACTTGAGAAGGTAAACCCTGCTGCACCTTATTGTACCCACTTTATAGTGGCAGATAACTGAACACTGTAAATGCTCAATTAAACACCCGCACCTGAACGCCTCTTACACCTTGGGTATGTCCCCTGACTCGTGTCATTTCCAAATTCTAACAGTAGATGTGGTTTTGTTTTGCATGTTACCAGAAGGAAGACAGTGCTGAATAAAGCTCTGCCATTCTGCACAACTCAGCTGCTCAGATTCTCTTCTTGCTCCAATGTCATCGGCAATGCCTGAAAACTGATTTCTCAGTTCTGATCCTTTTGAGGGTTGCAGCAGGGCCAGGGAAATCAAAGACCTAAACTCTAGTATCAAGTTAAAGAATTACATGAGACTTCTCAAATACCAGTAAGTTCAAAATACAGTTTGTCCTTGAAATTTATGACCCATAACAGAAGAAGTTCAGAGCTGCTGGCAGGAACACTCGACTTCTGCTGTTTTGTAGCCATGTACTCACTGCCAAAACAGGAAACAACTCAATGGAGCGTCAGCATAAGAAAACAACCCAAGTTCCCTTCTTCTTCTTCACATTCAACCCTATTCTTCCTCCCAGATACTCAATCTGCTCCAGAAGTGCATCTTGGACATTATCAGGAGGACAGACTTTTGAGAAGGCGAAATTACTGTTTCTTGACAGCTGTTGTGCAAAAGAAAAGCTTTGCTATCTGTATCATCAAACAAAGTCGGTGCCAGGAAATAAACCACACTCTCATTAAAGTGTCAAGAGGTTCTAACTCAGTTACTCTTCTTCTCTAAGAAGAAAAATAACCACAGAGATGAGATCCAGATCTTGATTTGCCCAAACATTATGGGTCTCTACATAAAGAGTTTTGGTTTAACCTGATCTCAGACTGACTGGTGCATCTGACAGCCCAGATACTCCCATAGCTCCAAAAGGAATCCAGTCTGCATAGCAAATCCAGACCTTAATTTGTTTGCAGCATAGGTTTTGTGAGAGTTTAAAAATGTGTCATTTCTGGCCTGTAGGGTATTCCAGGCTTCACAGACTGACAACTGTGGTTATAAACAGAGTCCTGCTTTCCTAGTTACCTAATATTTTCACTCTGACATCTCACAAGCCATCTAAGAGCATTATAGCTTTTACAGAGCTACCACCACCAAAAAAACCCACAGCTTCAGGGAGGACAAAACGACAAAAACTGCAAATACCAGAAGGTAAGGGAGGAAAGAGAAAAGCTTCTTCTCACAACTGTCTACAGTAAAATCAGATCATTATGCTGCATAATCAAGGACTTTCTAGAGTTCAGGTAAGCTGCAAATGACATGTTTCAAACTGGAAAGAAAAGGACATGAGATTCCCTTGAAAACAGTTCAGATAAACCATGGAATAACCTTATTTATACTCACTCAGAGTTCCTCTACTCTCTTAATAATCTCATTTGAGAAATCAAGACTGTACTAATGCCCAAAATTATTGTATAGTCCATTATCACCTTTAAATCTTAAGATAAATTAACTATTTTGACTAATAAATAAAGATAATCAAATGTAAGACTTGCTTCCTCACCAGGCAACAGACTCAAGGTCTTATCAGTTAAAAGTTGGACAGATCTCTGCAGGTTCTTCTTCCTTTTCTCCCATTTTTAATCCCAATGTATATGTCTGCTTCAAGGCTTTGGTTCTGAACACATCCTGCTCTGCCATTTACCCAGCCATGTGGCACACTGCCAACCAGAAGAATACAAATTTTCAGAATATCTGGTGTTATTACTAGAGTTAACATGAAATTTGAAGACAGAGAAGAACATAATCATCTTCTGCCCACAGAGATTCCAGGCAGCTGTTCAGTGTTGGATCTGCTGTCATGGTTTAAAGCCCCTTAAATGAGTTGGGAAGACTATCAACGGGCTCATCTAATGAACTGTACCAGAACTACTGCAGTTGCCAAGAGTCTTCAAACAGAGAGCACGTTCTGTGGGCTCAGTGAATAACCCTCCAGTGAATTGGAAAGCAACCAGCCCTGTGCACTTGAGGAGCTGAAGTCTGACTCTTCCTACTAAGCCCTGATGAAGCTTTTTAAAAAGAGACTTCACTTTAGATTAAGACACATCCTTCACATGCACTGAGCTGCTACTGAAACTCATCTGTGGTGTTTGTGTCCTTTCACCTTTTCCTGGAAAGTGTGTTGACTAAAAACCAAACAGCACAGCACAGCACTGCAGCTGCTTAGCAGACAAACACTGCAGTCATTTTGCTCAGGACAAACATCTTAGAGAAAGAAAGGAAGATTACAAATGTTAGATTTATTTTTTTAAAAAAGAAATGCCAACATTTGAGCAGTTGTCTCATCAGCAGTTCAAACTTATACAATGGCAGAACTACAACAGCATTATTTTTAATCCTTTTGTGGATGACATGAGTTAAACACATCTAGATTACAAACTAGTATCTTAAAAATATTGGTCACGTTAACAGACAACTACCCAAGTCCAGTATTCCCTATCTACAGTGACATCTGCTCATCAATAACAGGCAGAACTTTTTAAAATACCAGAACTGTCAAAGGGCAGGCTGCAATTCCCCAGTGATGTTCATTTTGTCAAGGTACTTTTCAAATTAAGCTAGAGAGCTAATTGCCCAGCACACGCCATAACCAGCAGGTAGCAGAGGACCAAATTCAGGATAATTCTGCTCTACAGGACAGCTCCACCACCACATGGCCTGCCCAAGCTCCCACAGCCACTTTCCTGCTGTGTTATGGAATTATCCATGAAAGCATAACACAAAGCAGAGCTTCCAAACAAAGGGTGAGACCCCAGACATTCCAAGGGGTACGAGACACGGCTTATGTTCCTTCCCCAGGGAAAGCCACAGTGCAGGGGTTGCCAGCAGAGCACAAGCCCCACTGCCGAACCAGAGGCCTGTCCTGGGAAAGGAGCTGAAGGTGCTTATAAAGCACTCCCGAAACACCAGCCACAAATATGCTGAGAACACAACCTCACCAACTAATTAGCTTTCCCTTTTGTCCCTAATTGAAACTCCTTAGGGAGCATCCATGGAGCATCAGGGATTTTAGTCAGGAGTAAGGCCACGATGCAGCCCTGAGGACAGGTACAGCACCTACAAAATACACAAGACCTGAGCAACACCTGTGATGTGGGTAAAACTGCCAGATACTACAGTCATCATGTCCCCTAAATCCATCAGTTTGCCTGTCCAGTAGTGATTTAAAAAAAAAAATATTTGTCAAGCTCTGAGGCATTTTCTAGTTCTAAACATCAAGGCAATCCTAACAGGTCAGAGAAAGAAAAGTTTTCTTCAACAGACTCCTAGTGGTGAGGTTGTTATGTGTGTGTGTGTGTTTCAGTTTAATTTTACATCCATACATTTAGCACCAGGACAATTTCCTGGAAGGCATGTGATTCCCTGAAGAAGATCACAAGGATTTTTAACTCTGGATTTAGCAAACAGGATCATGCCTCTTACACTTTTCAGCCTGGTCTGCAGCACTGCTTTCTGTCACAGCGAGGTGAGGTTCCAGAAAACAGACACCTCTCCTGAATGGTGACACTGTCCACCAAAGACTACAGACATTAAGATTCCTCCTTGAAAGCAGGAAATCATATGACCTCAGAAATTTTGGTGGGTGCTCAAAATGCATGTTACAAACCAGGTGGAATGAGAGATGGCTACAGTCTGCCCAAGGGAAAAAGTCCATCCCCCTCAGAGAGGCCTCACAGCACTAAATCTGTTCTCAAAGAGCTCTAGACTTCTTCTGGTATTTACTTATGAAGCTCTTTACAAATTCAACAACTTGACTTGGCACCTCTTAACACCTTCTAAAACCACAGTCAATGCAATGAGTAATAGGGAAAGCAGGAGACACTCCGAGATTTATCATCAATTCATTTCTGTTATGCTGTTAACACGATATCAGCGTTTGCATGCAAAGGGAGAAGATGGGCTGGATGTGAGAATGTGCACACACATAACCCTTTGCTCATTGGAGACCTAGAGCTGCAAAAATAAACTTCTAGGGCTTACAAAGGAAAATACCGCACATTTTTCACATCACTGTTATTGTCCTCTGAATACCCGAATGTCAAGTTTGTTGTTGTTGTTGGCATTACATTCCAAAATAAACATTTACTTCTACTTGAACTGCTGAAACATTAAAGGGTTTCAGTGAGAAGGAGACAGGCCTTATTCTAGATCAGAGATTCTGATGTGCTCTTTCCGAGCAGCTGCGCGTGTCCTCCCTCGGGAGCGCTGCGAATGGCCCACTCACAGAAGCCCCCGCTGAAGGCAGGCAGAAGAACCTTCCTGGTTGCTGTCATGATGCTACTTGTGTTCTCCAAACAGATTAGTTTCCATCTGGGATGCTCGAACTCATTAGGTTTCTAACTTAGGAGGCAATGTTCCTCACTCCCACTTGAGGAATCCAACCCCTCTGCTGGCAGCTGTGCTGCAACAACTCCGGATTTCTCCCTGCAGAAGGGAGGCAGGCTGTTTCTCCCAGCCCTTTTTTTAGGCTCTTGTAGGAATGCTTTTGTCTCCCCTGGTCCCTCGAGGCAAGTGAAGAAAGCTTTAGATGAGTCCCCCTAGCCCATCATGAGCACTGGAGAATAAAGGACGGGCACTGGAAGGGGATGGGGAGCCAGGCCTGGGAATCCTGCCTTCCCCTGGTGGCTCTGGTGAGAAACTCCTCCTTAGAGACAAAAGCTCTTCTAGACTAATTGTCTGTGGCCTGTGTCCATGATGACACAGAATCAGAAACAAAAGGATTCTTACTTAGGAATCACAACTTCTGGAGTTTGCCTCATTTTTATGCTCTCGATTTGAGTTGGCCTGAAAGACTCCTACCATTGTGAAAACAGGATTTTATGAAAACAGAGCAAGTTTGCAAGCCTCATTTTCTACCCCCAACACTGACTAAAACTAAACTCAGATCATATCTAATGTCATTTGGATGACAGAATAAACAAGCTACTGGTGTTCTCTGAAGCAAATACAAACAAATAATTTTTCTAAAACTTAATTCTTATCTGGAGTTAAACTAGTTATATATGCTTTAGAAAGTACAGCCAGTTCAGGCAGTTTTAGACACCAGCTTGCCATATGCTATGTCAAAATTAGACTTCTTTTTTTTTAAAAAAAGCAACAAATTTATGCATGAAGTAGGTCTATTCAGCACACACAGATTTTGAGGAATGGTTTTGCTCATCCCGTAATCTTTATTACTTAATTATTATTTAATCTTTGATAATCTAAATCAAACTTTCTGATGTATTTGTCAATATTAAGGGAACATGGTCACATCATGACTACAAAAGGGCATATGTCAGAGCATGTCAGTATTGTCGTTGTATTTAGAATACTATGGGAAAAGGGCATATGTCAGAGCATGTCAGTATTGTCGTTGTATTTAGAATACTATGGGAAAAGCAACAGCCATATTTCCAATTTTCTACTAATTCCATCAAAATGCTGTAAGTTATGAGCTCCTATGTGGAGGAAGTACTAAAACACGAGAAAGGAAGTGGTTGGAATTGTTCAATAGGAAGTTGTGAACTCCACATTACCTATTAAAAAAAAGCTACCTACATCTTACTCAGTGGTGAACTTCATTTCCTTCAAGATGTTTGTACTGTACCTCACTTCACTGCCTTTCTCGAGATGCAGGTTTTGAGTCAGAAGTGTGAGGGGGTAAACTGGGCTCATTTACTATCAAGACCCCCTGTTCATTCAAAATGATGGCCCCTGTTACAGCAGGTACCAGCTCCACAAAGTATCTGGGTCTCCCTCCTCCATTCTGTTTATTCCCTACAAATTAGGGTACAATATGAAATCCCAGCAAAGTCTAATCCATGGCAAAAGGATGTTTCCCCATGTTGGCCATTAGTAAGTACACAGGCAATGGAACTCCAGATTCACTCTGCCAAAGCATGCCCATTAGACTGTTACCAAAAGCTTTTTATCATTTCCAACCTAACGAGATGCCAAGAGTTTAAAGAGAATGTACAATTAACAGGATTGCACAATCCATGTTCATGTCTCTGCACGCAGGGAAAGGTCAAACTCGAGCTTTGCTGCTACAGCACAACCAGCACACAGTCATGCTTTTGGTAGCTTTGTTTCTCAGCACACTGCCCAAATCCCTATTTGGGAACTTTCAGTAGGTCTAACTGCTTAACTACCATTCCCAGAAAGAAGTTGTAAGTATCTTTTCTTAAGAAAGACTTATGGACTGAAATTTGAAGAAACTGACTGGATTACAGATTTGCATAAGCAGCTTGTTGCAGTTGGGATCTGTTTAAGGTGGCAGTTGCTGTTATAATCACAGATGCCCAATTTACTGTACTTAGAATATTCAAATTTGGAAAGGAAAATTGTAGTGATGATTAAAAGCACACTGAATTCAGTGAATGGTGCAACCCACAGGTTGCCAAGCTACTGCAGTGCACACAAAAACCTGCTGAGAACAAACAGTACTGCTGAAAACAGATGTTAGATAAAGCAGAATTAGGATACTCCTGCCTTTTCACTTGACTGTCTAATACGTGTTTAGGAAAGCAATCTAAACTAAGACAGATTAACATTAAACCTTGCCGTGTTCTGAACCTGAGATGCTCAGCTCACAATCTACGGCCCAGAGCCAGTTTGGGGGTAAGTCAAACACTGATGCCATGTCCTCATCCCACAAACGAATGTGCTACCTGACTTATGTGACTGTCATGTCATGTAAGGGCTGCACAAGCCATGCTGGTTGATGAGGGCCAGGGCAGACTGTCCAGCCCCCCCTGCCCCAGCACAGAATGGTTGGGCACCTCTGTTCTACACTAAGGTTTAAGAGCACTTAAAAGCAGAATGTTTACACAACTACTTCCAGAATAGTAAACTGTTTTAAGGATACAAGAGAAAAGTCAATACATTTTTGGAAAGAGAAACTTAACCCTTAAATACTTACAGCAGAGATGTACTGTTTACTGACATCCAGAGGAGTTAAGCTATTCAGTTCTGAGATTGGTTCCCAAGCTTTACTTTACTAACAGCCCTTCATGTAACAAACCAAAAATGACCATTAAATCTTTAGTCACGATGGATACCAGTACTGCAGTTCACTGGTCATAAGCACAGTTTCTCACACGGGAAAGGTGAATAGAAGTATCTCTTCGGAAAAGACAGTTTGTGAGAAAATCTACCTAAAACAAGCCTGAGAACTTCCAGCGGAAAGACGTCACCCCTCTCTTAACCCAAACCAGCCAGACCTTCCGTGCTAAAATGTAATCAGCATTTTAGTGTCTCTCCGAGTTGCAAAGCAATGCTCTAAGACACTGACAGAACCAATCCTGTGTTACCAGAGGTTGTCCTGTCACTGCCGTGAGAGAGAGCTTTCACCTCCAGCTATGCAGGACATCTCATCTGAAAGCAACTGAGAGTTTAAAAAACAAATGTCAGCGTTAACAGGCACATCACACAATTAAGATAAGCGTTCACAGACATCCTAATGCAGGACAGATTAGCACTCTGCACTCCAGCACATGACAAAGACTGCAAAACTCGACAAGCCAGGCCGTCAAAGGACTGGTTAATCCTCCCCATGCTGATGAACCAGACTGCTGAGTGAAAGTAAGGGACATGGATCAGATGAGATAAACAGTTTTGCCACTTAATGCATCTACTCATTCTGCTAGTTTAAAGTAATTAATTCTGAGAACGCCAATTGATTTAGCAAAGTCAAGCAACCATAACAACTTCCACCCCTGACAGTGACAGCAGCCTCTGTGGAAATGCACAGCTCCCATGGCTTCCTCCACTCCCCTTTCCCAGCCCGGGCAGAGCTGCAGAACCCACCACACCCCACGACTCCACCAGGCTCTTGCTCATCATGTTCCACTTCCTGCCAGCCGGAGCCACTTATCAGTCTCCACTAAACATGCTTTGTAACTTGGTGTCTACCTCAAACCCTCATCTGCAGTCTTAGCACAGATCTGGAACAGTTACAGAAAAAAACCAGCACAAAATGCAGTAAATTCCAAACATCTTCAAGAAAACCCTTCACAGTTACCACATCCCTTTCCATTCCCCACCCCCCAAAGTTACACCAAAGGCTTCCGAGCACTGGTCCACAAATAATCTTATCAACTATCAGAATCACACACAAGTGCCTCCTTTTACATCGACAGTGCTGAGGGCAAAGCCTTTTTACCACAAATTGGATTATTTTCCTCTAAGTATTCCAAGATAAAATTTTGTGTGTAGAGCAATTTATATGCAGAGCACATTGTTAGCAAAGACTTTGGTACAAGAAAACCCTAAAGATGTAGGTATTGTTACATGAAAACAAGTGCTTGCTTCTAACTCGGTGGCAATATTACCTCATTTAACTACTTTAAAAGCTAATAAGCACAGAACAGTTTCACCACCCAAAATCCTTATTTCATGTGGTAGAGACTCAGCAGGCACAAGGGCAGACAAGGAAATCCCTGCTGTCTGTCAGTCACAGACGAGTCTCCCGTGAACTGGACTGGATGGGGCACCAAGCAAAGCCTTGTCCGATGGGCTTGGCTCCCAATGAAGGCTCCCAGCGGCCAGCTTCACACAAATCATAAACACAGAATCAGTGACAAATAAGACATAAGTCAGTAGCTTTCATGGAGCGTTTCTGCTCTGTCTGCTTCCTGACAAGCTTTAAAAAGACTGGTAAGATTAGACCTCTCCACTAATGCTTTCACGTCGGCCAATAAATCCAGGAGCTTAGCAGCTGTAAAGATTTCGCGTACTTTCAACCTCCTGTTCCAATCTTTCACTTCTGGTGAAAACAAGATGAGTCTGAGGGTCACAGAACAAAGAAGCTCCAGAACTGGAGGGGACCTGTCCCCGAGCCCTGCTCAGGAGGAGGGTGGAGCACCACGAGGTTGGTACCTCAGGCTGCCCACACCTTCCCTTTCCCCAACACCATCAGCTGCTGCCCCTGCCTGCTGCTCCCAACCCCAGCCACGCTGCCACAACCTCTCTCCTGGGCTGTGTTAGTAGGTGTGTCAGTTATCAGGGAGATACAGAAAGCAACTGCAATCTGAAGGGAAATCATTAATGAGCCAGCAAGGCAATACTGCTCAGTGCCAGCTGCTGCCAAATATCACTGCCAACCCCAATCCTGCGTGACTGGGGCACTACCGACCCAACCCCACTGGTGGTGTGATGGGCAAGGACCAAAGGAATGGGCCTGGTGGTTCACAACACACACCCTTCACACATTTCCTATCCGAGCTCTGAGAATAGCACAAGGGCAGACCTGCTCTGGTCCTGAAACACTTCAGGCCAGTTCTGAGAGGGTTTCAGTTCTGGGAATGAAAACAATGTACAGGTTGAAACATGATTCCTGTTCAGGAGAACCTACAGCTCTAGGTAGAATCTGAAATTCAATGTGAAAATTCTCAGCTGTCAGAAGTTTAAGAAACAAGCGACAATGTTGCTTTCCAATTTATTTAAGCTCTTAAGGAAATAATAACATTTTCTAGAGTTGGGTGGCTGTTCACTCCTCCCTCCCTTACTGGATATAACTCTCCATTTTTCTTCAAATTCTGCAATACTCAGAAATTTTGTTAAATGTGCCAATATGCATTTTAGCTGTTTAATAAGCTACACCGTATTTTTCCAGTTCTTGCTCCAATGACCCACCCTTTCCTTCTTTCCAAAAGAAGTTCCTCTTACTAAGCCCTCTTGCTCATGTCAGCTGTGATTTTCTTGTAGCCCCCACCTTTAGTCATTGATGGCAGTGCAAATGCCAAGCAATGCAGGCAATTCCACACAAGGATGGCAGAGGGTTAGTCCTACTTCAAGCAGTGGCAATGACTGTACAGAAGACATTGGAAAAAATAAGTCCTACACAGTAAAATGGAATCAAGATCTTCTGAACCAGTAGGGGTTATTTTTCCTGTCAGAAAAAGGAAGTATACTCTTCCTTAGTCAAAGATGCGTTTTTAAAATAGATTTCACATTTTACTTCCTGCCATCACATTAAAAGGTCACGCTGTTTATGCTACTGTAACCTGTTACTGTGGGATCAGAAATGATATAAACAAGCAATTCTCATTCAAATGTGCACAAGGGAAGAAGGTTATGAGAACATTCCTCTTTATGTGTAGAACACTTGTTCCAAATAAATATAAAGAATCTGAGAAACAGAGTGTCTTTTGTAGGATGGCTCACAGCATCAAGTACTCCATGAATCAAGTACTTCACAGAAGCATAAAATTCTGGGAACTTCAAATACAAGAAAAAGCACCTGAAAGATCACAAATAGAATAGTTACTTTAAGCTCAGAATAGTGCTGTGTATTGGCATTTTAAACAAGCCATTATTTTTGTACATTAAGTACAGTGAGTTTTTGGCCCAGAGGGAAGAATTCCCTCTCCCTGCAGCGAGAACTGCCCAGCTCCACACTCACCCCCAGTACAGCACCAAGGCTTTCTGATTTTCTGTCTGCTGATGAAGAAGCTGTTTTAACCTTCTTCTTCTTCTAAGAAAACGACTGCACCAAATGATGCAAATCTGACTGAGCCACCTCTTCACAGTCAGTGAAACAGGTAAATCATCCTCAACATTGACCTCTTCACCCTCAGTGCTGAAGGTGACTTTTGACCCTTTAAACCACATGTTCCCAAAGCATCCACAAGCACCAAGATCTCAGACAACTATGGAACTCCTTAAAGGCCTAACAGAAGGAAACAAGACAGCCCATATACAAAGTAGGACTCAAGTTTCAGTTCCTAACATGGAAACAGGCCCTTAATGCAGATATCAGTATGTTATTAAAGTAAATTCAATGTGAGATTAATGCTGGGTGAAGCAGAAAGGTCTTTTTACTTCCTCTATGAAAGATACACCCAGCTAGGAGGTGGGACTGCCCAAGTACTGTTTCATTCCAGAGACTAACAAATCAGCCACTAAATAAGGTACACGTTTGGTATCAGTGACACCAAAAGAATTCTGCTTAAAAGGACAGTATAATTTATCATGCCAACAAGGACTGGTAGGAGACAGGAGGAGAGTATATATTAAAAACAAAAGTGCCTGGAGAAAAACATGCAACACACACAAAATTTGGAAGGAATCACACTTGACTCGGTGTTGATGATAAATACTTTGAGTTTAAAAACATATAAACCCTAGCTACAACAGATAAACCACAGACCTCTCAAGTAAGCTGACTGGATTTATGTTGCTTCCAAAAGTAGCTGCACTTTACCAACTCATTACTCCACTATTTACGAATGCAAACTCCAGTAACTTATGGAACCAAAGTGTTTACCAGTCCATATTCTAGGATAAAGTATTACCCAAGATGAAAGCACATGGAAAGAGAACCTAGAGAATTAAAAACGAGAATCAATTAAAAACATTTCCAAGAGTTCCATATTATGCCATCCTCATTTTCCTTCGCAACAAGGACATGAGATTTTTCACTGCTGTTCTGTGAACCTTTTTTCTTAAATGTAGAAAGCACAAACTCATTTTGAAAGTAGATCAGCTATCACTACTAGCACAATCACATGAATTTCCAAGAATCACTTCTATCACTTTTTCTCTGTACAATATGACAGGCAAGCTGTTGAATCTCAGCCACCCTCCGTGTGGGTGAGAGGAAAGGCACAGCTAAACGCACGGGGTTTGGGGGAAAAGGAACTGGCACTTGTAGGACACGATCCACAAAGTGAGCACACAGAGGCATTGTGATGCTCTATCGAAGTGCCTCTCCCAGTCAGACCAGCAAGGGCATGCCTGCTGGCATCAGAATGAAAGAAATACTGCTGTGCAAACCAACACAAAACAAGCTGACCAATGACTGAAACAAAACCCAAACCCTCAATGGTAGGTGCTGCACACAGCTAAGTGTGTGTGAGTGTGTGATACAGATGAAGTCTGGATTAATTAGCAATGTGGTAGAGAAGTGGTTTCTACATTTTCATAAATTCACTTGTAGAAAAAACTCTCTCTAGAGCTGCTTTTCTATGACACTGATGTTGTGACACTTGTACAGGGGTACAGACACAAACGTTCCAGTCTAATAGTTTTAGTCTAGTCTAGTATTTTAAAAATAATGAAGTTTCAAATGTATGCAATTCTGTAAAATGTCTAAACACTGACAGCACTTCACATCAGCAGTGAAGATGACACCAAACCCTAGGCAAGGCTGTTTTGTGTCTCAGTCTGTACTGTCCTTCCAAATCAGTATTACAGAAATAAGCACAATTCAGTAAACTTTAATATGAAATCACTGGGAACATTCTAACCGCTCCAGCTAAAGGGGTGGCTTGGGTTTTTTATTTATTTTGTTAATTTGGTAAGCTTTTGGCACAGTTTCCAAACGTTTATCAATTTGTTGTTAATAAGCCTCCTACTCAAGTTACATTTCAAGAAACTTCCCCTCTGCTTAGGGAACTTATCCCTTCCATGCTGGACAACAGGCCTTTGCTTTAACAGGGCATAAGGAATTGCAAGGAAAAACTTCTCCTATGGTGCTAAATTGTCTGAAGCACAACAGGAGCTGACCTTTCTGTCACACAGTGCATTTGCAGGTACCTAAAAAAACCCCAAATCCTATCAGAAAACTCCTTAGTATATTATTAGTCACAAAATACTGATCCTTAATGCAAGTGTTTTGTTCCTTCCCCTCTGTGTTACAAAAGGGCATGAAAGTAAATAAAAAAGCTCTCTACCACTTCACTGAATATAAATACCATTTTGCATATGTGGAGACCAAAGGAAAAACTGGTTTATTTAACTATGAGAAAAGAAATTCAGTGGCATTTTCTGGTGGCTGAAACAACTCCCCTGGTCTCACATTCACTGGAGCACAAGCAATGACATGACTTCAGGCTTTTCCCTCTTCTTACAGGTTTGGGTTTTTTTGGTAAACTCTTATCTCCTCTATTTTCTTTTATATAAAAGAAGTCCATTTTGAATCACACAGGAGTTCTTAATTTTAAGGAATCACTTAGTATCCTCAGGTATGTAATGAGCCTAAACTCACAATCCAGACAGGTAATTATGTCATGCTAGAGACACTGATCTAAAACCTGATAATTCTCATGTTTACAAGAAAGTAGCAGTGATATTTCAGTGTAAACCACAGCTCACAGTCTCAGCTAAAGAGAGCCCTTCCAGAAAGTCCATCTGCAAGGCAAGTGTTACAAGAAAAGATTTCATTTTAATGTTTAGTTAACTATAGGATGAGCAGTTATTTCAAACCTACTCAGAGTACTTAGAGAGCTATTTTAGTTTCAAAAATACTTGGTCTACCACTACCACATTTCATTCTCTATTTACAAGGGCTATTTCTATTTGAATTTAACATCATTTGGCACATGGCCAACACTGTTTTCTCTCTAAGTTTCCTTCTGTACATCTACGCTGCAAGCACTCGGGGGAAGAGGAACAAGAACCATGCGGAAGAGCACGCTAACACCATAAACCCCTTCTGAATGTGCTCACAAGCAGGTGGGGCACTGCCTGCACGTTGTACCATTTCGAGACTTTTAGCAAATGATAACCACAGCAGGTTATCATTTTTCCACGTTCCACTGAAGCAAAGCTATTGCAAAGACTTGGGTTGAAGTACTTGATTTTAAACTCTAAAAGCCAAGCAAAACCAACCAGCTCGGCAGCAGCACATAACACCATCTGCCCAGTCTCACATCTGCCAGCAGCAGACACTATCACTCTTGACCTGAAGGAGTCAGCAGGAGAAACCAACCAGTGCAGCAGTGCTCTGAACCAGTGTCAACAGCACAAACCATAGCACCAGCTGCAATTCAGCATAAACTCTGGTTCTCAGGGGAGGATTCTGACTTTGTGAGCCACGGAGACTCTGCCACTCCATCCCTCCACATATGCATCCAGATTCAGTGGCTGTACAGCACAGGAAAACATGGAATATCTTTAGCTTATTGAAGGAAAAGAGAGACTCTCTGCAACTCTCAGTTCTCAACCAGCTTTCCATAACCAGAGCCAATTACACTAAGCCTTGAATGAATCAACAGAGCATGAATTAAGCAGTGGCAAGGCATTGCATGCAGAGACCTGCACTCTGCAGCAGCAAGAACTGGCAGAATAAAGCACAAAGATGCATTTATAGTAAGTCATGCTCATGCCTCAATTTATCTGCTGCTCAGCACCAGAGCAAAGCAGCAACTCAAATGCCTTTAGACTGCAGCAGCACAACTTCTGAACCCTCCTGCAGCTTATAAACCAAAAACACTTGTAGGACTTCCTGTTCACTGACTTTAAACACACAACACAACCACACTACTACAAGCCTACAGGGTCAACCATTTCACAGTTTACTTTCAGCATCAAAACCTATCTACATATTCTACAAATCTTTTCCAGAGACAGTGAATACCTAAAAATCTTCCCATGACATTTCTCTCTTCACAGAGAGATATCCAAAACGTCCATGATATCTTTCTATCTTCCTCCCATCATCTGAGTAAGGGTTATTAACTTTCATAATGTGGAGTATTTTAGTTTAGCCTAGAGAGGTGTGGAAAAACTGACATTCACATTAATATTTGTTTAAAATATCCTCAAAAGTTAATAAAGAAACTTAGAATAGTTCTGTGTCTCCTACAGGCCTCAAACCCAACTCTAACTATACTTCAGCTTTCCAGAGCTCACAGCAGCAGTTAGTTCTTTTCAGGATAGCCACTTACAAATATATTTGAAAATGCAGACTTTATAGTCTACTAACCACAAAAATTAGAAAAGAGTGCATATTTTAGCTTCATTTTGCTACCTTCACATGGAAAACTCCACATGAGTGTCCCCAAATGCCAGCTCTGCCTCTGTCCATAGTGCATGGAACCCCCAGGTGAATGGTAAACAATTCAGAGGTATTTTTACTGTTCCTGATAAGCACATCAACATTAATATCATTGGCCAACATACTAGAGTCAACATACCCACTTTATATAAACACAAGAAGCAACTCTGCCTGTATTTGAGGGTTGTGTTTTTAAGATAATATCTCATTCTATCACCCTGTGTAAGAAGTTAGAAACTAAAATATCTCCTAAAGTGCTGAAAGACTTCTGCATATAAAATTACTATGAAAATCTGGTATTGCACTCATTGTGAGTAAATGAAAATCAAATGTTAATTTGATGTTCTGGACAAATACCTACCTTTTTCTCACCTGCTCTAACAGCAAGCCTAAACTGTGTTTTTCTTAGCTTTGGGCTACGGGTTTTTTGTTGTGACATCTCCAGAGTGGATGCTTTTCATTCCAATAGATACTTCTAATGATATTTATGCAGGGTGCGTATCATTCACTTACCCTTGAGCATTTGTTTTCTGCTGCACACCTTTACCACAGTGAGCACACTGCAAGCCTCACGTTTAACCACCTTCTGTTAACCTACTGTTTCATGGAAGAGGATTTGACTTTGAATGGGCCTTTCTTATGCTTAGACCAGGTCTCATTTTATTAGTCATCTTCTAAGTATGTTTATCTGAAGTACAAGCAACAGCCAGAACCTGAGCAGTTCTTTTAATCACTCAGGTCTCTGAACAACCTTCACAGGACCTCATGGCTCACAGTTCTTACAGCAAGTAAATCCAGAGGAAAGTAAGGGACAGGAATGGGTATTAGAAAACAAAAAAACTCACCCCAAACTAAACCAAAACCGAGAAAACAACCACCAAACCAAAAAAACATGACGAACTTCATCACTGTTCACCCTGTTCTGACCAGCTGTACCGGACAATGGTTCCACTACAGGTGTGGTGCCCAAGTCATGTTGTCACAAAACCACCTACAGAAGGTCTTCATTCCGAAATATGTGTGTCCCCATCCTGTGATTATTTATGCTGAGAAATAAAATAATCTGAATTTTTTTCTGTCACAACTCTACTATCACAGCTGAACAGAGCTTCCGCTTGTCCCCTCCCCTTCAAAAAAGAAGCTTGGACAATTTTAACTCTTCTGAGTCACATGGCACCCAGACAAGTCTTCCTGTAGCCATACCTCCAATTAGCTTCATCTCCCTGCAGTACCCCTAATTTCTCTTTGAGATGCTGTGCAGCTCTGCATCTCTAGATAACAGATTTAGCCAAGAGCAAGGGACTGCTAGCAAATTGCATTATGCTTCACTTGGAATACTGGTGAACATTTCTGGATTTTAGCAGTTACAGTCATAACACCAGATACCAGAAGCCTGTGGTACAATGAACTTGTGGGAAGGCTTTTTTCCTGCACCAATAACATACATTATTCCACTTACTGCATTCTTCAGGCAAAGGCTGGTATTTGTAGGAAAACTGCTTTGTTAATGGCACAGCCCAGACATCAAAAGTACAGATTATAGAGAAGTACATTGTTCTTCCAGATGTACATGACCTGCCAAGATGCCATTTCAACAGCTGATTTAAAAGCAGGCTACAACTGAGAAACTGAATTTTATGACACAGATGCACATATTTACTTATCAATCTCAGGGGGAAAAAAAAAAAAGTAAAAAACCCACCCACTGCGCATATCAATAGTTGGGTGCAAATCAAAGAATCACTTCAGTCCTTTTATTTTTTTTTAATTGAATTTTAGTCCTCAATCAAAGCTCATGCTGTGCCACACTTTAAGCAATCTACTGAGTCACATCACTCAAAGAGAGTAGGACAAAAATATCACTGACTGCTGATCCCTCATTGAAAATGGGCCATTCCCTCATTCTGCTTAAATACTTCACTTCTGTAATTAAATTGTACCTGTAGAAATAGACCCTTCCATTACAAATCTCTATTACTCAAAATCATTTCCTGAGCACTAAGCCTGCAACATACCAAATTGTCCAGAACAGTTCAGCAAAAACATAACGTCATATATCCACATGACTTTCAACTGATACAGTCAGCAAAGCACAGACGCTCTGCAGGGAAGGAAATATCAAAAAGGGACCTTTCTGAAAAGCATGCTCAACATTTCACGCTTATCCTCTAAATGTCAAACAACTGACGACGATCATCCTGCAAGCTATTACTCTGAAAACTTGCCTGCTGTGATTCTCAAACTGGAGTCCATTTATTTCACTTTTACACTTCACTCCTTCTTTTAAAGGTCTGCTGCCAGAGAAATTCATATTGAAAGGAAGCAAAGCCCAGCTTCTTTGTTGCAAATATGAACTTCAACTCTGCAATAAATTTATGCAACCAGCTTAAACATTCAAATGGATGTTTAAGTAATGCTGCCTGATCTGACGGAACACATCCACCCAGCCATTCACGTACTTCATCTTCTCTTAAACTTCATTTTAGATAAATACGTGGATGAACTTTTAAAGACAAAAGCACTAATTCCTGTGGCTTGTATGTATGTGAAGCTGGCTCCAGCAGCCAAATAACCTTGCAAGCATTCACGTTTGCTAAGCAGGTGTTCTAAAATGCCACAAACCCCCCCCCTACGTGCAGCAAACGACGTAACAAAAAAGCAGCACCAGCTAATTGCACGAGTATCACCAACATGCTGTTTTAGGCTCTGTTCCGCGACTGAGGTGACCGCAAGGCTCGGCGTGCGCGATGCTGCCCATCGCCGCCTTTCTGCTCAAAAACAAAGGGCCAGCCCGGCAGGGTCGCTCGGCCAAGGCTCGGAAGGGGCAGCTCCAGCACCGCTGATGCCCCCGCTGGGGGCTCCGGGACCGCAAGGGGGGAGAGCGGGGCAGGGGGGGGAACCGGGCCGGGGCATGTG
>VXBX01007721.1:916296-928118 GCA_013400415.1 Scytalopus superciliaris | reverse complement strand
TCTCGTTTCTGACCGTTACAGTTTATTAAAACTTTGATTTCAGGAACACATCCAAAGTACAAAAGATAATGGCGTACAACTTGTTTTAGAAATAAATCACATATATTTAGAAGTTTGCCTGTGAGAGATTTTGCTATTGATTAATGGAAGAAACATATAAATGAACATTTTAGTTCAAGTCCTGAGTAATTTTTCAAAGCCTTGAGAACAATGTACCTTAATTACTATTAAAAATAATTATTTTTTTTTAAATCCACAAATTCTGTTAAAATTGTGTAAATTTTTGTCCCCCAAAGAGATCCTGAGGGACTGGACTGAAATTGTTAAGGTGAATGAGCAGAAAGAGCAGAACAGACAAATATCCAGTTCATTGCATGGCCAAAGTAAATCCTGAGTAAAAGTTAACACTAAAAGAAATAAAGTTAAATAAACATAAAAACGGAGGAATATTACAGACGAAGGCTTTCATGCGTATACAAAATATTTATGACAATAAATGAAGATTTCAGAGAAGCTGTTTTATTGAAGAGACTTGTCATTTTTTGTGAAACACAAAATTTGACATCCAAAGAATATTCAAAATACTAACACATTTTAAAGTATCAAATTCTCATTGTTAAAAGATCAAAAAGTCTAGCAAAACCAGATGTCATGAGTAATGTTTCTTTTGCTTTCAATTACTTACTTTTTCTTTTGTTTGAAACAAACAAACAAACAAAAATGGTGAATCCTTCCAGATAATTACAGAGTAGTTTAGGTGGGAAGGAACCTTAAAGATAATCTAATTCCAACACCCCAGTCATAGACAGAGACACCTTCCATAAGAGCAGGTTGCTGAAAGCCCCATTCAACCTTCAGCACTTCCAGGGATGAAGCATACACAACTTCTCTGAGCAACCTGTGCCAGTACCTCACCACCTAAGTGATATTACAAAGAGAAATTATTTCTAAATGAAATAATGTTTTGAGATTTTGGTTTGTTTGGTTTGGGATTTTTTGTCTTTGATGTGTGGCTATTTTTTTCTTTATTTTTCTAAGGTAAAAGCATACAAAATATTAAGTTAGTAAGTTAGAAGTAGCTATTTACCTAAGAAAAAATGTGTGAAGAACTATGTTTCTAGATGACCAAAATCCAGCAACAAAAGAATTATTTTCTGGTTTATAAATGAAAGAGAGAATAGGAAGAGCAGAAAGTAATGAGACCTCCCACCTTCTTGCCCATTCTGCTAAGAACAGCAAAATACATTATATTTTATGTAAAGAAAAACCTATAAAAAGTTAGCTTTAGGATAAGCTTTCACAGGTTATTAAATGTATTTGTTCACTCTTGAGAAAAAAAAATTAACACTCAAAATCTCATTCACAGCCTCCCTTCTTCCCAGAAGAGCTCTTCCTTCCTTGGGTCTCAATTTCCCTGCTATTCTACTAAATTTACAAGTGAATCTCCAGGCAGTGTGGAACTTTCCAAGGCAGCTGTAGTTGTTTTCATCATTCACAACCACAAGAATTACCCAAGGTCAGAAGTTGCTTTGATCTTCAATGTCACCTGAGCAGAGAGAAGTGACAGCAACAGTACAGAAAACTCTCATGGGACTTTTACGTTGCAAGTATAAGAGTTTTTAATGGACTGCTTGTGGTATTTTCATATGTGGATTTCAAACAAAATTTCATTTTACGGGCATTAAAAATGTCCCTGAAAATATAAATGTATTTCTTTGATATTGTAAATGGCTTTCAGGAAAAAACAAACAAACAATGTTCTCCCTGGGGTGGGAAGTGAGGAGGGAGAAACAACCCACAAACTGCAATTTTTGGAAAGTCTTTTATCTCTGGAAGTGTGATGTACAAAATTTCTTATTGCTTCAGCTTTCTACCATCTACAGAAGCCAGAATAATCCTGAGATCTTGACAGCTACAAAGGGGGAATCACTGTCCTCTGTATGGATGGGGAAGGTCATTTTCACATATATTCTCATCCATTCAGATGCTGAAAGCAACACTGACTTAGAACAGAGTTAACCATCCCAGGATCCCTATCCCTGAATATATTTACCTTAAGCCTGCAGGTAGCCTGGAAGTCTAATTCAGAGAGATGTCAGATTGTTCCCCCAGTCTGTGGAAGGCCTTATGTTTCATATCCTGATACTATGAGTGTTCTCTCATTTCTGGATAGGCCTGTAGTATGAAAACAGTTACTTATGCATCATGGGTTAACCAACATAATCTTCAATTTTTCTACTGCAAGCCTATGCAAAGCTCCTTGTCCCTAATTGATTTATTGATTTATTCATAATGAGAAAACAGTGCACATAAAGCAGATGCTAAACATAATGAGCATAACTTTAAATCCAAATGGGATTGTTGTAATTTATTAAGATTTTAAAGGTGCCATGATGGTAGGAATTGGTTCTTTCATTAATAAACTCTGCATTATAATAACAAGGCCATCTTCTGCCCCTAAAGTATTCTGTAATGGAAGGAGGAAGAAGACTGGGTGATTTTTGGTAAAAGAATAAGATTGATGAAACCCATGTACGGTTTGCTCTTTGTTCAAAGGAAACCACTAAGCCTTTTGACATGACACCCTGTAGCACAACCAAAATTCAGTGAAGAGGGACTTCCCAATGGAGCATACCCTATTTCAGGATCTCTCTTGGTTGTACTTACAGCACATGAAAGTGGATTTCTTTAGTAGTCACAGCAGCCTGTTCTGTGCCACGATTTTTTTCCTTATGTGTATTAAAAATAAATTAAATCTTGTTTGATTAAAGAGGGGTCTAACCCCACACGAGTAAACTACAGAAGGACTCAGATGCAGACATTCATTCAACCTTAATATGGGGACCAGACAGAGAGCAGGACACAGATGATTTTCACTTAGTAATAGGATACAAAGCTTTGGGGTTTCTTTCAGCTCATTTTTGATTCTACTGCCTTTTAATAAAAATAAATAAATAAATGAAGCTGACTCATTTTCCTCCACAGTCAGAGCACAAAGGAGAATAAAAGCAGGCTACAGTCTAGCAAAACTCTGCTGAAAAGTACCACATAGAGAGATGTGGAAAACCCACGGACTGCTAGCAGATGGAAGCACTGAACTAAGCTGGGGCTGGCAGCCTTGGTTGTAAAATCTGAAATGCTCCTACAGTGCTGAACCAAGGTTAGAGAGGGCAAAAGCAAACACTGAAGAATAGCTTTGGCTTCATTCTTGAGTAAGCTGCTCACTTTTGTTTTTTTCTTTCTGTCCATTTAATTTAATTTATTTACTTATGTCAGCATAAACAGGTAAAGTCAATTCTCTATTTTTCCCTCCCTCTTTTACAGGAAATTTTAGCAAATTACAGATGCAGAGATCCTGTTTCTTTCTCCTCACTTCATGCATTCATTGACTAATGTAGAAATAGAGCTGGGCCTTTGAAACTCAGAGCTACCGTAATTTTAAGAGGAAATTCAAGTAGGTTTCAATTCAAGGGTTTTGCTGAGTGTAATGAATCTCTTGATACTTTCTGAAGGATGCAAATACAGCAGAGCATTCTTATAATATTTGAAATTCAAAATCAACTTCTTTTAATTTTAACTTTATGAACACTATGATTTGGAATATCTGTAGCAGTTGTCTTATAGTAAGTCCTTGGGAAGCATTTAGATTTTTGGCAGCATTTGACCTGTTTGTTAACACAATTTGTATAGACAGCATTATGAACAGTGAGCATTTTCAGCAAAGAACAAAAGAAGACGATGATAGTAGAGCAAAGAATTAAAGGGAAAGAAAAGTAATGAGGCAAAAAATGATACTCTAAATAAAGGGACTTATAGTGATTGGAGTTTCCATATTACGTAATGTAGACCGGCGTGGAGTAAAGGTGTTCTAAAACTTATCTGTAGAAATTTTTGCACCAATAAGACCAATGATTATTTTAAAATAATTAAAAAATTGTTTTCATCTGTCTTTAGAAGAATAATTCCCATTTTCTTAGCCTTTTTTTTTTTTTTTTCAATTTAAAGGCAGAAGGCATGTCTGTTCATGGTTGTGAAATGAACTGTGAAGCATATTTTCAAAATAAAATTTTAAGGTTGGCATTTAGGAACAGGCTGTGGCTACCATCTCTCTTTAAATGTTGCTTTAGCAGAGACACCGAGATCCTGAGCAATTTTCTTAGAGCTTGCATATACCACTGTGGTAAAAAAGAAAACTTAGTCAAAAGACAAAAGTACTTTCAAACCGAATATTCACATAGCACTCTGTTGTGAACTTAGTACTGCATGTACTGTATATCTCTATAGTAATAATGAAAAAAATAATCTTCATCTTCTTCACTCCCAATGCATAAATTCAAGTACAGCTGCAGTGATGTTTCAACTCTAACAGTGTCATATGTCAAACAGAAAAAAAGCTATCATTCACTATGGGTTTTGGAAGGCATGTGGTTGTGGTCAGATACAGAGGCTGTTAAGAGGAAGAGGTAAAGCAAGGTAATAAATGCTTAGTTCTGAAGACAGCTCAGCATGCCCAGGAATTTTAAGAGGGTCAGGATTAGAAACAACAGGCAAATACTGATTTCAGTTTAGGCTCCATCCTCCTACTCTCCAAGTCTGTTTAATCTTCTCTACAACATTTAAATCATGTTTTTAACCGTGACTTTAACTAGTGTTGTCTGAACAGCATGGGTACATGAAAGTTTGAATCATCTGAGAATTGGAAAGAGCAATCATATAAATCAAAAAAATTAGACATGATCTGAGGACAAGGCTAGAAAGAGTACTTTGAAAACCTAGAAATGAACCAAATTTCCTAAACATAAATACAGCACCTTAATTGCAATAGCAATAACATCAGAAGTCTTGAAGCACCACCTTATAATTAGAGCAGTAAGACTTATAGAAACTGGTACATTTAATTCTTTTTTTTTTTTTTTTCAGTAGAAGAATTTTTGCAATACTATGGGAAAAGTCTGAAGATGCTTTAGGATACTCTGACCACTCTGTTTTTATCTTGCCAAAGAAGGATTACACTGAAGGATCTCAGAGAATATTGTATAGGAAGAAATGTAATTATAAGAATAGGAATACATCATATTTTCATGGAGTAATGAGACTGACTTTAATGTTATCATCTGTTATTTGCAACTGACTCAAGGCTTTATACTATCTCAGCTGACTGACATAATTGGGATCCTGTGTTCTCTATATGAAAATACATTTCTTCACATCACTGAAGCTGCAAGAAGCGGGGGAGTACCACATAACACCTTTGGGCTCAAAGGAAGAAACAGCAGGCTGGGATCTGAGTTGGTGCTTTTTAAGTTGGTTACTTCCTCCAACACTGCATTAATTTGAACAGAAAACACAGATGAATTGAGATATCATTAAATTCTGTTTTACTGATACCATTCCACTGACTACTGTCAGAGTACGATAATTTGAGAATAAGGCAGTTCCCCTACCCATTATTGCAAAAGACATAGATGCTTATTTTTCCTGTACATAAGGGAAGATAATATATTTGTAAGGCAGTGTGTCTTTTAAGTAATCAAAATATTTAAAATACAATCAATGTCAGAAACCAAGACTTTATGTTTTATTTGTCTTGTATAAAGTTTTTGCCTAATCAAGCTTCTTGTTATTTTATTTATACCTTGTTAATTTTATTTTTGATGTGCTAACATAGGTTATGCTATAATATCTCAACAACTAATTTAGCACCTGAAATCATTCCCCCACAATCTTAGGCCAATACTTAATACAGAAAGGTGGAAATAAGTATCCCTCCATCTCTCTCTTACCCCCAAATTTGTCAAAATAAAATAAGACACCAATAGCATATCTTCCAGGATATCCATCATGAAAGGAGAGAGAGGTATGTGCATTTTTCACCTCTTACAATGATCGGCCTATACCCAGAAGCACAAAATTTGATTATCTTGATCTGCATTTTGTATAAGACCTGGAATTACCCAATGCTATTAAAATTATTTTGTGAGAAAAATATGAATGTCAATTACTGAATCGTTCTAGCAAAGAATTTCACAGACTATGATTAGATGCTGCAAACTTTTCCCTGCTTCTTAGTTATAAAAAATATGCCTACTATTATGTTTCTTAGCCCAGAAAACACAGTCACAAACACAAGACGGCACATCCATCTGCAAACTGCATGCTGACTGACTCTAGATGGGCTATTCGCTTACCCAATTACATGAATTTGCTTACACTTTTCAGCATATAAAGTTACTAATTGCAGGTTTGAAACACAGAGTATCAAACAACTATTGTAGGGTAATTGAGGGACAGTGCATTGAGCCTCCACAAAATAATGTATGAAATAATTCTTAGATTAGCATGGAAGTAGTTTCTTCCTTGCCTAAATTATAATTATGTTGACAGCATTTCCCATTTGGAAGATACAACAAAATGCATCAGCAAACAGATGTCATTGAAAAGGGCATTTCTGTGCACTTGATAATTACTCCTTTGGACAAACCATGCGTCTCTTAAAATCCTACCTTTTTTATTTCAGAGGTTATGTTAATGGATTAATATTATTGTAGGTTTTCTGCTTGATATGGTGGACATAATAAAGACAAAATTACCTTTGGAGAGGGGACTGCATACTACATCTGCCCTTCAATCTGTGATGTTTCCCAGGACTTTGGACTATAGTTGACTGGTTTCTCTTAATTGCTGCTCAAAACAACCAGAGAAGCACTGTCATTGTCTTTAGACCCTGTTACCTGGATCTTGAGAATGAGCTACCTTATGAAGAACACACAAAAAAAAAAAAAAAAGTTTACTTAAGTTACAATAATAATTAAAAATAATTTTAAAAGGCCTTGAAACTGCTGCTTTGTCATATATCTATATTATTGAATAAATAAATCCAGGACTGGTGAATGAATAATGCTCAGATCATCAGTAACTTGAGAGTATTTGGAAACTAGCATGCCTCAACAAAGTAGAAAGTCATAGTACTGACAGAAAATCTTCCCAATTCATGAGGAAATATCATTAAAAGGTGCTAGGAAATGCAACCAATGATTCAAGGAAACACTCACTTCAGTAACACAGTGGCAAAACACAAGACCCAAACTGTTTTAGTCTGTACTATAACCAAATCATGTCTCAAAAAATTGGAAAGAAAAGTAAGTTATGTAGATCTGTGTTTCACAACCAAGTTTGCTTCAGGACAATCAAAGTCCATCATAAGTTACTCTGACTTCTTGGATCGTTCTATGTAATACATTATTTTATAGGAACTTCAGCCTTTAATTACATTCTCCTTGTGTTCACCAACAATGTGTCTTGGAGCTTTTACCGGGATTTTAAAAGAAACCATAGGATTTCATACATTGTATGTTCCCCAAAGAAACATACCTTCTCCAAAGATGAATTGAATTTCTGGCTTTTTTATGACAACAGAGATGAATTGATTCCAGCTAAATAAATAAATTTCAGTTTATGTGCAACTATTCAACTGAAATGAGAAATGCATCCTTAGAAAATACACAGATATACAAATACACAAGCCATTCTCTTATACCAGCCAGACAACAGTTGACCAAAAGTAGATTGGTTTGTAGAGCATATTCCAGATGACATGAAGAGAAGGAAATGTACTTTTCAAAGGCACCTTACAATACACCTAGTAGACCTTCAGGAAGAAAAAGATATTATTTATGACAGCATGTTATATTCTTTTTAGTTCCTTGTGTACATATCTTTTACTGACTGTATAAGCTTAATACTATAAATGGCATAAAAATAAATTGATGGCTGTATTGGAAGTCTCTGTTTAGAAAACAGTTCATCCATTCTGACCTTACAAATAAAAGACGTTGCATCTAAACATCAACACACAAGAAATCTTTAAAGAAATCCCATAATTGATGCTTGTTTCATTGGTGATATCACTAGTTGTGTGCATGATTTGGGGATTTAAATTTAAATCAATTATTACAATTTTTTCTCTTCCAAATTGACATGTTCACTGAGCTGGAAATTAAGTTGGAAATCCAAAATGACATCCAACAAAGATCAAGGAATGAATACACTAAGATAAGAAATGCTTGCTTACCTTTATCACATTTCTTTTTAGAAGCTGCCCACTAAAAATCACATGTGGAAAAGAGGCAAGGACTTCAACAGCTGACATAGTAAGTTGGACAAGAAACTCATCTCTGCTAGTAACCAGTTAGTAAATAGTTGTTTAGGAAGAGACTGTCAGCAAAAAATTATAATCACCATGTCAGCTCTTAGCATATCAGTGGTTTAAGAAACTGTCAGTTAATTTTTCTTTTTTTATTGCATATATTTGCTTTAACCACTTATGAGACCACATCTCAGAAACAGTCAGAAATATCACTTTAGCAACCCTCAGGTCTTGGAAGCCTCTATTATGCTCATGACAAGAGTAGTTTCAAAAGTGAACTTAGGCATAATATTTTCTCTCAGTTTATTGCATAGTTTAACTGAAGAATGTTTTGCACACCATCATTTCCTATCAATAAATGTACTTGAATTAAATTCTCAGAAAATGAGCCCAATTTCTCTTTTAGTTTCTAAGCTGCATCCTTCTCATTTCCCTAAATTGAAATTCACGGATTTGAATGGTTACACCTTAGCTGAGCTAACCAATTTCCTACTAATAATTATCTGAACTACTTTTCAGTGATTTGTGGAAACCATTGAAGGTTAATGAAACATTACAAGGAAACGGAGACAACATTGCATTTTTACAATAAATAGTAAAAGAACAATATATTTTGTAGTACTACAAGAACAATCTTGCAAACAGCATGTACTTAGAATAACTATTATGTAGAACACTGGTATAATATAATAGTCACATGACACTATAAATATTTTCTCACAAGACAACTAACTTACATGTATGTTCAAACACAGTCCCACCTCATGAAATATTCCACCATCCATGGATCTGATAAGGGATCAGTCTCCCCATTTCAAAGGCTGATAAGCTGTCCAATACATTTTCTTCCTATGAATAATTCACTGAGGTGTGCCTCCTCACATCTGTGCACAAGATACCTATACCTACATATCTCATCTCTGCATGTCTCTTCCTAACTTTGTGGCATAGCATTCTTCTGTTTTTTCTGGATGGCTCAGCCCTTCTGACTTCCTTCTGCACCCTAAGAATTTCTTTTACTCCCCATATTACTCCATAGCTAACTCATTTTAAGTGACTAAACTAAGACATAGCCCTTCATAAAGCTAGTCTTTCTTTACCAATCTCTGCCTGGATAGTGTAGGCAATTCTCAACCATCCTGACATTGTTCCAGCAACTGTCTTACCAGTTTCTGATCTATCTGAATAATTTCATTTTTTTTTAATCCTTATGGTGAAGTGTATGTCAGTATGATTCAGCTCACGATTAAGTGATTCTATGCTCAGCTTTTCAAACACCATTCAAAAGTTTAATCACACAGTCACAGAATCATACAATATTCTCAGCTGGAATCCAGGGTAAAAACATCCAACGATGTTCTTATCTCTGGATGAAAACCCAGTTCTTGATTGAATCTGAACAACTGTACTGGAATATAAATAAAAGAAGAAACTTTTTCTTTATAATATTAAATCTGAGGTTAATAAAAATTAAAAATGCATCAGCAATTTGGTAAGAAAATGATAAGAGGTATATTTGTCCATTGCTACATGACTGAAAGCTAGCTTAGTATACTAGAGGAGAAGGTATGTCCACACTTGTAACACCAAGAAAAAGGATATGAAGTTTCACTTTTTTATTTTGCCACAACTGCAGAAAAAATTTAGGACTATAAATACATATGTTTCTATAAAGGGTCTGAAATGCACATACAAAAATGAGAGCTCTGAACAATAATATTAGTGTCCAGACTCATTCAACCTAAGGTTGTAATAAAATTTTGAGTGTCTCCATAGATTTAAATTATCAACAATTTTTAATATAAATAAAACAAAATTTGTTGTCGTGATGAATCTTTTTGTAGCTTTCAGATACTATTTTCTCCTATTATGTGATCCATTTATTCCTTTTGAGCTTTGGTATTTTTGATGTTTGTATCCAATCACATCACATTTATATAAGTCTAATCAGTATTAATGAACTAATATATTTCTTAAGTTTTTTATGAGAGTAGTAGGGACTTTGCAAAAAATAGTGTCTGACAAACACAGGTAGACAAATGTAATTAAATCCAGGACTCGATTACAAAGATTAAGATCCATGTCTTCATCATTTTATCATAACATAAATTCTAGATATATCTTTTAATTTAGCCAGTTGTTAGGACTAGAAAGGATCAGACTTGTAGAATCAGTGTATCTATTTCTCTTTCATGTGGTAGAAAGATCTTAGCTTATGGTCATGATTAAGCACATTGTAAAACATTCAAATTAATATGTTCTAAATTCTATGTATTAGTTCCTTTTTCCATGCTTACTTTGACACCACTTTTCTGCAAATTTCTTCAAATATCTGTAATTTGTTTAATTTCAGCTCTTGTATTTGACTGATTTTCTCAAACCATAATAACATATGACTGATGCATTGGAAAGAGGCACCACATTAGCATGTCTTCTTCTGGAAACATTCTTTGCCAGAGAATATCAATGTCTTGCTAACTACAGGAATACTGTAAATAGAGTCTGCCTGGCACAACTGTTATGTATAATTTTAGCATAGTTTAAAATTCACATACAGATACAGAAGCATAAGTCCACTTATTTTGTTTTACTTCTTGAGGGGGTGTGTTTCTTTCAAATCTAAGCATAATTAAAAAGTGATTGGCCACATGTTAGTCATCTTTTGACTTTACAAACAACTATTTGATGTGTAAGAGCTACAGCTTTTCTGGCACATGCAATGAATAGCCTAGTTGTCTACAAAGAAAGTTTGAAACACAAGTAAACCCTAACAAGAAAAGTCCTCTCATTATGTTTTTTTCTTATTCCTGGATGCCCTCAGTACTAAAGAATTTATACACTACGACTGTCCTTCACAGAGAAAGATTTTTCAAAGTCTTTGTTTGGAAAATTATCTGACCACCTTTCATTAGGAAAGGCTCTTCATTTTCTTCACTTTCAATATGGGTTTACTTTATATCCCACAAATCTCTTAGAATCTCTACAAAGTGCTATTGGCATCTGCTATAAGAAAATTGTAGTACAAGAAAAATTCCTCTCTGATGTGATGGCCACTAGAGATCTCCTGAATATACTGATTCCTAGCTAGGAGTCTGAGAAGAGAAAGAAAAGAAACACTGCCTCCATGCTTAGTTAGTGTCTGCACATTGCTCAGGAATTTCAATTCTCGTTGAAGAAACAAATTCTTAGATATTTGAAGCACACATTATTAGTTCAAACGAAAAGGGTTAGATAATTGATGGAGATAAAAAAACTGTTTTTCTTATAAACAGTGGATTTATGTTCAAGGAATTTCCCAAATACTCACGAGGCTTGCTCAACTCTCAAGAAAATATAATAGAAGGCATAGGAAATTTGGAACTAATAATCTTTGTCACTTAAAATTTCATTACAGATTAGTGTCCTATTCTGGATTCTCATACTAGTGAAGGCAAAACATCTGAATAGATCCAAAACCCCAAACATATGAAGACTTATATTTACTTGGATATATTCTTCTATTAATCAGTGATTAGAACTTCCTAAACTGAGATTGCATCCATATTGTTCTACTGTGTAGTGATCAATAGTCCTGTCTTCCGCAGTTTTGTCTAAGCCTTCTTTGTGTCTGTTTGCACTCTGGGACTTCAAAAAGCCTATAAAAATGAATTTCCAAGGCAAAACCAACAAAAAGTAC
>VXBX01007721.1:899876-916206 GCA_013400415.1 Scytalopus superciliaris | reverse complement strand
TTTTTTTTTTTTTGGTTAGTTGGGTTTTTAACCATGGGGACATTACTGAGTAATTTCAATGTCTTATAATATGGAAGTTAAACTTTTATTTACTGTCTTCATAGTATGCATTGCAAGAATTTCTATCATACTTACCCTATTATATATTTTCTGTGAAGAGGAAATCTAGTCTGCTTGGCTGTCATCCATTTTCATTCTTTTTCACATTTTCCTAGGAAAACACCTAAGATTTTATTCTATAGGTGTTTATGTGCTAGGGGGTATCTAGTCAAGCTGTTAAAGGAATTCATATAATTTCAAATCTTCAGTGTCCACTCTTAACAAGGGCAAAAAAATAAACTTCCATTCTTTTACTGGTCTTTTTATGGTTTTGGGGATTTTTTTTTTATTTGGTTTTGGGTTTGGGGTTTTTTTTTGCATTGATTCTGAAACTACACAGTATATTATTCTCTTGCTGAAATGTATTTTCAGAGTTATTTCTGTCTCTCAAGAATCATGCAATCTTCTTCATTCAGCAACTTAGGTCTGAAAGATTAAAAGCCCTCCTGTTCCTGTTTGACCTAATGAAATGAAAATTATCAGGTGAATAAAATACCAAGCCTCCCTCTCTAAATAACTAATAGTATTTCAAGTTGTGTTTATGATAGAGCAAAATTAAAGACATACTTTATAAAGCATATTCTAAAAATTGGTGTTTTCAATAAATTACAAATCTAGTTATATTTCTTACACTTTGCATACTTAAGATGTAATTTAAAATCACTTAGGAAAAGTAAAAAAATTCTATTTTGAAACTATTCTTTCTTAGGTTAAAGGTAAAATATCTCTTCCATAGTTTTGTTTTGTTTTGGTTTTTTTAATACAATAATAGGTTAAATTTAATGTTTCTTTTCATTTACTCTAATGGAATAACTCATCGATTTTTGTTATTAATTTGTAATACGTTTAAAATAAAAGAACAGAAGCAGTTTACAGGATGGCTTTCTGGGTGGCAGACTGGTTATAATTCAATTTAAGATGGGGCTTGTATGGATTTTTCAAGAAATAAGCTAATGGTGTTGAAGTGCATGAAACATAGCAGGTAGAGAGGGCATATAATAAATTATGACGTTTATCTTTAAAAATTAGTTATGTTGTCTGAGAAATTATTGCAAATATGGTCTTCTCATTCTTCTGGATAGTTTGTAATATATCAGTATGGAATAGTTTAAGTACTGCTGAGATAGCCAATAGGCAGACAAGAAAATTATGTCATTCATTATTTATGTACATGGGACTCTGTAAACATGTAAAATAACACACAATTTTATTAGTATTATTGATTTTTCTTATTGTAGCATTACAATGCACAAGAGATCTAAATAAGCTATATCCTTATCACCATGAGCACATCATTAAGTACACAGTGCTGTTTTATATTTAATTTCCTAACCTAACTCAAATGACTCCATATTCCATGTTGTAACACATTATTTCTTCTTACCTGGGAGGAATTGCCATGCCTTTTCATGATTAAAAAGTCATAAATCAGGAAGCAGTGATGGAGTTCTCCAAGCAGGCTGGCCATGGCATTTCCTTCTTTGCTTACTTGCAGTTCCAGTGTTTAATCCTCAGCAGAATGATTCAATATTTGTCCACTTTAAAAATGCAGTAGCAAGTCAACCTTTAACATCCCACATGTATTTTTGTCTTCAGCTGGGCCTTCTATAAGGAATGCAGCTCACTCCCCTTAAAAATTTAAAAAATAAATTGAGGAATAAGAAAAAAAAGGTAAATATTAGAAAAATATTTTCTGATTTTTTTATTACTTTTGTGGTAGTGATACATATTGCTATCAAATTCTGCAGTGAGCAAAGACATACTCCCTCCTATAGCAGTTTTCAATAGTACAACATCTGGGACTATTCGATACTGGAAGAGTTCCAGTGAGCCAACCTCCTGACCACCAGTATTCATGAAGTGCTCAAGACAAGCAGGACTTGCCCTATTCTTGCTTTATAAGACTGATTATGCTTTCACACAAGAAGGCCTCCAGCTATACAGAAGGACTGTATATGAGATCCTGACTAGAGAAAAGTTGTTCACACTGCCCCGTTCAGACCCATCTTATCCCAAACAATAGGGATTAGAGGCCTGTCTGAGAGAATGAGTTATTACTCACGCTGTGTTGCAAAGACAGGGAGTTCTTTGCCTGGAGACATCATTGCTACTGCTGGCAGTAAATACAAACCAATATAGCAACCAAGACTACGCTCCAAAAGCGTGCTACAATATTTCCCAGGATATGCCATCAGTTCTATCAGGAGCTGTTACATACAGCCAGAGATCATGTCTGATGATCCCTATTGCGTTTCCTCTGACCCCAAAAAACCATCAGAGACTGTCCAAAAAAAACAACTTGGTTTTGAATAGTCTGCACACAAGCAATGTGTGTGAAAGTACATTTGGATATGTATGGAATCAATTAGCAGAAGCTGGTTTTATTTTCCTTGTGAATCATTCTCAGTATGCTGCATTGGAGACTGTTATCCTATCAGAATCAGTTTTATGTTTTATTTTGATGTATGTTTGTTTTTTTCCAGGACCAGCTTTTTGTCTTCCCTATTGTCTCCCAGTCCCTAAAATGAGTCTTCAATAGGAGAATTGTCCCAAATTAATCTTTATAGAGATAATATGGCTGGTTCTGGAATGGTCATCACTCCTCAGCGATAGACAGCACAAGTTATATGAAAACTTCCTACTCCATGCAAGGCATATGTGGGCACCTCAATATCAGTTAGAATCTAAATTCCCTGTAAATCCGTTTCCTCAGATGGACTGGGCAGATAGGCTACCACTGTTTGTAACAGTAAAAGGGAGTTTTTTTAAATATGAGTTCTTGTACCTCAAAATGAGTTCATCCCTCAAAGTCTACTTTGAATAAAACTGTCTCCTACTACTTATGTCCTGTTTCAGGTCTTGCTTGCTCTTTAATATTTGTGATATTCCTCCAGAAGATATCCTACATTTAAATACTCCTCTAATATTTGTAGGGCATCTTGTCTCTGTCAGTGACAGCTTCTTCTACAAAATAATGGCTACTTTTAAAAGTGAAAACAGGGACTCTTTGAAGAGAAAAGTGCAGTCTTTTCTAGATCATGAATAAAGCACCAGGAGAAATCAATCAGTCGGTCCCTAGATGAAGAATATTGTGCTTCTGTAAAGTGAAAAATTTAGTTTTGAAAACATTAACAAATTTTACCATAAATTTGCCAGTACTTTAGCAGTGAAAAGCTAAGCAGGAAAAAAATAGTAGAGGCAGCTTTGAAATTCTACTTTAAATAGAAAGCATCAGTATTTGCAATGAATATAAAAAAGGCAGTCTCTGGATACATTTTGTTTCTGCTCACTGTGACATTGGAGGAATCAGTATTACAGTAAAAATTGAGATTTGGAGAAATCTAGTAGAGTTAAAACTTGTAAATATACTACTTTATAATAGGTATCTAGGTTTATTCTAAAAAAATTATCTGTAACGGGTGGTTTTTATGGTGCTATGCAAAAAAACCCCAAAATCTTTCATTGAAGAAGACCTAGGCCAGTATGATGGTCTTAAATGTCCCACATTATAATCTCCCTATATTGGGTCAGTGACTGCAACACATGTCGTTTTGCCACATTTATTTTGTAATAAAGCAGGAACTGTAACTTCAATTCGATCCATCTGGCATATTTCACAAACAGCAACATCATGTTTAGATACAAAAGAGAAAGGGAGGAGAATAAGCTGTATGTATTCCAATATGGATGGGGATAAAATATAAAAGAAGAGAGTAGAAACAAAGCAGATGTAGGAGAAATCAGGCAGTGCAAACACACATATTATTTTGTCTCATATGTTATTTAGTTTCTTCAATATTTTCCAACTACAAGAAGTTTTATTCAGAAAAATCTAGATTATGTGCTTTTTTTTAGATCATTTTAGTACTGATGTATTTTATTTGTATTGAAGATTTAATTTTTTTTTTTTTATAATCTATAGTGCAGAAGAAGTAGTAAATGAACTCTAGATTGAGGCCAAACCCTATTGCAGAGGTCATACTGTGACAATATGCTATTTTCTTTGCTTTCACAAAACCATAGAAAGGCTTGGGTTGGAAGAGATCTTAAAGATAATCCAGTTCCAACTCCCCTGCCATGGGGGTTTTCAGTTCCGTTAAGTGGTCTTGAACCAGCTCTTCACTTAGAGACTTTGCTCCTCCAACTTCCACCACAGGTTCAGGGATTTTAGAGATTCAGAAAGCTTGACTGCCAGTGAAGATTGAGAAGTCTGAGTTCATCAGCATACCCCATATCTGCTGTTATCAGTTTTTCAATCTTATTTATCTGGGGCAGGTGCACTCTCCTTTGCCTTTCTTTCCTGACCTGGCTACTTATAAAATCCCTTGTCAACTAGACCATGGCCCTAAGTGCTACCTCCAGTCATTTCTTGAAAACATCCATGGTCAGTAACTCCACCACTTGTCTGGACAGCCCATTCCAATGCCTGACAACCCTTACAGTGAAGAAAGTACTCTTAATGTCCAGATTGAATGTCCCCTGGTCCAACTTGAGCCTGTTTCCTCCTGTTCTGTCACTAGTTGCATGGGAGAAGAGACAGACCCCCATCTTGCTACACCCTCCTTTCAGGTAGCTGTAGAGAGCAATAAGGTCTCCCCTCAGGCACCTTTTCTCCAGGTTAAACAAGTCTGGCTCCCTCAAGCTGTTCTTTTATCCAACTTACCCTCTAGACCCTTAACCAGCTTCGTTGCCCTTCTCTAGACTCACTGCAGGGGAGTCTTTCTTGGAGTGAGGGGTCCAGAACTGAATGCAAAGCTTGAGGTGTGGCCTCACCAGTGTTGAGTACAGGGGGACAATCACTTCCTTAGTCTGCTGGCCACACTATTCTTGATACTAGCCAGGATGACATTGGCCTTCTTGGCCACCTGGGCACACAGCCTGGGCATATAGCCAGTTGTTGAACAGCACCCTCAAGCTCCTTTTCCACCAGTCAGTTTTCCAGACACTCTGCCCCAAACCTCTATCTCTGTGTGGGACTGTTCTGACCCAGGGGTAGGACCCAGCACTTCGCCTTGAGCCTTATACAATTGATCTCACCAATTGAGCCCATCAATCCAGCCTGTTCAAATCCCTCTGTGGAGCCTTCTTATCCTCCAACAGATCAGCACTTCCACCCACCCAAGACCCCACTGGGTGTTGTCTGCAAACTTGCTGAGGGTACACTCAATCCCTGCACACAGATCATTGACAAAGATATTAAAGAGGATTGAGCCCTGGTGGACACCACTAGTGACTGACTGCTGGCTGGATTTCCATTTGCCACCACATGATAACAGCTCTTCTCCTAAGTAATTTTTCTGTGGACATGTTTGTACATACATTTGCAGTTTATGTAAATATTTTTATATATATGCAAATCATATATTGTTTGTCAAGACCTAAACTCTTCCAGATAAAGCAAAGCCCTTTACAGTACTCAGTTCTTACTGAGTTATTTTGCTGGCCAACTACAATGTACAAATTAGAACAATTTTCTCTGTGACCTCTGATGAGTCCATAAAACACACTGCTCTCGGGAAGGGGTAGAACTGTGGAATTAACTGCAGGCTTAGAGAAGGGTGAAATAAATGTGTGTTGGAAGAATATGTATACTCTAATATGATCTGTAATTATAATTAATTTTTCATACTCAGAAATGTTAATTATGTATTTTTATATACTTTTAAAATTTCTATTTTATTTCCTCTAAGTGAAAAAGTCACTGATACTGTTATCATCTCTGATTACTTTGTTACATTAATAATATTAAATTGCTTGAGGAATTTTTGCATAAATCCTTTCTTTGTGAAATAATTACATAGGTCAAAATAAGTACCTAAATGATTCATTGGATAACTCCATTGAATTTAATAAGATTTCAAATCATGAAATGAGATCACTAAACAGTTAATTTTTTGGTAAGTATATTTCAGAATTTATTATACACAAATAAATTAAATGGGGTTTTTTTGAGCATATGTACTCTTAGGTTGGAAATGAATAAAAGCTGTTAGTCTAATGGCCTTTTGATTTGCTTTTGGGAAACAAAAGGTCTGATTCATTACTGCAAATTTGAAACTTTGTCCTACCACAGCTGTATGTTATGGTCGGAGCACTCACTGAATAATTCTTGTGTGCATAAGTTCTGGAGCCATGGATTCTGCTCAGTCCTACATTGTTAACAAGCATATTGTTCCACTGCAAATCACTGGTTTTAAAAGTAAAGAAAGAGCAAAGTGTTCTTAGCCATTGTTATGATGTTGGGATACCTGCTTAATACTTAAACACATAGACAACTTTGACAAATAAAAGTAATGTATAGTCTGCTGTGATATATATTGAAAAATAAACCAACAATTGACTAGGCTGAAGCTCAGTAGAACCTATATACAGTCAATACTATGCTGATTGTCTCCAGAGTCAAAATATCCAGATCTTGGATTTCTGAAAAATATATTAACATAGGTGGCCTGAGAAGAAAGTAAAGAATATGGATTAAATACTCTCCATATCAGTAATATGAAACATTTAGTGATAGGAATGTCTCATTAAAATAAAATGTAAAAATTATCCTTTTTTTAAAATTATTATTGTGTGTCTTTCACTAAGCTATTTCACTAGCTCATGTGTATATCCATCAACCCACAAAATTTAGCATAAACAATTATGAAATCAAATAATTAAGTGTTCTCAGTTATCTTTCCCTTTGCTTTTCCATTTCATGAAGCTTTAAACTGCAAAAGCTTTATTCCTATATCATTTCCTAATTAAAGACCCAGTAAGGGAGCAGAACAAATAATTCAGCTGGCTTATATTTAGAGAATTATGATGGAAGTTTGTATTTCTGTAAGTGATGTGGCCTCTGTAGATACACAAATCAATTTCTAAGGCTGTCAACACTTTTCTTGAGTGTTAAATTCATTTTTAGAGTACTGTTAAATTATGAAATACTCATTTAAAAAGGAAATATGCTTCCTGTGTTTTGGATAATGATTGTAACTGTCTATTTCACATGGACTAATGCAGATAAATGGGACTATAAACTATTGATAGGGAGTGAAGTTCCAAGAGACATCTTTATTTTTGATGAGTAATTAAGGAGTTTGTCTTGTAATATTATCTGTAATGTGAGGACACTGAGTACTGACCAATGTCTAATTGCAAACCTAATTTTGCAACCGTTGTTTCTTCTTTCATCAGAGAGGGAATAATTGTTAAGCTTGAGAGGAACAAGAAGGGGGTTGATGAAGCACTAAGATTTTAAAATAAATGTAGTTCATAGATAAGGAAGACATGAAAAGAAGGGAGAGCTAGAACTTATCTGCTCAGAGGAAGTTCTGCCTCTCTTCATACCTGGTACTCAGCAAAAATTTTTGGTAGCTAGTTTCAAGCATATCTTACACAGAAGTGATCTAGCTAAATTCATTCAGAGTTTGAAGTGACTGCCAGGGCCATGAGGGTATCCTCAACTCTCCTGAAGACCTGGCTGCTGACACTCAGTGTGGCCAGCTGTGAGAGTGTAGCCTGTGATCCTGATTAGGCAGCTCTGCAGGAACCTGTGCCAGGGCTGACCTTCCTTCCCCGGGAGGCCCTCAGCCTGCTGTTCTGCTTTCCCTTGTGCCGTGATGGATCTCACTGGCACAGACCCTGACACAGATCTGCAGCAAAGTGGTTATTATGTAAAGAAGGAAAAGAAGAATGTTTTGTCAGAAGAAAAGGTATTACAGAAAGGCAAGTAAGAGGAGTGCATATGCACTTAATCAAAGCCTAGGGACAGTTCAGAGCCACAAGTTTAGGCATCGAGCTCATAATTCTGAGCCGTGTGGCAGCATAGCTATCTGTCTTATTACTTCAATGTCTCTCTTTTCTTGAGCTCAGTCTAGTGTTAATTAATGAACAACACTGAATGAAGTAAATGATTATCTAGACCTTCTGGTAGAGGAAAAAACAGATAGAACACTGGTATGATTTCCTAAAATCTCTGCAAAGGTAAAGAGAAAGAATAGACTATCCAAGGATTTCTCCCTCAAAAAAAACCCACAAAAAACCCCAAACCAAAACAAAAAACAAAACAAAACAAACAAACAAAAAAAAACCCCCAAAAAACAGAAAGAAGGTCTTCCTTATATCCAGTATACATTCACAATTTTCCAACTTAATCTAAAGTAATTTAAAATAATTTAAAATGTCTGATGAAATTACTACAGCCATCTTAGGAAGAGCACTTACAGTTTTGGAATGCAAAGTAGCCATGACACTGAAAAGTACTGAAAAGACCACAATTAATTTTTCTGTAGTATCAAGCATGAAACAAGCAAACCCTACAAAATATTTAGCAGAAAAAAAAATAAATCAGAATTTCAATATAAGCCCTCAAAACCAGAACAATCTCTCTCAGCAGCCTTCTGAGACTGTGCTTTTTCAGTTCCTTAAGATTTTAGGCTTTTTGATAGAGGTGTTTATTTATTCCTTTGGAAATCTTCAGTCAGCCCAACTACAGTTTTAAAATGCAGTTTGAACAACTTTGGTATTCCTTTTTTATTCTCATAAACATAAATAGGCAAATTCTTTAACCCTTCTTTTTCCATTATGATACAAATATTAATATACTTTTGAAAACAGCATTGAGACATACATGCAAGCTTCCCATACTATTTAGAACCTACATAGCTGTAGAACTTCTTCCTCTTCTATTCCTGACTCTATTATGGTACATATCTAGAATAATATAGGGCTTATAATTTTCTTAAATTGGAAACTTAAAATTCACGATATTGAAATGCCGTTTTATCAAACAGAGGTTTTTGAGTAGTGAAAAAATTGTCTTTTTTTCCCTAGAAGTTTTCTCTATAGCAATGAAGTTTAACTACTAATCGCTGACCTTTCTATATGCCTATTCTATGTGGAGTAATCAATCAATATCACATTCACATTTAGGGATTCCTTTGGACAGTTAAATTCAATAGTATTTTTTGCTTTTGGTTGTTCTGGTATTTGTCAGAGGAGAGAAGGGAGGCTGGTTGTGGAGGGACAGCTTGATCAGTGCAGATCTGTGACTGCCTGAGCTCTGAGAACTGTTTGCTGTGTTTGTATGGACTTCTTGCTGTGTTAAGGACTGTTTGCAGTTTGAAACCTGTACGAAGTTTGAGGCTTTTATCATTCTGTATGTTTTCCCTTTGTTTTCACTGTGTGTCCCTGCTGGAATATTCTATCCTTCATGGCATGTAACCCATCCCTGATTGGACCCTGCTTGCAGCAGGGTAGCATTCCCTTATATGATATATACCTGACTCTCTGTTGCCAGTTTTGAAGGCTCTTGCCTTGTATGGCTGGGGCTGGCTCAGACCCTTCCCCAAAACCTTCCCAGGGTGCTCCTGGGGTCAGGACCCAGCTCCCCGACCCTATTTAAGTTGTACCAGTTTGAATAAAGCTCTCTCTTCGTGCTCGCCCCGGTAGCACCTACCTCTTTCCCCAGAGTGTCTCCCTTTCTTTCTACCCTCCGCCACCTTCCCCTCCGGACCACAGGTATTGACTTAACCTGACAGGCTAACCTATCTTGATAGGCGTATTAACTGCATTTTTTATTTTTTTTTCCCCCTTTGACTTCCCATGATGGTGACTTTCCAAGAAATGAAAGGAGAAACAAATAACTTATGCAAATACTGGATGCAGTCACTGTTTATACAGTTTGCTTATGTGGAAGTCCATGAAGTGGATTCTTATGGAATGAGGTATAAATATAAAACAATTTAAAAAAAAGAAAAAAAAAAAAAGAGAGGTAACAAGCTCTAATTTCATTACTGTTAAGATGTAGATGTCAGAGAATGACAGATAGATTTGCTGGGATAATTTTCTGGAAGCAATAGAAAGAAGACCTAGAAAATAGTTTGTTCTCAAAAAAATTGAATAATTGAACAGTTTCACAGACATAATGAAAGTGATTTATAAAGCTTCTAAGCTATTGTTATATAACAACTAAGAAGGTTAAAATCATGTAGCATGATTCATGTAATTGCTAATATTACAGCTGAGCAATTTAAGAACAGAAATGCCACGTGAGAAAGGAAAAATAATCATACATTATAGATTGTTCTTCTCATACAAATACGGATTTCCTTTGTCTCAACTCCTTCACAGCTACTGCTTGTAAAAATTATACATGAAGAGCTTGCACTTATTCATAAGAAAAGACCATTTTGTGATTCACTTAACTGTTCAGTATCTTGGCCACATTGTGGCCATGGAGGGTAATTTTAGTGAAAGATGAGTTAGGCATTTTGCACTGACCCAGGTAACACCAGTGCAAAGGTCAGTTCTTTAGGGTAGCAGTGCAGGGATATTAATCATCCTTCATGCTGAATAGTGGCCTTATTCTCATACGACAGTCTGCAGTTCTGTGGACTTCAGGATTTGAAGGCTAGTGAAAAGTCAAAAGACAGAATTTAGCAGCTTAATTCCAGTGCTTCATGTATTAAGATATTTCCCCGACGGCACCAAGATTAAAAACAAAGGAAAAAAGTCCACACAACATGGGTTCTTATCATCAAAATTGAAATGATACAAACATAATAGCTTTCTATATGAAAGGGAGAAATTAGAGCTGTATGACTTATTAATTAACAAAAGTGTTGCCATTGTCATGAGGATCTATGAACTGTAAGAAAGGATTTGTAAAAAGCAGTACAATTTTTATTAATTTTGTCTCTCTGAATTTTTTCCCCCAAAATTCTGGTTTATAGTAAAATACTTCACATTCCCATTCCTTTTCTAAGCTTTTCTCATGAACTTTTATATGCATGTGATAATGTATTTTCAAATGAAGCCCAACATATGTGACTAATCAGAAAGATTCTGCCAAAAGAAAGTGCATATCTGCTTTGCTAAGCCAAAAAGTGCATTAAATAAAAGGCAGACGTAAAAACAGGTTCTGTGCTCTCTTAATTGAAGTAATTATAATCAATAGCCAGAAACTGTTCAAAGGAAATATAGAAAAGGTTCTCCTTTTTTCTCTCACAAATTCTGTAGCATGATAATGTACATCTTCAGCTTGCCTCCCATGGCTTACAATTTCCTCCTACTGGAAAATCCAGGACAGGATTTTAGCTGGCTACTAGTGCAGAAAGAATGTATATTTACTCCCCAGCCCAAAATCCCCAAATTTCATGAAAAGGCTTTCTTTACAGGATTAGAATGTGTTCTTGTTTGTAATTAGTCTTACAAATGTTACTAAAAACATTAAGTGGCTCTTATTTATGAAAGAATTTTCAAAAATTTATTAGCTCTGAGCTAATTTAATTTTAAATTGTAGAGTCAAGATTCTTTTCTTTGGCAGAGAGAATAGTCTAGAATTATAGTTGTCCGTTACAAAGTCATCATAATTTTTTTGAAGGAACCTCAGGAGAAATTAACTGGCAGGAACACCAACAAAATCAAACTTATGTGACTAGAACATTCATTGTAAACCTCAAACATTAAACTATAAACCTTGAGTCACATTCCTCATTTTGATTTGTTTTCTTCCAGCATGAGTGAAAAACTTAAACATTGTATTTTGGGCTGAATAAAATGTTTGAGTTAAAGAACTTAACTAGAAATACTTAGGCAATAGTGCACAGAAAAAACTTACTACTCAGCTCTTCAGTAATGTCAAAGAATAGGCTAACATCTCAAATCTGACAAGCTGTTATATGTGAACAAAATCAAAAAAGTTTAGGTAAATAGTAATTAAATTGTGGTTGCAAAAGCATTATGTAACTTACTACCCCTACTAAGATATCTGGGTAAACAGCCAGGCAATTGTAATGGGCTCCATAATTATGGTAGATGCCCTGAAAGTAGACGCACAGGATGATATCAGAGGCCCCACAGGCACAAACACAGGTGGCTTTACATGTTTTAGAGCACAACAAAAGTAAATAAATAAAGTGTATTGAGTCTGGCTGAGATGGAGTTAATCTTTCCCACAGCAGCCCTCACAGGGCTGTGGTTTGTACTGGTAGCTAGAAAGGTGTTAGTAGCACTCCAGTGTTTTGGCTACTGCTGAGCAGTGCTGACACAGCATCAGTGCTGTCTCTCCAACAGTCCATCCCTGAAAGGCCAAGAAGCTGGGGGTGGGCAAAATCCTGTAATGGAATACAACCAGGACACCAGGACAGCTGACCAAAATTAACCAAAGGGATATTCATATCATATGACATCTGCTCAGATAAAAAAGTTAAGAAAAGGAGAAGAAAAGCAGGGCCATTCTTTATTTAGAGTGTTTTCCTTCCAGTGCAAGCATTACATGTGGTGAAGCCCTGCTTCCTGGGACATCATTTTCTGATGGTAAAGAAAGTATAAAATCTCCATGCTTTTTCTTTTTCCTTTGTTTGTGCATGCACAACCCTTTGCTTTTGTTTTAGTAAACTGTCTTATCTCAACCTACAAGTTTTCATCCATTTTACTTTCTCTCCCCTGTCCAGCTGAGGAGACAGAGTGATAGAGCAGCTTGGTGAGCACCTGGCATCCAGCCAACACCAACCCACCAAATGGGGACATATCCATGGCTCAGCTGTGCTAATGCAGCCCTTAGTTATGTATTAGAAACCCACACCCACAGAGATGGTGAAAAGAAAAAGGACTTGCTATTGGTGAAAAGCATACTATTGTGTAGGGGTCACATACTTTGATTTTCTTTAGAATTGTGTAACATGTAAAAGCTACCCATAAGTAAGAGCACAGGCCAAGCTGTGTTTAGACATAAAAATCTGCAACAAAATCTATCACTTAGGCAATCATGTTCATTAAAAAACTCCTGTTGACGGTATGTGGTTGCAATTTTGACGCAAGGCAAAAAGAACAGCTGTACAAATATGACAAGCCAAATTCCACTTATGCTGAGGAACAGGAGGGTTGAACCAAAATCACATTTATTCAGTGTGAGCATCTTACCACTGCATATTAGAGTCATTACATTTCTTAGCTTCCTTCTGAACCCTAATGAATATTTTAAGCACTATATACATTTTTATATTGGAGAATGATACCTACTTTGTAGAAGGATGATTTACAAACCCTTCTGGGGATACATAATAAATATTCCTTGTGTCTTCAGCCAATTTTATTGAACATTCAGAGTCTTTTGAATCAAGTTCATTATGCTCTATTCATCTTTATAATTTGTCATATAATTGCTCATTTACTTGGCTTTTAAGATAAATGATCTGAAACAAAAGGGTAGCAAATAACTGATTTTGCAACATGCTAATTTTTTCTAGGTTGCTCTTATAGCTATAGTGTCACTTTTGTTTAGACTGAAATTATTTGACAAATCCAGCTTAACTCTATGGATAGTTTCACCTGTACTTCAGCATTCTATTTTTATGACAAATAAAGTGCTTCAATTTTTTTTAAAGCTAACAGTTTATTTAAATTAAAATTCTGGATAACATAATTAGTGATATAGTCCAGAATGAAAACTGTACAAAAAAGGTCATGATACTCCATATCTAGATTCCAGATCACTATTCATTATCCATTTCTTTTTTTAGATACTTTTTATAAATAATTTTATTTTAATATGTTAAATATTAACAACCAAACAAAATTTCAGGATTTCACAGAATATTCTGAGTTGGAAGGGACCCACAAGGATCATTGAGTCCAACTCTTAAGCAAATGGCCCATACGGGAGTCAAACCCCCAGGGCCTTGGTGTTAGTAGAACCGTGCTCTAATCAATTGAGCTAATGTCAGTGCTGTTTACTTTCATGTAGAGATCTTGCTTGGGATACACTCTGAATAATTAATAAGTCTGGAAAGAGAGGAAAAACCAGTGATTTTAATGTATCTAAACTGAAAATACTAGTCTAGATAAACAAGGAAAAGAAACATTAGTACCTAAACGCCCAAAGCCCAGAATATGGATATTACAGTTGCCAGAGATGGGCATGAGAAAGGCTCTAGCAGGATTATACTATGTCTTTAGTGAGTTGTCCAAGACAGAACACATGAAACAAAATTAATCTTTCCCATTACTAAGTTTTCTGTCACAGTTAAGAGTAATTTAAAAGACATAAACAAGAGCTCTGTTTATTCGTAAGCAGGAAAACAGGAAACAGGTATATTTCAGATATCTACTATTATAGTGCTTTACATGAATGATCATATATACTATGGAAGAAAGAGAGAAGCATTTCTAGTGTTAATAATTTCATGGATGAATCTATACTGATTTCTAAGATTCTTAATTTCACAAAAAAATACCTTTACATTAATACAGGCTTCAGTGGAACAACAATAATTTACAAATAAATTAATCTTGCAAAACTTCACTATTCCCAACTGACTACCTTTGGAGAACTGTATTTTAAGCTCCTGTTTATTACTTGTCAGGTTTCACAATATGGTAAAAGAAAAAAAAGCTAATTTCTCTAGGACTAGACTAATCTTGAAAAGTGTAATTCTAATTCTTTTTACTTCTTCTACTACTTATAATTATTTCTCATCTTATTTCTATCTTGCCAGATAATTTCTGTGAGTAATTTTCATGGTAGGCTGCTTGCAGAAAATATTCAGTAAACATATTTTGAAAATTATTCTGTTTCAGTTGAAGTAACAGATAACAGTTTTCACAGTGCACAGAATTGTTCTTTTCATACCATGATTGGAATAATGCTATATAAATTTCATCTGTAAAAACTTATTATAAGAATTTTAAAATAATATTTTGTGAATTGTATATCAAGTTAACATATATATTATTATTTCATTTTTTTCCCCCATCAATGAATTAAAACAGTGAGATAGATGAACTTTGAAAGATACATTTATTTTAACCATCAGAATAAGCACTTTGTTAAATTCCTCTTTGGGAATATATAAAAGCTTATGTGATGCTCAATCTTTATAGTGGAACTGCAACTAAAGAATACAAACTGGGAAATTTGGAAAAATATTCAAAATAATATTTTATGCAACTTACTGAATATAAATATAGAAAACTCAATAAAATCTTGAGGATATTGAAGATACATGGAATTCTCTTTGTCTGTAAATGGAAATGGAAGTTTTAAACTCTTTTACCTATATTATTAGCATCAACTGTAAACCATTAGTAATTTCAATATTCTACAAGTGTGATTTTTTTTTTTTTCATGATTCTTAAGTTACTGAGTCCAATGCTACCATCTTCATGCAGCTGAGAACATGGTTAAAATCCAGGTGCTATTAATACAATGAGGAGCAATCTTTTCAATAATCTGGATAAATATAAATGACAGACTGAACTATAGATTAAGCACTTAACATAGCACCGATGTTCAATCATTTCTCATAGTTGAAAATAATTGTCTGAAAAGAAACAACAGCAACAAACAAACAAATCCAACCAAAACACCTCACCATACTTTAATGTGTTTCTGAGAATGGGGAGATTTTGAACAGAAGATGAAGACTTAGAAGTATGTCATCTTTAAAGCTAAAATGAAATGGAAAGATGCATGAATCTATTGCAGCCATAGAAAATAGAGATGCAAAATGGCTCTCCAAAATTAAATTCCATGACTCACAATACTCTAGTTACAGTAAGGTTTGCTGAAAGATAGCCTTGTTGTTTGTTGAGGTGTGACAGGTGAGAAAGGGAGACACATTCAAAAGATATTACGTTTTTTTGAAACAGCACAATCTACTTGCCTTAGGTCTAGGCAACCAGCTAAGCTGAGAAGGATAAGAAACCTGTATCCCAATGAGGAGTGGGTGGAATGCTTGGGAGGATCAGGTGTACAAACTAGTGCTTGTTTCACCTCCCGTTGCCTGAGTCCAAAGGTGCTGCTAGCTCATCAAACCCTGTCTTACCCTTAGTCATCCAGCAGAACTTCAAGCCCATGGCAAGCCTTTGATAAATAGAAAGCAGGTGGTGTCTCAAGGATAGCTATTAATCTCCTCACAAGAGGAAAGTAAGTGGAGGAGTTGAGCAATGCTTTGTAATTACTGATTCATGCACGCCTTTCTGAGGATAAAAGAATTATCAGTGTTTCCTACTTTGAAGATGAATTAATTTGAATTTATACATCACTCAGAAATTAATAAACTTATTGTAGAAAAGCTTCATCAAATCTGCTTGTTCAAACCTGCTTGTTTAGAAACACTTGGAAATGCGAATCTGACTTTCTGCTGGGCTGTACTTGTAGATTGATAGACTGAATAGCAAAAGACCATATTGGAGATCTTGTCTGTACTGCACTATAGTGCCCTTTTTTTTCTTTTTTTTTTTC
>VXBX01007721.1:863348-885715 GCA_013400415.1 Scytalopus superciliaris | reverse complement strand
CTGCCATTCAGGAACAGCATCAGAGAGAGAGAAGTGAGAATATGTGAGATAAACAGGTCTGCAGACACCACGGTTAGTGAAGCGGGAGGGGAAGGAGGTGCTCCATGTGCACCATACTATTTTGGACCTAAAGAAGCAATCATTATGCACAATGACAAGAATTTACACTTTCTTATTGGCTTCATTTGAACTTCAGACCTTATTCAAAAGCCATATTTGCACATTTTCTGTGACCAAAGGCTTACATAAATGAGTAAAAATTGGAATTCTAAATCCAAACGCCTAAGAAACATCAATGGAAAGGAGTGAAAAAGATCTTTGTTTATTTTAACTAGTATTATGTTAAATACAATATAATTAAAACACACCAAAATTAAATGGTTAATCAATGAACTTTGAACTGCTAGTTTTATCAAATAAAAAAATTACTGAGAGAATAATTGCTGTGAAAATGGAAAATTATTCCATGTTCTGAAACATCTGACTCATAAACAAACCTTTCCTTAAAGCTCTTACTCCTAAATCATATATCTTTTCCTAGAGTGGGAAACATCCTCTTTCTGCATAGTAATTTGGAAGTTTTTTTCTGGGTAGGAATTTAGAGGTTAATTCTGAGAAAAGCATGTATGTTCTCAGACTAAGTATGTAGGCTCTAATCACATTATGCAAATAGCACACATTCTAGAACAAGCAAGAGACAGAGTTGAAGTGTGAATAGAGGAAAGTACATATTGAGGTATATGACAGCCATGAGATAGATAATGGGAGTTCAGTGAACTGTCCTAGTTTAGAGTCCTCACTGTACCCACCAGGGGGAAGAGAAGGAGGCTTGCAGTCTGAGGTATCCACCACTGACAACCTTATCATGTATTGCTAAATTATCCTGTGTAGCAACTGCATTTCTTCTTTGTCTCATGCCCGTACCAGCTTATGAGAGATGAATACAGCACTCAAATTCACCCCATTCAGTGGGTTGACCTAGATTTTGTTGCACTCTGAACCCTTCCACTTTAGGTGACATTCCTTTTTTTATGAGGCAACTTTGCTTAGCCACAGCTATGCAATAAGCATGAACCTTTTAGGCAGGTTAAGGTCCAGACAGTCCAAGATATGTTGATAATATTTTGATCTGAGTTATATGTATACAATATACTGAAAATAACTGTGATTTATCAAATGTTTTAAAATGTTATGGTCCACACAGTAAATATTGCAAAAGAAAGTGAAGCAGTGAAGAGAATTGCATTATTGCCTACTCAAGGTAACAGGATCCTCTCTCATTTGAGGTTTTCAGAATGTTTTAAATGCATTTAATAGAAAACTAACTGCACACCTTCCCTCTGTGAAAATTGCAGAGATTCAGCAATTTGGGGCATGACTCCCAAATCATCAATAACCTAGCCCTCAGTATTACACAGCAGCTTATCCTCTGGAACCCCCTGCCATACTTAAAAATAAACAACAATTTTCAAAACACAACTTAATCCAGTGATTTCCCTGTTAAAAGCAATACATCCATCTCTCCTCATCCTTTGTGCATATTTAATCTGTGATGGCAAATCAGATGCAGAAGTCACACAGTCTTATCCGTGTCACAAAGATCCAGTTCAGCTCACTTAGCGGATTCCATTTGTTTCCCGACTGCACTTTTGCCAGTTGCAACCCAGTTTTCAAAGGGTGCAAATATAACACGGCAAGTTTTGAGTAAAAAATACTCATGTGATGAAAGGTTTCCAGGAATACATTTTGAATGCTATTCAATATCAGTCAGCAAATTGATAATGTCAAATCTATCAAACCTTCACACTGTTTCCTCTCTCTCAGTTATTAATTAAGAAATTAATTTAGAACGCTTGTACTTCTCAAAATTTTATCACCTGAAAAAAATTACAGTCTCATCCTTATTCAAAGAAAATAATGGTCATAGCTGAATCTATTTTAATTAACACAAAAAGCACCTTGAATATTATTTATTGACAATTCACTATATAAGCAAACAGAAAAGAAAAACTGGCATAAAAGAATAATTCAAGCCTTGTGAAGAGGTTAGTCATGTAAGAATTCATTAACTTAAAATCACTGAGATTCAATAATAAAAACTGCCTGTACTTTTTATAGGTGTAAGGCTTCATAAAAAAATCAAATTTTATTAAACAAAATGAAAAGGTACTTTAAAATTTTTGTCAGGAGGATTGACTTTTATGAGCTTGTAGTTTGGCTAGTGAAATTATTTGAGTGACATGAAGCTTTTACTTCTCTTTTCATACAAATTTAATAAAAATGGATTGTCCTTAATAAAAAGACATAGCTGTGGTTTCTCTCCCAAACTTTTTTCAGGTGTACAACATATCTAGAGAAAGAATGCAGAAGAGGGAAGTTAAAATTTGAACTTAAAATTTATTTTTCTGTTGTCAGTCTATAACTTTTATTACTGACTTCACAATCTCTATTTTTGAAAAGTGACATATGTAGTTTTTATTTGGTTTATTTTTGTTCTTTTCACCTAGAAGGGAGAAAGAAGAACAAAATCCCAACTAAAGTGGAAAACATCAGATTTGCATGACTGTCCCCAGACATCATGCTTAACCACTTAATAATTTAAAAACACTGTATGGCATTGTTTTTGAGTAGTGAATTCTACTCTGTTATTTTTTATATGATATACTGCGAATTCCTGCTAAATATCTTGCATCTTGGCTGACTTGGACATAATTACATGCTGACCTAGTTGGAACAGTGCTACTACAATAACGTTTAAGAGGGCTTTAAAGAAAAACAAGAAAGCAAAGTTCAGGGACCTACCCCTCTAAATTTAAGATTTGTATTATAACTGGTAAATCCATTTGTTTTTTTTCAGGTCAATCTTCAATATCCAGTAAGGAACAGGTAAGGAGGCAGTTTTGTGTCCTTTCTTTGTGGTGCTCATGCTGAGAGAAAATCCTTTGGTTTCCTATGGATTACTTTGGTCATCTATGTCATCCACAGGAGCTAGAATTTGGGGAAGGAGGAAAGATTCCAGAAAAGCCTTGCAAGATCCGTTTGACAATTTATTGGCAAGGACAAAAATTAGGCTAATTAGGCATTGATATTGTTGGGGTTTTTTTCAATGCCAGGATGGTAAGGATATATATGAAAATGAGAGAGCAGAATGAAAACAAGATATTTTAAGCGTTTTTATATGATTAAATTAATACTATCAATCTCTTTAGAAGCACCATCACATAGAAATAATACTAAAGATGAAACGACTGGCACAAGAAAAAATGTACATGAACACTTTTTAGTGTGAAATTAGAAGTAAGTTTCTAACTGTCAGCTCAGTAAGCTATTGAAAAAACTTTTCATTTTACAACAAGTTCTACAAATTATAGAATCAAGAATTATTAAGTTTGAAAAAGATCACTAAATTCAACCATTAACCAAGCACCACCATATTATTCACTAAACCATGACACATCCATATATATATTTTTAACACATCTAGGGATGGTGATTCTACCACTTCCTTGTGCAGCCTATTCCCATGTCTGAACATGCTTTCAGTAAAGTAATTTTCCCTAATATCCAGTCTATACCTCCCATGGTGCAACCTGGGACCGTTTTCTCTTGTTATATTGCTTCTTAAATAGGAGAGCATACCGGCACCCACCTCACTGCAACTTTCTTCCAGGTAATTGTAGAGAGAAATAAGATTCCCCTTGAGCCTCCTTTTCTCCAGGCTAAACAACGCCAGCTCCCTCAGCTGCTCCTTATAAGACTTGTGCTCCTGACCCTTCACCAGCTTTATTGCCCTTCTCCATACACAACTTGCTAGAGTAAATACATATCACTGTGGTATATAAAATTTCTGTGCAAGGCAGTGTTTATGGTTTTTTTTCTGTTTGTTTTTTTGTTAATTNAAAAGAAAAAAGAAAAAAGAAAAAAAGAAAAATAGAGCTAGACTTACCATTTTTATATTTAAATAATGTTATGTATCATGCACTACTGACTTAGTTTACCCTCACTGGAATTAAGGCCACATCAATTTATTCTCTTTATTGGCATTTGACATGCTAAAAGGATATTTCATAAATGTTTTACTTAATTTAAATTTACTGTTTCTTGTGAGAAAATATAAATTTCAATTGATACAACCATTTGGAAGAAATACAGAAATACTTCTACTCTATAAAACAGTAGTAGAAATATTGCTACCTGAATGAATTGTTTTGCATAGCTTTTCAGGGAGTCTATATGATCTATAAAATTCTACAGCACCCAAAGCTTGTATATGGGCCTTAAAAACTTATGCTTCCATATCACTGGAGAAAATCTTTGCACAATATGCATAAGTAAGAACATCATATATTCATTTTCATGATATGTTAATTTATATATTGTTTAGAAAATACTATAGGAAAGATACTTGTACTTAGTCTTTGCTCCATGTCTCAGCTGCTTAGCACTGCTAGGTGTAAAAGAAACAAAAGCTTCCCTGAGAGGATATCTGAAAAACATAATTTCAGAAGAATTTAAGGGTGAGAAAAAGCTTATGTGATTACTTCCAACACAGGTTACTCAGTGTTTATTGATGGAAAGTCTGAGTTAGAGCTGTGAAGAGTTTTAAACAGTAAAATTATAAGATATCAAGTACTAGTGGAAATAGATCTTAACAGAAGAAATTTTTCTGTCTGCAGCAAAATGTTTCAGGAAATGGAACACTTAAAGGTGCAAGTACTTTACTTCTGAGTTTTTCTAATACAAAGCATGTCAAATATGTGAAGGGAATGAGAAAGTGTCACAAAAAGTTTGCAGTCTCCATCATCCACCAGATCCCAAGTGCTACAGAAAACAACTCCAGGTATAGTACTGACTCAATCCAAGAGGCACTTGGTTAGTGGACTGTACAGTAGCAGAGAGAGACTTCTATGTATTCTCCTTACCTTGAAATAAGCTACTTACCAGGATTGCTTTTACTTTGCCAAGTGCTCTGCTGCTATGACTACACTGCTTTTGATGTGATACCTGGTTTCTTTGAAGCTAAATTGGCACTCCATGCATAGTGCTGCAATTTGCACTATTGGGGGACCAATAAAGTGGCTTAAAAGTAAGCCACTTTTCCTCTTCGGGTCTTCCAAGTGTAAACTTATCTCAGCTGATAACTGAGCCTGCTGCTGTTAAAGTAAGCTGTGAGTAGATGTAGAATTTTATATTTTTTTTTCTGCTTACTAAGTCTTTATTCTCTGAAATATGCCTTGTGTTTTCTCCAGACTGAGAAAACTGTCTTCATTTGTTTCTGTTGTTATGGTTATGTCAACATACATAATACACTCAAGACTGCTTGAATACTTCTGCAAAAGACAAATAATACTCTTCTCAGTATACCTGTAAGACAGACAGTATTGCTACCCTTTCAGTTTAGTAAACTGTGACACAAACAGAAAAGTTCTTAGTTTGTGGCGATAAGGAGAGACCCAGACCCTTTCTGTTGAAATCACTGGCACAATACATCCAGCTACTGTAAATCAGAATACAATCAATATGTAATATTCAATGATTTGGTTCACACCTGAAAACACCTACAGTCTTTAGCAAGAGTGAAGCATGGTAAGTATAATTTTTCTATTATATCTGTCAATGTTCAGATCTTGTAAAGACACCAGACCAATGTGTTATTTTTGCCATTTGTGTTTAAAACTGGATTTTTTCCACTGTTTACGTGGGAACTATTCCATCACTGCTGTGCTTTCAAGGCAAAGACATAGTTTTGTGGTAGTAGAAGGCTTATTTTCAGCAAGATGGACAAGATGCTTAAACATAGAGACCTAATAAACATTGAAATGTAATTTTGAAGAAGATAATTAGGTTAATGTCCACCTTTTGCAATGGCAACCTGATAAATTGGCTATGATTCTCTTCAAGGCACTGCTGAAGGAAATCAAAATAGCAAGATCCATCTCATCTCTTATGCACTACTATATTAGGCATGTGTCCTCTTTGGGAAGAGTATGATACACTCCCTCTTCTAGAAAGCTAAAAATGAAACAAAGAGTCTAAAAAGATCAGAAAAGACAGGAAGTGTGGGAATAATTTTTGTGGGGTTTTGTTTTTGATTTCTTTTGTACTTTGTTCCAGGTTTAGCAACTGACACTGAGGTAGCTCAAGGGAAGAAAAAAGATACAATACTTCTATTTTGTAATATATAAAGAACTGTGTTTTGGAATCACTATATCATGCCTACTGTGGCAGAATATATTCATGATGTTCCTGAAGATTCAGTCTAGGCTAAAAGATGGTACAAATTTAATGTCTTATCCAAAAAATTAGTTGCCTTCTGAAAAATGCCAGGTTTCCTAAAGAAAAGTATTGACTCTGGTAAACTGATAAAGACTCTAGTCTATACTCTGTAGTCTTTTCAGCAGAGAGAAGGAGCAAATATCATTTGCATCTAGTATTTGAAATAATGATTCAGTGATATATTTGAACTAATGAATCAGTTACATATCATGAATTTGATAAAATTGAGTGAAGTGCATCAAATATTTTAAATTCCTTATCCTTCTGCATGCTCAGAGAAGCAATAAATAAGATACAGCGTTGATAAATTATTTAAACTAGAATAAAGGAAGCAATAAGCACTGCTTTTATCCACCTGTGCTTTCATTATAATGCTTTTCATTTATGAATAAGCCGCACTTTTGCCCATATAAAATGACTCTTCTTTCTCTTTTATTGCTGTCATTTTTAAATATAGTTACATATGCTAAAAAACAAAACAAAGTAGTGGAAAATCTATTAACAGAATTATCGCTATGTAGCATTGCTCCCAGGTGCACAAAGGGCATCCAGTCATGTCTTCTATAGTCTTCATCAGGCTGAAATGGTAATAAACTGACAGCACACAGACAGGGGAGATGAGCTACTGCACTGGGGAACATGTGCTGCAAGAATAGGTGCTCAGTCATGAACAACCATGAGTCACAATTTCCCTGTGTAATGACAGCAGTGTCACCACTAAACAGATTTCTGTTATTAATGCACTACAACTTTCCAATTGCAAAACTGTGTTGGGTTGAGGATCTTTCAATATTTATGATACTGCAGAAGAAAGCTTCTGTAGAAATAGTGAATTAAATAGACAGATTTATAATGGTGTGTGATGGGTTGTTTTTTGTAGGCCTTCCTTGGTAACCAGGGTCAAGATCTAGGAAGTATTCCATCCCATCTCTTTATGTAATCAGGTGTATATAAGCTGAAGGGGGAGGTGTTCTTTCTCTCTTTTGCTTTCTTTTCCTTCTCGGGCTCGCACGCTGACGAGCTCTCGGTGTTTGGGCCTGGCTTATCTGAGCTTATCAGAGCGAGGCCTGCTCTGAGGGCTGTTTTGCCTGGGCCAGCGGCGAAGGTTAAGAATCTGCTTTTCTAAGGAAAGTAGTGAATTTACTATTACATTTGTTACTTATTGAGTTAATTTCTGAATTTAGATTGTATATATATTTGTTTTGTCTTATTTTCCCTATTTTGTCTCCCTCTCCCCTTTCCCTTCCCCTTGTCCCTTATTGGGGTGGTTTGGGGGTCCCTGTCTCGTTGTGCCTAGTATATAAATTTAATATATGTAAATATATATATATTCCTTCAATTTTCTCTTGCTGCTTTTTGCCGTTTCAGGAGAGGGAGGGGGGAATCTTTCTTGTGTGGTTTGGCTGTTGGCAGAGAGCCAACTCAAACTTTCACATGGTGTGACTAGAATCATGGCTTGGGTTGGAAGCAACCTTAAAGATCAGCTAGTTCCACCACCCCCTGCCATGAGCAGGGCTTCCACTCACTGTGTGCATTGGTGTAGAAGTACTTCAGCTGTGCTATTGTGACCTCTTCACATTTTAGTAGGAACCCTCTCTTGATTCCTTTGGGACAATTTACAAGTATTTCTCGGTTGATCCCTAGAGTATTGTTGCTTCCTGCTTTCTCTCTGGCACTCAAAGTAACATCTTTTTCCCTCGCCAAACCTAGTTTAAAGCCCTACTAATAAATCCAGCCAGCTTCCTACCCAGAACACTTTTATCCCACTTGATCAGGTTGCCCCATCCCATGTCAATATGCCCGGTCTCTCAAAGGTGTGAATCCAAAATGCTGAGTGTGGCACTATCCACACAGCCTCTTCTTCCTGGATACCAGTCTCTGAGAGGGAGCATCTAAGAGAATGCTACCTGTGCCCCTGACAAAGGAGAACACTGTCTGTGACTACAGATTTCTCTGTAGTATAACTCTGGAGCTAATCATAAATACCATTTTTAGTCTGATTACAGCAGACCAGACCCCAGGGAAGGCATATTTGCCCTAGATTTTATGCTGCTACAAGTTGTATTATTGCCTTGCTGCTATCTGCACATTTTCTGAAATTTTGAAAAATTAGGCTACCTAAAGAAGTGGTTCTAGGTAAATCTTGTTCTCATAATGGCAGAGCATTTCAGCTCGTTCTTGTAAAAATGCAAAAAATTTATGTCCCTTTGCAAAATTCTATTTTCACATGAAGCAAGAATTCAATTTAGCACACTTTTTTTTTTTGTTTTGTTTTTGTTTTTGGTTTTGGTTTTTTGTTTTTTTTGTTTGTTTTTTTTGTGTACTATATGGAACACTGTCTTGTGGTACCCAAGGGGGCTTTTCAGTAATTCTGTCATGACAGGGGAGAAATATTTTTTTTCCATAAAATGTTTAAAAACACCCTAATTTTGCTCTATGAAGTTTTTATTTAAAAAAAAAATAACATTACAGTACGAATAACACAAAACTCTTTCTGAGAAGAAATGCTCCATGGATATAGTATGTTTTTCTCTCAGAATCAATATTTTCAGTTTTTCATTTGAAAACAATTTTTGTTTCTGAATTAAATTTTAACATATTATAACTCTAACAGTAAATTCTAGACGCATCAAATCAGTGCATAAAAGAAATCATGAAATAAACTTTACCAGAAAATATTGATACTATGTGTTTATGTTTTTCCGTTCAAATCTATAGAAATTTTGGGTTACAGTTCTAAATTTCCTTTAGCTTTGACTCTAATGTTGTCCTACACATGCAAATATTCCTACTTGAGATGTTTTATTCTTTTGTTCATATGTTTGCTATTATGTAAAATATTCTGGTTTCTTCTTCCTGCTGTGAGGCTACTGGCAAACTATAAGAAAATTTAAGGAAAGGGATTTTTTAAAGATGTCTTATTAAATATTTGTAGCATTTGATTCTGAGATATCAGAACAAGTGGTTGGTTGTGACATGGTGCACTATGACTAAGCGTCTAAGGCAACTATTATCTGTACCTTTTATTTTTCTTCTAAATTGTGTAGCTACAAATTTTAAAAGAAGAATACAGGTATTAAATATGTCAATTGAAGTTTCAGCTCCTAAACTTTTCAGAGGCTTGTTAATGCTTCATTACAGAACCAAAACTATGAATTTGTTTTGTTCACTTCCAACCAGAAATACATAATTGCACTCAGTGCATTTAAGACTGTCATTCACTAATTATCCAGATATCACCAGCATGACAGTCCCTCTGCACAGTCTGCAATTTGCATTAATTTCCAAAGCACTCAGGGTGTTTTCCTACTATCCCAACACAAAGAACAATAAAGAGTGAAGTCATTTTTAAAAAAGAGAATTCAGTAAAGGTGAAGAAATTTGTTTCTTCTGCTCCTATAACATTTAAACACTTTGGATTCTTTAGCTCTGGAAAGAATCATACCACTTGTAGCTGTAAGTGAACAGAATCTGAACGTTTCTCTTGAAATTCTTTACACATTTACATGGAATCTTCTGCATAATCTTTTAAGGCAAACCTATGAGATGACCTATCATTAGACAAGAACTAGCCTAGTAAGTTCAGGGTGAAAGACAAAAGCTACATTTTGCTTGCTTTTGATGGAACTTTCGGTGCAAAATCTCAGCTTAATATTTTCCACATTTTCTTTATATTCACATTCTGACTGACCTGAATTGCTTTCATTCTGTCACTTTTCCTCTGTGGTACATGTGTAATTGTGTATGGGAAAGATACACCAAATTTTCTGGATGTAGGGCTCTCTAGCTAATATATGCACAGGGGGTGGCAGTGTTTCTTTTCAATCAGCAGAATTATTATTTAGATTTCAAAGACAAATTCCATAATTGTTGTTGTATTCTAATGGAATCTTTTTATATTGGCTGCTCTTAATGATAGAAATTATTGTTTTCAATACTACTATATTAAATCGAAGAAAAGAATGTATTCCGTAGCATAAAAGCACTCTGTTTTAATATAAGTTGGAAAAACCTATCTGCTTCAGGTATACTGATAATTAGAAAAAATGGACTGGCCAATGAGTAGTCTATCAAGAAAGGTAAAAGCAATTTAACCTTTCTTAGTAACTTGGAATGTCCTGTGATATACTGAAAAAATACAGAAAAAAAATAAAAATTAGTGTTCTCCTTTTTCAAGCGTTGACACTTGGAGACATTGTAGAATATTATCCAGGTTGAGTATAGATGATTCAAGTCTGTAAGTCTTTCTGTAAATTCTACAGGGAGTTGCTTACCCTTGAATTTAGAAATATAGATGAAGTTTCTAAATATTTTGTTCAAAAGACTGAGCACAAGCCAGGAAGTAAGACTGCAGAAAAGCAAAAGTAGACACAACATACCAGACTCCCATGGTTAAGACGTAAAAATCACAATAGTGTTTCACTGAAATGAATGTTGAGGTTTAGATAAAGATATTTATCAATATGCTGTTGTAAGTGTTAAGCCTGCAGAGATCAGCATTCTCTAATATTCATATGTAATAAAAACAATGAGCAGAGCTGAGTAAGAGTGAGCAGTCCCCACCCTTTTTTTTTAAACATTTGTGTACAAGTACTTCTGGAGAAGTAAAGAGAAACCCACCCATCCCCCACCCCCAACATTACAGCAGTTTCAATAATTATTACTTGATTAAATATATGTACAAGGAGCTGAAATGTAGCCTTCCACAGATGGTAGTTCAGCCCACAGTACACAAATGTTGAAGGGCAAGCTCTGTCTTTAATTAAATTTGCCTAACACTAGCTGTATAATTTTCAGTTCCCAAAAAATAATTTTTCAGTCTGAAATTTTATACTGACATTTTCCATTTTGGAAATTCTGTTTCCGACTAGTGAAATTTTGTTAGGGCAGAAAGAGAAGAAAGAAAATGACAGATACCCACATTAAGGCATACTCTCTAGCTTCTGTGCCTCATGTAAAACAGACACATCAAGAACCATTAGTTTGATACAGACACAGAGCAAGTTATGGGCAGTATCAGTATCAGTAGAATATTAATACAAACACCTTCTGCTAATAAAATTACATTCAGAACTAGAAAACTCTTAAATCAGCATTTAATTCTTGTGTTTTTATTATTGATAGGCCTTTGTCTTGAGAAAGGCATTAGTTCAGGGCTTAACATAGAAGTAATACAGATCAATGAATTAGCCCTTCAGGAGAAGGATTAATTATTTTAATGGGAATATTTTAATTAGGCAGGTTTGAATTGATGGTTAAAGAATTTTGCATGCATGGAATTTCAATGGGATTACTGTTGAGTAAACATGATAATGTACGTAAAATGTATGATATCTGTGTTAAAGAGCCAAACTACTTTCTTTTGGAATACATGAAAAAGTCACGGAAAAGACTTTGGAAAAGACGCTCTGAATTCTACATGCCAGGTGTTAAGATTATACAGTCTCAGAGAGAAAATCCAGGAATTGCATCCACTACTCTATTTGTGTGTTATATTTTATTAATAATACAATTTGAATATAACACAAGATATTTTATATTAAAAGGAACTATCTAAAATTAAATTATCCCAACCAAATACTCAGTGCAGCATTTGGGTGATCTAATTTCACTCTGTATTGAGGGAAATTATATTTGCAGACTACTGTCAGAAGTGAGATGCCAATAAACTTCAGTTATCTACTCTTAGAGATAAGCTTAAATAGGAAGGGGGGAAGTAAAAACATAATATAAATGAATATTTATCATTAACCATCTAAAGTAATCTGATTATGACATAGTAATTCTCCTGTTTCTCATATTTTACTGATTGATACCAATGATCTGATTGAATAATTGAAAAAGAGATTGTGTGAAAATTTAAATAAATAAAAAAAACACTTCTTGATACCAGGGTAAATGTTGATAAATTCACTTATGTTCTTTTTCCTTCCATGTGTTATGTATGGTTAGAGACACTAAAAAGATGATGTCAATTCAGTAAATATCCTGAACTTTATAGTCTGAATATTTGGCCTCATATTGCTTTTTCTGTTCTGTTACTCCCTGCATTGGAGTCTGGCATTTTGCCCATCTGTGACAGTACCTACACAATCACAAAGGAGTTCTAAGTGAGAATTTGAATTGCATGTTCTAAAGTAACAGTATTGTAAAGCGACTGTTAGAACAATAATAATCATGATAAGAAAATGTATAGAAAATAGTTTTCTGATCACTTAGAATTTTTAGAACATTAGGGAATGTCTTATTTTTCTTGGGCTATATCACTTTACTTTATATGCTAGACAGTTTTACTGAAAAAAATGTGTGACAGGATGTATTTAAACACAAATAGTCAATGAAAGTCTGCTAACATAAAAAGTAAGAAGCCATGGTTCAAATCTATGGACTTTGCTGATCTCCTTATTCCAGTGGATATTTTAAACACTGAATATCTCTCTTCACGTAGCAATGTTTTCAAATAGAGCATGTAAATTTCTTTATGTATAACATCTATAGATACGTATGTCAGACATTTATTGTCAGTATTCCTATCACCGAGATTTTCAAACACAAAAACTGGATGCATGAAAGCCCATTTAAAAATGTAGTGTAGAGTTAGTGAAACACGAGAGGAATACAGCAGTACATTTCTTGTTTTTTTTAAGAATGATACTGCCCAATTTAGTTTTGCCACCGAGACTCTCCAAACCATGCTGCTGCTTGTTCACTCTGCATCTCTGTCTTCCCTCCCCCCCAGTGGGTGGCTGGGAGGCAAAAATCACAGGCAGAGATAAGAACAATTTACTGGAAACGGCAGTGAGATAAGAAAATGAACAGTAACAGCAACAGTATTAACAACAAAAACCCACAAAAGAGAGAGTGCTTCACAAGCAAAATGTGCCCTGCTTTCCTGGGGGTGGCTGACCACCTGTCTTGTCTGTCCATGAGAAGTAGTGACTGAATTCCTGGTTATGCTTTGCTTGTGTGTGTAGCTTTTGCTTTACCTATTGAACCGTCTTCATCTCATCCCATTAGTTTTCTCACTTTTACTCTTCTGATTCTTTCCCTTGTCCCACGGGAGGGGGAGTGAGGGAGCAGCTGTGTGATTATCCATGACACAGTAATAAAAAATAGTTCCAAACAGGTTTTGTTAATCCTGATTTTTTTATACTGATGTAATACTATGGATATTTATATCATGCTATATTTGTTTATCCAAGGCAATTTTGAATATGTAATAACTATGATTTTATTAAATAGTTGCAAGGAAATTCTAAAGATGCTCAGCCAGTTCTGGGCCAATTTCTGTACCAGTGTTTATAACAATTTCACAGGATCACATAAATATTAGGGTTGGAAGGGAAGGAGATCATCTCGTCCAAGTCCCCTGCCAAGGTAAGGTCACCTAAAGCAGATGTCACTGAAACTTCTCCACATGGGTTTTGAATGTCTCCAGAGAGGGAGACTCCACAGCCCTCCTGGGGAGCCTGTTCCAGTGCTCTGCCACCCTCAAAATATAGAAGTTCCTCATGTTAGGTGGAACCTCTTGTGTTTTAGTTTGTGGCCATTGCTCCTCATCCTGTCACTGGGCACTACTGAAAGGAGTTAGGCACCATCCTCTTTGAGATATTCATATGAGATATATCTATTAATGATATCTCCTCTCAGTCCTCTCTTCTCTAGACAAACAGCAGAATTGGAGCCTGACAAAAAGACTATGCATCTCAGAAACTAGTTTTATATATATGGAGTTGTCAATATAAAACATAATATTTCCGTCAGCAGACAAAACAGGTTAGATTTCTACAATATAATTTAGGGTGAAATCAAGGAAATTCTATGAGAGACAAAAGTAAAATAATGTATTATTTTACACAACAACCAAAAAAACCACACAAATGAGCAAAGTAAAAAAAAAGAAAAAAGAAAAAAAAAATCCACAGAAGTTCTCTAAACATAAACAGAATTCTCATCACAGACATACATGTATTTCTAAATTGCCATTTGGTGTCACAGGGAGAATTTATCTGGAGACAGAGGAGTTCTATAGGCATAAAAATATTCAAAAATGAAGTCCTATAGGAGACACAGTATCTCATCAGAAAACAAGAATACACACAAAATTTTGCATGTCATTATCCTGTACCACTGAGGACAGCTACCAATTTAACAAGCCAATACTAATAAAACTGCAGCACAAATGTGTCTCTTGACTGAATTTTTCAGATCTTAAAACTGAAGAGAATTCTATATCTACATCTTAAGTGTACTGTAAAATATATTTCCATAAGAAAATCTGTGCATAGAACTTAATCAAAAACTGTGTACCAGTTAAGATCACTGAAACCAAGTTTAGTCTCATGTAAAATATGCACCTGGACTCATCTCTGCTTTAGAAAGAAAATCCCACTCACAACCAGAAATCCTGAAGTATTTATTCCATTTACTCTCAGCTTTCTCTTAGCCAGTATCTCAGCTGCAGTTAAAGGTTATGAAATCTTTCTGAATGTGTCCCATGTACTGGAGGAAGAATTAGTGGAATTATGTATAAAATGCAAAATTAATTGGCTGTTTTCCTGAATGGGGACCAATTGAAAATGGGGGACACAAGGGGGAGGGAAAAGAAAATATAAACTGAGCATATTTTATGTGGTTTTTATTGTGATAACAGGAATTTTAGCTTGAATTTCTTTGCCCAAATAACTACTATGTAATTACCTTAGAATTTTATGGATTTTGATCTGCAATTTATCTTCATACAACTAATAATTATCATTGAATGGTGAGTTTTTATTCAAGCAAGGCATCTATTGAGAATTGACCTAATAAGTAGATATTTCAACCTTTATTTGTTTTATTTTTATCCAAATGAATATGAGAAATAAAATCTAAATTCAATGAAAAAAAAAGTAGTTTCATAAAGGAAAGTTATAAAGATGGAAGAAGAACTTGCATCATCTTCATGCCCTTAAAACATCGGTCTGTCAGCAAATATTTATTAGAAAGTATCTCCGAATTGCTTGCATTTTTAAAACTAATACAAACGTGGGGGGGGGGGGTTTGTTTTGTTTTGTTTTTTTTGTTTGTTGTTTTTTTGTTTTTTTGTTTGGGTTTTTTTTAATATCGGCATTGCAAGGAGGAGAGAAATGGGTCCAAGAGTAGAACAAATTAGAACACTTTGTATTAATGGAGCAATTATTTATTACTCATTAAAAAGCTATTAGTAAAACATTGTTATTTATGATAAGTAATAAGCGGCATGCTGCTAAACAGTTGGCAATAGAAATTAGAAAGTAATAATATCTATTAGTTGGAAAGTTAATCTATCTAAAAATTGTTTTTTTCAAATGCTTTGCATATTTTTTGCTTGGTTTTAGAGCAATGACAGTTAAAACATTCTTATTGAACTCCTCTTTACAAAAATTATGGCATTTACACGTACTCTGCAACTGTTCATAACTCTTAGCTCTTCTGTATCTGCCACTTACATAAGCATATTCCTTTAAACTACTAAACAGGTGAGCACTGTTGATTGTTGTCCACTCTCCATCTACTCTCAGATGTAGGCCTCCAGTTAGTAATGCTTCAGAAGTGTTTTCCCTCTTAACAAAGTGTACAGTACAAAGTATATTGTGTTAATAAATCATTTATAATTACAGAAATTCGGAGAATGACAAAAGTTTCCAAATTTTGATTTACATGTAAATATTCATAATTGAGCTTTGCAGTATTTTCTAATGGGACTGAAGAGATTACTTTTTTTTTTTTTTTAATAGTAGTGAAATCTTACTGCATAGTTTTCTTAGAACCTCCATATCTATATGCATGATAGTCTACATGTTAAGGAACATTATCATAGGCATAGATATATAATCTTTCTGAAGATTTAAGTGGGATAAAGTGCATTGATTTAAAATTAGTGCAGCTATCAAAATTATAATTTAATTTCATAATTTCTTTTTATTAATGGTGGTTTTAAAAATACAGATTAGCCAAGAATATGGCCTGTACGGAATTTTTAAAATAAAATAAAAATGCTGAAAAACCCTGCTAAGCTAAGTGTTAAGGTTTGCCAAGCACCTATAATTATGCCTTCACCTTGCTTCTAACTGCAGTAGCTCTGACTTGGCTAATTATATTAGTTCTAAACTCATATGTAATCATTAGCAGGATCATGAGGCCAGGTAATTTCTTCACAATTTCTTTAAGAACGAAACTGTTAGTGATGGTTTTGACCTTTTTATAGTTGTTTGGCAGTTCAAGTGTGCGTAGGATGTAGCAGATTTTTAGATTTAATTTTCTTTCCTGCCCAAGAGATTTGAACCCGCATCTTCTACTTCCCATGAGAGGACTATTACAAACAACCTATATGCACCTCTCTTGTTGGAGCTGTTCACTTGCTGAAAAGGAAGCTGAGATTAATTGGGCCCAGGGGAAGCAGTAGACTGTAGCTTGGTTTATCATGGAGAGGTATAAAACTTCATTGTAAAAAACTCAGTTGATTACCCTAAATTATAGAGACTCAATTATGTGTTTGCATTAAATTGTTATTAGGTAAAACACATAAAACTGGGAAGAGGACAAGAACTCTCAAAGGAGACTCTCAAATGCACTGTGAAGCTCAGGTCCCACAAGCACTAAGTCCCAAGAAACCTCTAGTCCTGACTGTCCAGTGGCACAATTTAAACAGGAGGGATGGCAAACAGTCTCATCTAGCATCACTTAATTCAGTGGGATCAAGACACTCTCATGAGAAGCGTGAGTTTTGCTATATGCCATCTCAGATAAAAAAGGAAGATGAATCCATATGTTATACTTTCTGGGCAATTTTTATAACAATTTACTTCAAAATGTGAGTATTGAATTACTCGTCTTCTACTACTGCCTTTTCTTTAAGTTTTATTGAATATAATACACATATTCTAAACAGTGAATAATAAATGATTGAAGAGGGTTTTAGCTAACCTACTTGATGTTTTCGTGACAGTAATCAGAAGCATACACACAGTACATATCAGCTGGAAGGTAGTAATTACAACCAAGTAGAAAAGAGCCCATGAGTGCTTCTAATCCATTTTGATCTAGCAACTTACCCTGGACCACACTGGTTCATCATTGCACAGAAAGAGAACTCAGACAGCTCTTGCTGGACAGCATTTTAAAAAAGTGCTTGGCCTTTCTGTGCCTGTGCTTCTCCATTCTGCTCCCATACAACCATGAACAGGCCATATCAGACTTTCCCTTGTTTACATACACAGAGTACAGTATAAAAACTTTGAGTTCTTTTGTGAGAGCCACTTGATCCTACCTCTTTGCTCCAAAGTACTTGATCCCTGCATTAGAAGTCTCAGGACTCTGTTCAAACTGAGAATTCTTGTATATGGCCAGTATTTGCCCTAGCAAATACAAAAGAACAGAGAAATGTTCGTGTTCCTTTCCATATTTAATTCAGATGAAAAAAGTTGATTTGGCTAAAAGATAATGCAGCATAATTATTTCCAAAGAAAACAATTGTTCTGTGAACATGACTTGTAATGTTAAATTAATTAATCTGAAGGAAGCATTAGTCCCATGTCAGACCTGCAACTACAAAACAGCTTTTTCTAACACAATAATTTTCAATTATTTCCAGAGTTTTAGTTTCTAAAATTAACACTTTTGTGACTTTCTGTATTAAAAAAAAAAATAATAAAATTATTATAAAAATATTAGAGGCATTAAAAAAATCTTAGTTATATGGAAAGATGATGTATTCTAAAAAAACCTCTTACCAACCCAACAGCAACAAGAAAAAAAAAAAAAAACAAACCACTGAAAAGGCCAAATCAACAAGAAGGTAAAATCTATAAGTCCACTTTCATAGGAAGACAAAAAAAACCCTAGTACAAATGCAGATTTTTCCATAAACATACAAATTGCAAGCCTACGTATAATAAGTGAGAAGATACTTCCTTTTTTTCTGTAAGATAAAACTAACTTGGAAGTAATCTCCATATTTACCCATTTTTTTGAGGTTTAGGAAGAAAATGATTCTTAAGTTTTGCTCAAAACCATCTCATATTCAACAGTTTTGCAACCAAGTAGAAGAGAATTTTAGATGTAAATCCTACCAAAATAATTAAACATGACAGGAATGTGCATTCCTAATTATCAACACTGATTTGAACAATTCAGATTTGAAAATGATCATAGAATAATTTCAGTAGCATTTATATGAATATTATATCTAAATAATTGAACTAGGAAACAAAGATTAAAGCTTTAAAATGAGAGTTTTAAAAGTAAGGAAATACGTTACGCATATACTTTTCAACATCACTATCCACATTCAATCTATATCTTCTATTTTACTCATCCAAAAAAAAAAAAAATTGTTTCTCCGTATTTCTTTCAATACTTCTAACAAATCCTAATAAAAGTATGCCTCACTCTAAGATTTTTGCTTCCTCAACTGACAACCTTTGTTTTCATTCAATTTCAGCCCATTTTCTCTTCATTGTCCATCTATATTTTCTCAATCACAGTCCTGGTACCAAAGATATCTATCAAGTGATACATGGCAAGTAAACTTTTAGACCATTTATTTAACACTTAAATAAAAACCGTATCTAGTCAGAAGCAGGATTCTACAACAGAAAATGAAAGCCCATAAAGTGTATTCTCTTCTGACAAACTTACTTAAGTTGCATGAAAACTTTTATGTATATCAATCATTAAAAAAAAAAAAAAGAAAATGGAGATAGTTGAGGACATCAGTCTTCAAAATTAGGAATGTATTATATCTCATTAAAACTCACATTTTTGACTTATATAAAATCTAATGACACTTAAATAGAAAACCCAATTCCTTGTAAAATTATTATATTGGTAGTTGGTTTTCCTTTTATTTTCTCCTTTCCTGATTACAGTATTATGTATCATAATAATGTATGTGCTTTCATTGCAAAAAAATTTTCTTATTATAGAAAGAGTGGGTCAAACTGATGTTATCTTAATTATTTAATTATAAAGTGATATGTATCAACATATATATGTCTCATACCTTTACAGATTAATCAACAACTGTAGAATTGTAGCTGAAGAAAAAAATAAAAAGATAAATCTGTGCTGTCACTGAGCAACCATATTCCAGACAACCTTGTCTTAGTGCCAACACACAAAGCAAGTTTTCTTGCAACCAGTGAAACCTGACATAAAGCACAACACAGCTAAAAATACATAGCAATCTAAATGTACAGTTATTTTAAGAAAATTATACAACATGGAAAAGAGAGAAATGAGGTGTTAACAATTATAGAGTCATTATAGTATTGGGTGGATCTGAAACATAAAGGGTTTTTTTTTATGTTATTCTAAGCTGTTTAGCTCAAAAGAACAGCGTACAATTTAATTTTAATTTTTAATTTCTTTTAGAAGTAAGTCACCCCGGAGCAGATAAATTGTAGGAAAGTAAAACAGGTTATAATTTGTGCAGTTATGTCATTATTTGTGAAGATTTCAGTTATGAATGTAGTGCTGATTTCTTGACTCACCATAGAGGTTTACAGGTTCTGTGAGATGGAAGAGGGCAGCATTTGAAATTAATGACTTTAAACAGCTATAAGTACACAAATAGAAAACTGGTCTTTAGATTTTTTTTTAAAATTATTATTAACAAGGTATTTATGACTGCATAAATCTCACTTGTTTTTCTTTAGATCTGAGTTTCAATGTCATATAAAATAAAAACAAAAGCAATGGTATTCCTGTTAACTAAGAAAAGTGAGTTAAAAGTCACATAGGTGTTGTAGTCAGAAAACAAACACCACAGTTAAAAAAAAAAAAACCTTTCCTGACTAAAGAGAAAATTTATCAACTTTTTTGTCATCACTATTAAATAACATATATTTATTCTCCATCTCATACTTAGAAAACAGTTTTTCTAAGAAGAAACATCTTTGTAACAGGTGTTGCATTATGACACAAAATGGCTGCTTGAGGACACCAGATACAGAACTCCTGACTCACAGAACTCTGTGCAAATGCTTCTGTAGATTTAGAAATGTCTTTTTGCATGAGCGTATATTTTCAAACAATGCTTCATTCAAATTCAGAATTTCATCTTATGTTTGTACATTTAGGTAGGACATATCTCAGACTACTCTCTGCAAATTAGATGAGAATATTTACTAACTCTGGAAAGCTGACATTTCTAAGTTTTTAATCTAATCTCAGTGGTTTACTGAGAGCCAAAGAAAAATATGTATTTCAGTATGTTCAAATTATGATTTGTGTGCCATCATGTTCATAACAATGAAATTTGTCTGCTGTTTATAAACCTTCAAATAATCAGAAATAATTTAAATAAATGGAGATACATAATCTGCCTCCCTTCTAGGTTCTAAATGTGCAACATGAAACAATTTGGAAAGAAAGATCTGATCACTGATTCTTGGCTTCTGTTCTAGCTGTTGCTGGCTGCTGCAGGAAGGAGTGTTTTCAGCAGACAAAAATTGACAGAAATACATAAGCTATGTTGGCAAGCAAGTTCTCACTTGGCCTTTACCAGTTGGTGCATCAAGCTGATAGCTGGCCAAAAATACACTACAACAAAATAAAAGCATACTGATCTTATAAAGAGGAAAAAAGTCCATCACACATGCTCCCCACCATACACACACATATATGAGAGAAAGAGGTGTCAACTCAGACTTGGAACTCAGACAGAGAGGGTAAAATTGGTAATATTCTTTCTCCCATCTTTGCCCTCTCCATTGTTGCTTTTTTCCACTCCAAGCAGATACTGCTTTCCTCAATTATTACCAAGCTCATTTGCTCCCCTCAAAGGACCTTGTTTTCTATACGACCTCAGGCATTAAGATTTTTTTGTTTGTTTGTTTTTTTCCTGGAATGCTATATGAAGCTGCTGGATGCTGCAGAAGATATATTAATCACAGCTGTTTCTAATAGCCTGTGGAATTAAAAGCTTTTTTGTTTGTTTATTTGTTTGTTTGAGACAAACTATTCATTCTGAAGCTTCAGAAAAATGGGGAAAAAAAAGATTAATCTGACAGATTATTCTGAGCAGAATTATTTCAGAAATACTAATTATTTCATTATGTAGGAGAATGGTTTCTTATCTTCTATTCCTAGCTCTTATAAAGATGCCTGAAATCTGGAACTTAGCAAAAAGCCTAATCCATTAATCTTCATGGTACCTAAAGTTTTATTAAAATAATTTTACATGCATTTTTAGGAAGCTTTAAAATATGGCTAATTGATTACTTTTATTAAACAATTGTCTGAGTTACTTAGATACATTTTTTAAAACTTTAAGGAGTTCAGTATATATTCATCAGGTATGAAGACCAAACTAAAAATCATTCAAATGCTGTTGTCAAGACTGTCTAAATGTGCTTCAACTGACCTTTTTTACAATCAGTTAATACACTGTTATGCATTAGCTATTAATACACTACTGTGCATGTCTACAAAGCAGTACTAATGGACCCTAAATTCGATTACCAAGTAAAATAGAAAAATAGAAAGTCCATAACAAGTGCACTTGTTATTCACAACTTAGGTTAACTAAGTAGGTCAAAATTCTTAAGAGGATGAATTTTCATTTTTTATCAAAACAACACTCCCAAGTCTTCTGAAATGAGTGGTTAAAAGATCTCAAAGGTTATGTTCTGATTATACTGCTTGAAGAAGAAGATATTAAAGAAGAAAAGTTTCAAATATAGTGAATCAGACCTCACAAATTATGCTGCAACTCTAGAAAAGGTGAAGAGAATTAATCTGACTTAAGAAGTTGCTGACTTGCACTGTTCATTGTAAACATTTCACATAGAAAAGGACTAAGTTAAAAAAATGTGGACTTTAATTATTGATAATTGATGCTGGGTATGTATAACCATTGGATTTATTGGGCTTCACACTTTAAAAAGACTGGTTTCAGCACCAAGGAAAATAGTAAAACGGTAGTAAGAAACATGACTAAAACATTTCTAAGAAAGAGGAAATTACTTTTTTTACTCTCCACTCAAAACTTAGTATTATAAATTTGAAGATCAAAGATAAATATTTAAAAGGACAAATAAGATATCCCCACCCAAAAAGAACAAATT
>VXBX01007721.1:803284-863315 GCA_013400415.1 Scytalopus superciliaris | reverse complement strand
TTTTTTTATATATGTAATTATTTATACAAATTTATTTGTATATACATTTTTTTTTCCTTCCTTGTCTAAAGTTCAAATCACCTTCAGGAGAAAAATTGTATGCAGTGACAGTTCTTGACAGTGACAGCTCTTGGTAGTGAAAGTGTGAAAGTGTAACTAAATCTATGAACTGTTGAAATGCAAACATAAGACATAGCTAGCTTGCACTTTCAGCAATCTATACTTTAGGAGAACTCCACCAAGAAGCAGAAGGTCAAAAACTCCAGAAAAAGAAGCCATTCTAAGGCAGTAGATTTCACACTCACAAAAACTACATTGTGATGAATGTTATTTGTTCTGGGAGGTTCTTCAGAGAACATTAGTGGCTTACATGTCATTTAATTCAGAACTGACATGTTTTTACTATCTGGTAGCTGTTCAGTGGCTTTTGAGAAATAAGATCAATAGTTTCCTTTACTTACAAGTTTTTCTATGGTTCCTGTGACAATATTTTTTGAAGCCCTGATAAAGACAAATAGATTTATCTTATTTCTTTGGTGCAGAAAACTTCCATTACTGCTAGTTCAGAGTGAAGCCAAGAAAAGAGAATATGTGAAGACTCCTCACCCATTTATGTCAGTTATTTTTGCAAGTGAGATGAGAAAGATTATTTTGTCTAACCCAGCTGACTTTGTGTTATAGCATTTTGTTTGGAGTATTTACATGCTCTTTTTCTATTTTCCTTATCATGATTGGTTTTTTTCGATCTGGTATATGATAAAAACCATCTGGATGCTTTAATGGTTTCTGCTGGATTTTTGTCCATGCCTCAAAACTAGTAGCCTAGGGACAACAATGTAGAAATAGAACATAAGTGTGATGGGTTTGATAAGCCCCCAAAACTTAGATTAAGGCCTTAGTTTAGTTAGGCCTGAAACCAAATTTAGCAGGCCTCGGTTTTTTGAGCCATGGGGCACTCCGTAGATTTAAAGGGGCAAGTATCACCTGACTTAAGCAACCAAAGAGGTATTTCATATCATCTGACGTCGAGTATAAATCTAGTGGGGGAGGTATCCTCGCTCTCCCTTGCCTTCCCTCTCCCCGTGCAGTGTGGTGGGGAGGACTCCCTGTTGCTGCTCCCAGAGCGACAGGCCTTGCCGCTTCCCTGCTGAGATGTCCATAGCAGTTCTGGTCTCTGGGAAGTAAATACTTTTTGTTTGGTGTTGCTTCACTGGGTGCTCTTTCAGGGAAATGTCTTTAGTTTTGTTTCCTTTGGGTTTTGGGTGGTGGAATCTGTGTGTTATGGGGGTGGACAGCTCTGGATGAAGTTATTGTTGGTTTTTCTTATATTTGTATGTATATGTATTGTAACTTTCCTGTAAATATACATATATAGTTTTTTCCAGTTTCAGTGTTTTTTCCCTTCCCTTCTTTCACCTGCGACTGACTCAGTCTTGGGGGGTTGGCATTTTGCCACGGTCAAAACCACAATAATATTATTCTAATTTTATAATATAAGAAGTGAGAAAATTGCAAAATTTTTGCCTAGACTTCAAGTCCTCTGTTTAAAGACAGTATATTTCAAAGTTCCCTTTTCAATAAACAGGAATAATTGATAGGGCTATATCTTTAGATACTCTTGTAAAAAAACTTGGTTCATGATACCTATTGAAAACTTTTACTAAGATAAAAAATATGACAGGCAGAAATAATATTAATAACCAAAATAGGTATCTTACTTCAAACTTATTTCCAATAATGTAAAAGAAACATAAAACTACTTTGGTTCTAATATAGTAGAACAGTTCCATACTGTCACTTGTTTGAAGCTACCTCTTTAAGTAGTTCCCACACTAAGTACATCCTTTGCATTCAGTAGGCCTTAGGAAACAAGTTCCGCTACATTTGAAGTGTTGTTTAGCTTTTATTTAATGTATTTTCCTGCATTATTTGAGAAGTTGCCAACTTCAACATATTCCATTTCCAATGAAAACTTTTACTTTAAAAATAGGATTTCTCACCTCACATTATGATACATTGAGCAGAGATTCAGTAAAGATGTTGAAATTAAATGGTATACAGCATCCAACATGAAGCAACATCCTGGTTTTATCAGAAACTGGAAAGTAATAAATTTCTGTTTTATTTGTATGTGGGGAAAAATAGTTAGTACTGGAATAAAACTAAGCTTCCAGCTTTAATTGCTTTCAAAATATTTTTTTTTTAAAAAGGGAGTCACCAGCACTTTATTACTGCACACTGATAACAAGAAGTATTGAATATGCTACGACTATTGGAAGAAGGCAGACTTAAACTACCAACCATACCAAAAGAGAATAAGGCATATTCTAGAGAGCCACTAGAAAGATTTGTGGATTTTTGAAACACTGTTTCTTCAGATGAAAAAAAAAAAAAAAGTATTAGAACAATAGTTAAAGAAATTACTATCATTATAAGCTCAACAGAAAAATCATCTTCTCTAACACTGAAAAATTACAGTCCTCTGAGTTATCTAAATGTATCTCCAAAACAGCTGATGATGGTCATAATATATTTAGACTTTCAGAAGAAAAAAATCTGAAAACCTTTTACAGTGTAAAATGCTTCATATCTGAAAGTTAGTTGTATAAGTGCTAGCTGTTTGCCTTGGCTGCCTTTATGATTAATGAGTGAAATAGGTAGTTCCAGAGGATAGCTCATTGCAACTATACCAAGATCATTAGAGATCTCTCTACTGACCCTGGAAGAAATATAAAATTTAGCTTATTTTTTGAAAATGCATTTATAAACCTGCAAATATTCAATAGATGAATTAGGCTCTGTAACACAGGAACAGGAAAAGTGAGTTCCTATCCTCACATTTCAAAATTGACTAGGACAAAGTAAAAAAATATAATCCCATTACTGAATGTCTTTAATTTGTCCCAAAGCCTAAGTCAGTTCAGGAGAGGCATAATTAAAACCAATAAATTATCTGAGAAAGAGAAGCACCAAATAGGCACATATTAAACTGTTAATCTGATCTGCTAGAAAGAATATTGAAAATCCTCAAACAGATTTAATGAAAATCATGAATGGGTAGTACATACTTACATATAGGTCCCAATAAATGTAACAAGCAGGTGAAGTAAAAGAAATACAACTGCATAGATTATGTAAACTGTTTTTAAACTTATTGAAAATACACAGAAACTGTATCCATGTATATGGAGAACTCAGATTTCTATTCAGTGTCAACTGATAGTCAAAAGGCACGCAAATTGTTAGCTTGGAAATTCAGTTGGGATGACAAATACATAAGTACAAGGTTACTAGTGTGCAGTCAGAATGTCCTTGAGTTTCCTTATAACATGTTCACATTCATATTTATTTGACGTTATCCATGTTCAATATAGATCAATATTTCATATGTTAGGACATCATTGGTTTGAGTTAAAAGTCCTTTGTGAAGCTGTGTTATTTCTATAAGTCACCACTAAAGAAGTCCAGCAAATAAAGGGTTCATCTTACAAAGAAACAATCTGACACTAGTCATTGACTAATCCAGAGAATCTGGGATGCTTTTCCCCCAAAGTCCATCAAAAGTAGAGGACTATTACACATATCCCAAAAGTGGTGCTACGTGACCAAGCCGAAAATGTGCTGATAAACCATTGGTTCTGATCCAAGGCTGGTACATTATCAAAATAACTCTTAATAAATTCAATTATCTTTTTCTAATTGTCTCTTCCTCACAAATTTCAAAGTTATATACTGCCTTTAAGACTACTAAGAGCATAGCTTTTTTTTTTTTTTTGACATTACATTTCGAGCCATTTGAACTTGAGAACTTTCCAGAACAAAACCAAAAATGGGCCAGAAAACTCCCTGCATATTGCAATCTAAAAATTTTACCTGAAATTGACCAGTATTCAGAAGTAATACTAATCACTAACCACTTCCGATTCCTGCAATAAATAGTCAAAAAAATGTTTTACCCAGAAAAACACCCACAGTGAATCCACAATCAATAAGAATACAACATTTTTCTGTCCTTTTTAGTTCTCATTATGACAATTCAGTAAATAAAAGCACTGGACTAGTAGGGTTTTGTGTCTTAGATTGGCACAATTCCATCCTCCTCCTCTGTCCACCTACCCTTTTCACATTACTAATTTCTGTCATTTACATCTTTCAAAAGTGAAAGAAATAGAAAAAATGAGATATGAAACCACATCATCAAGCAACAGAGTTATAAGAAGGTGGTGTACCAGTGCATTGTATGGATGCAGTTAGAGAAACATTTGGTAATCTAGTACTTAGTGTATCAGAAGAACTTGTGAAGGGAAAATTAAGTCTAGGGAAGAAATATCCATAACCGCATAACACTATAGAAGACCACATGCAAGGTGACATAGGTTTTGCTTTAAATACTTGAAAGGTAAGATAAAAGCAGTTTGCATCTCTTAGAAAATTTTCACCTTCACAGAACATTAAAAAAGCTGCAAATGAAACACTGCCTTGGGCACTGTCATATTCAATTTTTATGAGGAACAAATGTATTGCCACATTCTTATTTTGAAGCCGTATTGTGCTTGCTTGGCATTTGTATTTCATAAATGAAAAAAAAATCTTTAAACATTTAGAGAATTAGACTGAAAAAACGCTGTACATGCAAATATCAGTGTCTCTCAGGTACACACAGTGCACCTCCTCATAACAACAACAAGCCTGCTCTGACTTCTGTTAAGACCTAAACTCTCCTGATTCGATGGTGAAAGATTGTTGCACACACACTCAGATTTGAAGGTTATCGCAGGTGTAACTCTGCCAGTCAGTGGATAGGAGAGTGGGAGGCCTAAACCATATCAATAGCAGTTGAAAATGATAACACACAGATTGATTGTAGCAATAACTCTATTGATCAACTACAGTCCTTGAAAACTCCGTGTAGCTTGAGGAACAAGGGAATGGGATTCAAGGAAAAATAAAAATACTCAAAAGGTCAAATAGAAATGGAGATTGCCTGTCAGTCAGTAATTTCCAGCAGCATAACAGATGTGAAGGTGTCATTAGGATGGGAAGCCTATACTGCTCAGAAGCTATCCAGCCATTAGCATATTTCATCATAGAAGCTGCAGACATTATTACATTTTCAGTTTGAATGGAACAGAGACCAGTGAAAATATTCAACTAGCAAATCAATTGCTCACTCCACAGCATATGAGAAGCAAACACATTAAGGAAATAGCTCCAAGTATTCAGACAAAATGTTTAAACTTAGTTTAATGTACATTCTGTAAGAAGCAGAAGAAAGGAAAGTTAAGTTACTTTCTAAATATCATAATTTTACATATCTCTCTGACTCCTGATGTGTTTGAAGCCAGTAGTTAGGAATCCATGCATTAAACATTCCTGGTTACATTTTCTGATTGGGATATATTGTTAATTATAGCTGAATTCTGACTGTCAAAGTGGAAAAGGAGAAGATTATAAAATTATCTTCTCAATATTTACAGACTTACCAGTATTCAAGAAAGACAGAATCTATAAGATTAAGGAGGTGAATATCTGTCATGATAAAAAAATATAAAGCCATTTAGTTTTTACAATACTGTCTAAAACTGCTATAGTATCCTCTGCAATTTAAGGGATATGTATAATATTATAAGGAACAGATAGGCTAGAATAATCCAGAAAGCTTTACTATTTAAAAGAGTAGGAAAAAAAAAAAAAAAAGATTGTAAAAGAGGAACAACTTACAGCAACCAAACCGGCAGCAAGAATCAAGATCTTAACAAAATTAATCACAGCACCAAGAAATATGGAGAAAACAACTGTCCACTTACCTAAAGATGATATAAGGCTTTGGGCAGCCTATTTTAAATTTATTCTATTGAATATTATTGATAGGTCTTGGGAAGATTTACATTATTACAATGTTAACTCTTTAATAGTTATGGCTATCTGTGAGTTACTGAAGTAGAAAAATGTAGACTTTTTCTTCTTTTACATAGCATTAGAGTCACATGGTACATCTAAAATGTCAGCTTCGTTTATTGCAAATAATTAAAGAAAATCTGAAATGAATTGCACCCAGGCACTTGCTTATCACCAACTATTTTATTCTTACAAATCTGTTCTTAATTGGCCATGTTACTGGCTGACTAGATCTTTGAATACATGGGGTGGGTTACTGTCAGAAAAAGGTTAACAGATTCTCTGGCTTCTATCACACTTGCACTGTAGCTCCAGGTGCCAGGTTTGGCTGAAGTCAGAAGCGTAGGTTTCTGGGATGATGCCTGAGAAATATAGGAGAGCACTTGTTTATTGAGAGGATTAGCAAGGATCATATTCTAAATTAGAGGGTGTTGGCTCTCAGAGCCTTTGTGCAGATTCCCTTGGAAAGCTAAACATAACAAAATAGACTAATAAATGAAAACTATGATACATTCATATTTAAGGTCAAATAACAAAAATAAAAAAGTCATAATCACAAAACCTATCATGGTAAAATCTGATATGAGAAATGATGATTCTGAAAAGGGTAATGATAAATGAACTCTCAGTGCTGTGCCTAAAATAGAAAAATGTTATCTTTGAATAAGCAAAAAGGAGGACACTGAATAAGATTAAGTGGAAAACACACCTTCTCATTTGACGTTTGTTGACTACTACTGTTGTTGCCATAAATCCGAGGAAGAAAAACTTCCAAGACAGGGAGAAGGCAAAAAAAGGTCTTTTACTAAAGGTTCGGCTAAAAGCTTTTTAGCAATAAATGACGCGTGCATCTGGCATACAGAAATCTACAAATTTATGACTCTACTTAATTATCCTATCTAGGAAACATACCCTATGTCTTAATTTGTCCATCCTACAAACTATCCCAAACCAACCCCCTGATACACCCCTTTAGAATTGAGTCAGAGGTCTTAAGGACCGCTTTTTCCTCATCCACCCTCATCTTCATTGCATTACGTCTTCTATGTGGAGGTTTTCCAACACCTCTAACCTCTCTTTATACTGCAACTAGACAAGATAGTATTTTGACTGTAACATGTTCCAATAGCTATCTGAATACAACATAATATCTCTCCCTTAGCACAAAAACAAGATTTAAATTGTGACACAGAGGTTAACTTAAACCTAAGTATTTGGTACAGGGGTTACAAACTATTTTTCAAATGCAAAAGACTATAAAACTATATAATACTATATTAAAATCTACAACTATATTAAGGCTTGCGGTAACACTGCAACAGTGTTGTTAATAAATCAGAGTGAAAGTTGATCATGTGAAGAGAACCTTACAATAAAAGATCAAGGAGCTACTGTAGCATCCTAAAAAGAAAATAAACTTTGAAATTAAAAGAGGATTTCAAGATATGGTAGCCATCAACCAGCTTTGGACAGTGGTTATCACTGAATGCAAATTAGTAGTACAGACTAGATCAAATGCTCCTTGTTTAATTTAAAGTGCAAATTAGCTATTAGAAAAATTGGCTGCTGTTATGGTGAATTTTCTATAGTTGTCCATTTTTTATTCAGTACTCTTATTTAGAAGAACCTCTAGTTCAAACAGCAAATCGTTCAAATTCATCAAAAGACCCAGAAGTGAACAAAAAATAAAGTGCATTATTTTGCATAGGCCACACCTCCATTAATTAAAGGATTTTAAGACATTAAGCAAGTTCTGAAGTAGTGCATGTCTTTATTTGTATCTCAACAAAAGCTCTAACTCATTGGCTGTTTTCCTGAGACGCCCATATTCTCACTAACACTAAACAACTGTATCACAGAAACATAGAATGTTCTGAGTTGGAAGAGACCCACTAGAATCATCAAAGTCCAACTCCTGGCCCTGCACAGGACAGCCCCAAGGATCACATCACGTGCCTGTGTATCCGTCTCTCCCTCCAGTGAATGACTGAAAAATAAACAATTCTGGACCATGGAAATAGAAGCAAGCTCTGCATCTCAGTTCTGTACCTGCTGTATCTATCTCAGAAAGGACCTTTTGGTTTACAGATTTTTATGATGGAAAGCTTGCCAAAAAGCAAGTGATCATGTAGGAATAGAGTTGATTTCTTGTAAGGAAATTATGTAATAGCTCTACACGGGACAGCTTTTCTCTGTGGACAGCATGCACTTTGTGCAGCACATCATGAGAAAATCCATACTGCATTTGCCTGGTGCTGCACAAATGGGAGATGCTTATCATTTGAAGGAATGCAACATTTACTCAATATCTATGTTCCTCTTTTAATTCTGTTTTATTAAAGGAGTCATGTTGTCAAAGCATTTGTTGCCAGGCCTCCCTTGAGATATAGAGAGAACCCTGTATCTTCTCTCACTCCTCCTTACAGGCCTCCCCCTCACTGCTACAGTACAGAGAAGCATTAGTGAAATGGGAAGTGTGGGTTATAAAACTCTCCTCAAAGTGAGAATTATCAAAAATAGGGGAAGGAAATGAATGAAAAGAACATCTGTATTTCTTATTTTTCACTTAAAGTTTGTGCTGTTGAACATGTACACAGTATATACTGCGCAGCTGAGATTAGTCAGGGAATTCTTTCATTTCACATTATTAAAATGTTCTATGGCTTCTCCCCCCAAAATGAAATAAATATCTACTGCTAGGTTATCCAAAAAACCTTCCCTAAAACAGTAAGGCCAGCTAAACTCTAGAGGAACTACATGAACAGCAATGTTTTGAGACACCTCAGAGACATTATGTTTCATTCAGTAGCATAATAATGTCATATCAGAAACAAATTTCAGTATTTTCTGTATTTTCTCTGATGTTGAATGGTTTGTAGGAGTAGTGTGAAGGGATTCCTCACCTAATACAGGAAAGATAAACTCAACACTAATGAGGTCTACTGTCTTTCAGGAATTTGCTTTTCCTCTAGAATTTAGACTGCAGATTTAAAACATTAGGCCCTAGCAGAAGAAATCCTTAAAATTGCACATCAAAATGTATAACCCCTCCCACTATAAAGAAATGTATTTTTTTCATGGATCACACACTAGCTCTAGCATGCCATTAGTAGCCATTTGAGTTAAAGTTGAAAAAAACAAGTAAACTTCTTTTTTAACAATATATTTGACAAATTTTGCATCCTGTATCAAAGCAAATGAAAAACAAGCCCCCAGCCCTTCAGCTTTCACAGTTGTCTAGAGCACATTTGCAATTATTCCTCTGCTATACTGTGCTACTTCCTTACCTCCAAAGCCACAATATGTCATATTTTTCCTGATGTCAAACAGAACTAATTCCAACCTGATTATTAGAGTTCATCTACTTAATGATCAGATACTTGCTAGCTTTTTTCTGAATTATTTTTTCATTCATGAATAAGATTTCTTTGTTTCTATGTCAAATTCTTATAAAATTTCTTTTAAAGGACCAGAAAGAAAAATATTTTGCTCTTCACATCTGTTTATTTTAGAAAAATCATGTCTCCCTGACTAAATTTTGTTAAAAATGTGTTCATGGAGATGAGGGCTTAATATTTGTACAATCTCCCTAAAAGCATAAGAGAAAAGTAATTTTTTTTCTAGGTATTATTACTTTTGAAAAACCACACTACCTTTTTCTCCACTAAGTGGAGCTTTTGGAAAATAATTAAATTTTCACCATCATTTAGAATAGATGTGTGTATTCTTCTGCAAGACACCATGTACATTTGAGTTTCAGATGTCAATCTTGCACAGCTGTATGTATGCTAAGTTTCACTCCATCTAGTACTGCCATTAGGTGGGTTAAATAACTTCAAAGAGGTTACAGTATCTTTTAAAGTGCAATGTTGACCAATGTGAATGAAGGAATTCTTGATTTGTATGTACCTTTTTCATTTTTCAAATTAATATATGACTCTTGGAAAAGACACCTAAATTATGTAAATGAAGCCCATTGCATTTGAACAGTTCATCTATATTCAGGAATACACATATATTGATACATCATAACACAAGCTTAAAAAACAAAGAAGCAGAAATACATCTGGTATTCACTAAGCCTGTTGGCATGTACCAATGAATTTGCAATCAGGCAAAACAGCCAAGTTCATGAAGCCTACATTTTTAGAGCCATAGCAGTTATCCCATAAATTATTCTGCATCTAGGTCTACATAAATAGCAAAGACAGATGCACAATGCTAGTGCCAGTTTTACAAAATATTATTCCAGTCAGCAAGATGCTGCAATAAATAGGTTAATCATTATTAATGTCTTTGATATTAATCATAACGACATTAATTAAGACAAATTAATTTGGAGTTAATGTGACTTCAATAAGAATTGCCCATGGTATTTTCTTGTAAATTCAGTTTTTGAGGACAGACTCAATCTCCTTCACTCTTGAAACCAACCTTTATTTCTACACTATTCCACATGAACTTCCATGCTACTGCTGATACTGATGTATGGGGTTTTATTCCCCATTATTGATTTTTTATATTCATTGATATCTGCCAGAATAATGGTCCATCCAGTGTTTCTCCTTTCAGTTTTGTTCTCAATTAACAATTCTAGTTAAGAGTTTTTAAACCAATACAGTGTTGAAAAGTTGCATGACTGATTTTTCCTGGAGTAAAATAGTAGTCTTTTTTTTAAGTTTCAGGTACTAACAGATAAATACAGCTCCTCATGCAGAATTTGGAAGTAACTAGAAAAACTCCTTCATTAGAACTGATAGTTATCAAAAAACACTAAATACAAGTTCCTGAGTTTCATTAGTCATATTTATAATAAATTTAAATCATTAGAACCTGGGAGTTATTCACTTCAAAAATATTAGTTCTTTCAAAGTTAGAATATAAATAGAAAATAGCTAAAGACCTTAAGTGCCATCTATATTGAAGAATGCAAGTCCTGTCTCCAGTACAGAAGAAAGATCAGAAATTACACTAAGAAACCAAAGCCCAAAGCTCCTAAGTTCCAAATACCTTCACAAAATAACTATTCTTTGTGGCTGTGTGTCAACGTTCACCATATTTCATTTAAAAAATATTAGGATTAACAAAAGCTTCTGATAAACTATTTAAAAAATAATTTATAGTTAGAGAATTTCAAAACCCTGCCACAAGTTGCTTTCAGAAGGTTCCAAATCTCACTCACTATGATCTAATTTTAGCATCAGATACCAGACGTTAAGGCATTGACAAAGTGCATACATATATGTGTGCACATACATATATATGTGTGTAGATGTGGGTATGTGTACACATATACACACAAACACAGATGTGTTGCGGTTGTATCTGCACATAGGAGGGTAACTCATGTCTGTGCAGATACAAAGCATTGCATGCTATCCATGTTCAGAGACATTGTTGTGGAGGTAAAATCTGCTGTGTTTTTGGAGTATTCATGCATGAGGAAGTTTCTGGTGTATAGGTGTACTTCAAAGTCAATCACACAGAAGTTCCCATCTATGCCTTTTACTTGAGTTTTCAACTGTTTTCTTAGCACATTTTCTGGATCATAAGCACAAGGAACTGTTCTGCTCTCTAATTGCAATATTGTATCATATGGAAGTACCTGAACTGCAGGTATCAGGTTTTGTCCTAAGTTTTACAATTCGTTCCAAGGAACCTAAAAGTTTCAGGTCAAGCTGCCCTTGAAGAAGAAAAATTAATTATGGCAAAACAGTAAATGCATTTTAACTACTAAAAACATAGTCAAAACTTCAAAATAATGCTAATTGCTTATAAAGATTGTGTATGTTGTATACCTGTAGAAAACCCAGTCCTCTAGTTTTCCTGTCACCTTCCTCTAAAACCAGTTAAATGTTTAGTAATTAAAATAAACATTTGTATTAAATACTAAACGAAGAACCATGGAATCAAAGAAAAAGTTGCTATAATCAATCATCTCTCTCGGAATAATTAAAATTCTTTTGATTTATGTCAAGTCATTGCCTGGAGGAAATATCAAACCTCATTAATGGTAGAATTGAAAACAAAGAACAAAAAAAGGTACAATAACACCTTGTAGAATTCACATTATTTTCTTTTTTCCTGAATAGGCTGTTCTCTTTCTTCATTTGTTTTCATTAACTCGCAAGTACCATAGAACCAATAACTGAAATAGAACCAGGGTAGAGGTATTTTAGAAGGTACATCAGATCTGAAAAAGGAAATACCATAACCTTTGGGCTGTAGCATTTTATTCAGTTCCATAGTCATAGAGGCCCACCTAGCTTTGCCTTGCAGTTCTGACCAAAGACAAAGGTCAAGACTGCAGTCATCGGGAAACAAGAATACATTTAAGAAGCACATACAGGTCCCGTGAGATTAGAAGTGTGGGAAGTAAAAGGCAGAGGAGAACGCATTTCCTGAGACTTATCTGCAATGCTGAATATATCAATGTGAATATATTGTATGACCAGCTCAGCTGATCTATTGAACATAACATTCTAATATATACGCCAAAGTTTTACACGTCTGTAAAGGTGCTACTGATGCAGAACAATATTAAATATCCCAAAGAATACTAACTGACTATTTACTAGATATTTTAACATAGGATGTTATGAAATAGAATTCCATGAATTCATAAGCTTAAGGGAATCCTGCTATAGTGGAGGTTTTTTAAACAAAATCTAAAAGGAAAAACAACCCCAAACAAATACAAAACCAAAACAAACAACCATCACCTACCTTTCCAGTAATCAAACAGTATTTTTCTGCTGTTTGTACAGGAGATGCAAGAACCATTGATTACTTATCAAAAGAACAGGCTAATTTGTTGAGGACTGTGAAGAAAATCATTACAGGGCTTGAAGCATTAGGAGAGTCCCCTTGAAAAGTACCATTTAAAAACAGAGCAATTCAACCGAGGTTTTATAGATTTTCAGTTTATCTGTTAGTTTGAACAACAGGCTTTGAAAAGTCACTGCTATCACATGGAATATGATTTAATATTATAAAACTACAACTAAGGAGTACTGTTTATTTCATATTGTCCTCCTAGATTTTTTGACTTCTCTTTGTTATTTCTTGAACTGGGGTTTTTAATGCCATATAAAATTTCCATTACTAATCTACAGGGAGTTATAGGTCATAACTACTGTTAAGAGATGTCTAGATAATGAACATCTCAAAATCTGGTGGTTAAAAGACAGAGATTGAATTACTTTCATTAGACAGGTCAAAAAGTAAGAAGAAATTGCACCAAGTTTTTAACTTCTACTAAAACTACTTTCAGTAAAGTTTTCCTGTCTTACACATCTATACTCCATATACTCTACATAGATACAACCATATACTTTTGTCCTGTTCAAATTTTGTTTCTCATCCAAGTTTTAGGAGTATTTCTTAAAAATACCCAAACAAACAAAAGAACAACAACAAAAAACCAACAAACAAACAAACAAACAAACCCCCCAAAACCACCCAACACTCCTCCACTAAAGAAGAATCCAAAAAATAGTAAAATGAATATAGAACCCCACTACTGATATTTTTAAGTTGACATTCATGTATTTTCATGTATTTCTTCAAAAATAAACATATAGCTCTGATTCAAAGGAGGAACCTGCAGTAAGTAATCAGAAGGATGAATTTCCCCTGTGAAATGAGCAAAAAAAAAAGGTGTTTGCAATGTCATGTATTTGAAGCAGAGACTGAATTTTGATCCCTTTGACTGTCAAGACTATCTAGGTCTTTTGCTTAATAGTACCTGATTTCACTTTCTTTCTTCCTTGAGAGAGGGAAAATATTTTTTTTATTTTTTTTAAAAAAAGGGAAAGAAGAGAAAATCAGGAAAATATATTAAAATGTTTATTTTCACTTGTTTAATTTTTATTCTTCTCCAGTTACCAGCACATCTTTCTGCTTCAGAATCTTGGTAGCAAAGGGGAATTTTTTCAAAAAGAGGGCCATAGTCAGAAGACAATAGCTCTATCCATTAGTACATTTGAGTGAGTGGCCTGGGTTATCATGTTCATGGTGAATTAAAGCATACTGCAGCAGTAATGTAACAGCCTGCCTGTTTCACAGACCTGTCATATTATACGAATATTTTCTTTCTCAGAACCTAGGCTTGCTAAATGCCAGACTTCTGCTGTGATAAGTAAGCACATACTATAAATTCAGAGACATAGATTTGTTTTTGNAAAGCAGATTCTTAACCTTTGCCGCCGGCCCAGGCAAACAACCCTCAGAGCAGGCCTAGCTTAACACAGATAAGCTAGGCCTAAACACTGAGAACCTGTCAGTGTGCTAGCCCGTGAAGGGCTAGAGAGCAAAAAACAAAAAAAAAAAAAGACCTCCCCCTTCAGCTTATATACACCTGATTACGTAAAGAGATGGGATGGAATACTTCCTAGATTTTGACCCTGGTTACCAAGGAAGGCCTACAAGAAACAACCCATCCCAAAACCAAAAAAACAACCAAACAAACAAGAAAACAAACAAACAAACAAACTATCAACATCTCAAAAATACCCACGGCTAGGGCTGATATTTTGTAGCCATGAGCACTTCACTGCTAGGCAACTCCAGAGTGAATTGGCTTAGACTACATAAGCTGGAGTAAATCAAAGAACAGATGCAACCAGTTATCAGCATCCTGACAACATGTAGCACAGAACCCTTTTTGGCTGCTCAGAGGCACAGTCTAAAGAACTGATCTTAATTTTTGTCAAGCTAATACATAAGTTAAAAAACAAACAAACAAACAAACAAATCAAAGCAAACCAAAGCAAAAAAACAACAAACAAACAAAACCATACAAAACCCCCCAAAAACAATGCCCCCCCCCAATAAAACCCCTAATTCAACAACAAAATCACAAATAAAAAATTGACTGTTCACAAACAAGAAACACAACCTATGCAAAAGGTATTAAGCAGAAAACTGTTCACAGTAAAGATGCCAAATTTTCATGCTGTACATTTTGAGGATGGCATGAGTTTGAATGACAAGGCAAGTTCTTCTCTGAGTTTTATGATGTAAAGGAAAAACCTCATAGAATCATGGTGTTCCTTCAGATGAATTGTCATTGCTAAATTCTTTGCCAAAGGTCATTAAGGAGTTTTATGTCCTTAGAGAAGGCAAGATTTCCCAGCAAAAATAATTGGAGTCTTATTGGAGTCATTGTTTTGGTCTGCTAGTTTGTAGACTACATTTTGTACCTTAAAGTAAATAGCAGGTGCAATTGGTTTTCAGTGGAATAAGAAAGGCCATCCCCTCGGGTATTGCATTTCTGATGATCCATGAAAAAGGTCTGTAATGAGCTGGCAATTGACATTGATTATCATTTAAAGGAAGTGAAAACTCACGATCTGTGTTGCAAAGTTTTCACTGTTAAGTGAGACCCACAATGGTGCAAAGCAGAATTTGTGCTTCCTTGAAAGAGAGGTATGAGTTTCAGACACCACACATTCCTGTTACTTTCTATTCAGAGGCAATGGCAGCAATGGGAAAATTTGGCAAAGAAAAAGGTTTTTTCTTTCTCGTTTTAGAAGTATGGTGGAATCACTACCTTATATTCAGTACACTGAAACGTCAGGTTACAAATTCACCATTAGACAGCAGTATTTCTGTGCTACATGTTGTCAGGATGCTGAAAACTGATTGCATTTTTCATTACTGGTCATTCAGTCATGTGTCTTCATTTCAGTGGCTCACACCTCACTGTGACAGGCTCACCAGCCCTCGAGATTGCTTGCATTCTAAATATAGACTGAGACCTGTTGTTTTCAGGACACTTGAAGGTAAAAACTGATGAAAAATAGTTTTTGTGAGCTCAGACTTACTTTATATAATTTGAAGTTGAGCAGGTTCATCAGCCTGCCATGGCGTAGTAGCAGCACTTTCATTGCCCTGTTAACTGCTCTGCAGCCAGCAGTTCCTGGTGTCTAATACAGTGGAGGCCTCTGATAGTTTCTCCTTTATCCAGCAGTTAGTTCAGCTTTTACTCAGTATCACCTTCCAGACCCGGAAAGTAGAGCTAAAAGAGAGAATAATTGCCTGAATTAGCATTTTCAAGTGTTGTGACTTAAACACCATAAAATTCCCCATTATCTGTATTCAAGAATCAAAACAAGAATGATAAGTACTAGACAATATGGTGGGGTAGTGCGGTACCCCATCTGAACTTCATGAGGTAGGAAACTACAATTAGATCCTAGTCAGTGATAAAACTAGCTCATTTTAGAAATTAACACTCCTTTCACAAGTTGTTACTATATTAAAGTTGCATGTAAACCTATGTATCTAAGACTGTTTTCCTAGCTCGTTGGGTATTCTTCCTCTTCTGTCGCCCAAAAAAAAGGTTGACCTGGAAGCAACTCTATAGAAGGCAATTTCACTTTTAATGCAAGTTACTTTGCCTAACAGTGCATCATAGATATATCTGATTAATTACATCCTCTTACCTGAAGGGCATAGAGTTTGAGAAGTAATAAGGTTGAGCAGAGGAAATAATAACTTTAAAAGCACTATATTTTAAACAGAATAGGATACCACAGAGAAACTGTGTCTCCTGTCAACAGAAGCCTGAACAGGCCAAAGGAATAAACAAGGTATACCAGCTAAGACCACAAAAATGTGCTCTTTTTCAGTATTCCATTTTCCCCCTGTGCAGATCTTTTTCACTCTTGTATTGAATAATGAAGTGCACTATAAAACATGCAGGAGAAGACTTCCTACTCATTGACCCCTGGAGTATTTTGTTTGACGTTGGTTATTTGTTTGCATTTCTTTGTTTTTACAAGTGTAAAAGATGTTTGAGCTCAGTCACCAATAACCTCTTTATAAGTGGTTACAAAAATGACAATACAGTAAACTGTATTCCTTGTTCAATACCTGCAACTGCTTGTTGGCAAGTTTGTGCTTCAGAAACAGGACATTAATTTAATGACTTTACAATTAGGATGTCGTGGCAAAACACACATGCACACAATGTAAAAATTTTTTCTGAATTGGCTCTTAGTTGTATGTTTAGGAATTTAAAACAAAGGGGCTTCGTTAAGGAATTATTTCTGAAAAGAAAAAGCATTTCTGTTACTATTATTTCATCATTAAGAGAACCCATTACAATTTCAATTTTTTACACATTTCAGTGGTTTGTTAAATGTAAAAGATCAATTCAAAACATTTTGCTGTTTACTCTAGCAGCTAGTAGTGTTTATGCCTCCCTGCAGCAGCCTACCATTTGGAGACATTTGCAGGCAGTCTGGCCCCAATCAGAAAGCACCACCTCTGCAATCACCACAATCAGCTCCTTTGACTGCAACACAGGTCATCACACATATTGATTACATGGCAATTTTTTGTGCTAAACTGAATCCTAAAGGAATATAATCAGTGGTGCTCGAAGCACCGTTACACATTATTGAGAGCCCTCTCAGTTTAATAAAGCAGAAGAATGGACAGTTTCCGATTCCGACAAGCTAAAATTTTAGGCACCTGCACAGGCAGCAGGATTATGACAGTTTTAGATATCCATATAGGTGGATTTGTATGTACCCAAAGGAACTTTTCTAGATCTATGAACACAGGATTTTGTGGTGCATCATTACAGTATGCTGCATTTATGTAATATTCTAGTTGCAAAACGAATCAAAGAAAAATTTTGCTTTAGTTTAAAAAAAAAAACCAATAAACCAAAAAACAAACCTCCAACAGATTGGAATCTGAAATATTAGTAATGAAATACAACACAGTACTACTACTACTGAGTGAACATTGACTAGTTTCAAAATATAGAAGTAAATCTAAACCGACCTAAATTCTAAATTTATATTGATTTAACTTAAATTTAATTCTGAAAAGTAGCTACATAATGTCTTGTATTAACAGATACTTTTCAATTAAAAAACTTACTTCTAATGGACCTCTATTATGATTATTTTTTTAATCAAACCTTCCTTCAAGATGTACTGCTACGTAAGTGTCTTCTTTGGATGTCAAGCAAATAGTGTATTTTAAATCTTTTTATAAATGAATATTCATTTGTTTATTTTGAGTATAAGCAGACTATAGATGTTTGCTTGTAGGGGCTTCTCAATCCTCCTGTCTTCACAATGGTCAAATGAAATGTCATAATACTAAAAACAAGCCCAGACAATAAATTCAAGTATGTGGAAAACTTTTGTGTCTTTGACTTTGATGATGTGACAGTATGAATAAAATATAAATGTGACAGAGCCCCTAAAAGCAGGTTTCTTAGATATATTCAAGTATCTAAGCCCTTCATACTGCTCATGACTATTGATTGCTTTCTCATAAAATATGAAGTGGGGCACAACAATAATGAAGCTCAAAAAATTCTTTATACAATCTTCAAGACATAATTGGTACACAAAATTTCAGTACACATTCATCATGTGTACATTCACTAATATCAGGTCAAACTTCAGAGACACATTCTTTAATTGCTAGACTATTCCCGTCTTTTCTCAATTAAAATGTAGTATCAAATGTTTTACCATGGAAATGTTATTACACCTTTTCTCTTAATAAACTGAACTTACATTTTTTATGATAGCTTAATGACAGATTTTGAAAAATTCATAGAATGTTAAATGAATAAAAATCTACGAAACTCCTGTGATTTGTGGAGATGTGGAATATATCCTTAGTTCATAGGAAAACACTGGAACAAAAGGAAAATAATTTCACAGGTACATAGTGTTCAAAAGAAGACATGATCTTATACTGCAAGAGGGGCTTTATCCTGTAATAAAATTTCCATTACATGTATGGAGGAATTCTAGATATTACCTTGTCAGGAGCCAGTGTAGCATTCAGCCTCCCATTTTTCCTTGTACAAGATACTAGAAAGACTGATGGGTTCTACCTCTATGATTGTTTCAGAAACCCCCAAAACTCCAAAACACATATACACACACAAAACCTCCAAAAAAACCACAACAAAACAAAAACCCAAACAAAACCCACAAACCCCTCCCACCAAAACAAAACAAAAACCACAAAAAAAGCCCTGAACAGTAAAGACCACTAAACTCCACCACTCCAGCTGGACAATGAGGTGATATTGTCTTTTCTTGAGGCTAACATCTGTTGAGCCGAGTACTGTTTTAATCAGGCTAAATCAAGACTTTTCTTCAAGACACCTTTCCTCTGTGAAGTGCTTTATAATGGAAGAAACAGTTGTGAATCATTACTCAATGTAGTTTCAAGTGAAGCAGTTTGTGCCTCTCCTGTCCCTGAACTACTGAGCACTGTACTTGATTTAGAAACCCCAAATGTATTGACTGTTGAGATATATTTCTAGCAGAGTTTAAACCAGAAAACAGGGGGCAAGAATATCTATTTCTTAAATATGTAAGGGACCATCAAGCAACAAAAGGATGAGTTTTCTTAAAGTCTGTCTGTATCTCTTGAGAATTTTCATTAGAATATGTGCAGCTTATAAATAATGAATATTAAAATATGTATAGAAATATAACCTCTAATCTGAAGGCATACAAGAGCACAATCCCAAATTTATCTGAAAAAGAAACATGGACTTTTTGATTTTATTTTTTTAAGCAAACAAGTTGGTTGTGGAGCTCCTGGTGCTAAAATATTCTTATTCTTAGAAGTGGCTAAGGTGATGCTAGAATTTAGGATGACAGTTTGCATCCACTGGGTCACTGAATGATATCAACATTTTCATGTTTTTCAGTCTGTTTATCAGTAGGGGAAAAAAACACCTCACTGAAAAGCTAAACAGAGTTTGTCTACTGAACTGACCTCTTTTCTAAATATGACTTATCAATTTTCTTTTTTAAAATGACTGATAAAGGAAATATGTACATTTGAGAAACAGTTACAGTGGAGCTAAGAAAAGAGGTAACAGGAGCTTACTATGTGCTATTTTTTTGTTTATATATCTAAGCAATACATTTGACCCCTAAGCACTGAATGGGAAACTCACATTCTTGTAAAATTCTGCAATGCCTGAAGTGACTCTTTCTGAATCACTGAGCCTCAAGATAAGGCTTTTCAAGCACTTATTTATCTCACCTAGAATTGAGATACTATATTTTCTTTATGAAACACCAAAAGAAAATATACTTTCAGAAAATTACTCTTTTAATGCCAAAGTAATAGTAACAGACATTTAAAAGTGTTTCCTCCATTTTTAGCTATAGTAGCATAGGGTTTTTAAGATTTTAGAATTCTGTAGTAGAGTAATAGAGAGAAGACTCTCAGTCAGGTGTAAGAAATACAACACTGATTATGTAGATGATTATGATTAAATGTATTGTTAATACATTGTCTAAATATTGCCAATGCAATCTATAAGCAGGTATAGGGTTATAATATAAGCAGGTTCAGCTAGAGAGGTTCAGGTTTACCATCGTTGGCCTTGCAGAATGCACAATGCAACAAGGCACCTGTGGAGATACTTTGGGATTTTATCACATTGCTTGATATGAGCAGATCTGAGCTCTTTTACTCACCAGCCCAAAAGTGAGTGTTCCCATCTTCGGTCTGGATGTCCCCTGCAAGTGTCCCTGCCAGGGGTGGGAGGGATTCTTCTGTAAGCTGCTGGCAACCTCAGGAGACCAGTTTGCTCAGATGCCCCTGCCTGCTGTAGCATCTTATACCCTTTTGGAGGCCAATGTGAAACAAAATTAATTGAAATCCTCACAGCTCTCCCATCTCTGGAATGTCTCAGTTATGGGTCCATCCAGAGAGTTCCTCCTGCAATTCCCACACACACACAATAGTAAGGGAGGGGGGAAGAGGATAGAGGGAGAACACATGCAAAGATTGGACTATCGTGTCAGTCAGAGACTCACCATGCCAATCTTGTGTCCATTTCCTGTATTTTTTCCTCCCCTGAAAGACAAGTGTTTTTTTTCCTCCACTTTGCCTGAGTGTTATATAAAGAATGGCTATATACAAGTTCATACAGCTCTTCTACTTGGTGCACTTAAGAACCTACAACCTCTCAACATCCCATCCACTCCACAAGATCTTTACTTTCTCTCTAGAGATAACCTTTTTCAAGTGCTGGATTTTGTCACATTTTTCATTAAAGGTGTTTGCATACAGGTCAGGAGTACTAATGAAACATGCAAAGATTAAAAACAGGAGGAGCACAGTTACTGCAAAAAAACAAACTAAACAAACCCAGAAGCAAAATAAAACAAAACAAAAAAAATCAAACAAAACCAAATCAAACAAAGAAAAAAAACCCCAAACCAACAACAACAACAAAAATCCACAAAGAAAACCCAACAAAACAAACAAACAAAACCACCAAACAAACAAACAAACAAAAAAACCAACCAAACAAAAAAACCTACTTAACCTTGAGGTGACTCAATATTACAGAGAAAAAAGTTAAGTGTAGTGAAATTGCATGCAAAATTCAGCACTTGAAGACAATAGAGCTGAAGTATTTTTCTCAGATTATGAATTGGAAGTGAATAAGCCAGGAGCATGAGGGTACCAGTCAATGAGTGGCTGAATGCCACTTCATGGAGAAGGTAAAGGTAATCCTGGGATGTAACGTGCATTTTCTAGTGAGGTATTTTCACCGAAGCAATAAGTTCATAATTACATTGTACAAACCATTGATAGGAGTTTTAATGTAACAAGAGAATACTTAGAAAAACTCCAAAATGTGGTCCTTGGACAGGTGCTCACTTAAAGCATTAGTTGTTTTGCATTCACTTTGCAAAATAAAGACAGAAGAGGACTAGACTTTTCTGTATAAATAAATTTTCAAGTAAACTAGTCATTAGAGTTAGAGAATAGTGACGTGATGCCATTTTTAAAACAAATCTATGAGCCAGATACTTTCTTTACATTGGAAAACTAATCAGCCTTTTAGCAATAAAATTATACTCCTGTATTTTGCAGACATTGAATTCAAGGTCATTTCCTTCCAGAGACAAGAAATTCTACTATCGTTCTTTTCATATGTGTAATCATCACTTTCCCCCCCTTATTTCCTGACACTATTAAAAAAAATTAAATAGTAATAGGAAGAATATAGGATAACGGCATAGTAGCTACAACATTTTTCAGTCTCTCCTCCATACTGCTCTCTAGCCATTTAGGAGGATTAGCAGGTAAAAGGAAGCCTTGGATCCTACTTCCTGAATGCTTAGATGCTGCTTTGCCAATGAAGAATGAATCTCAAATGTAAAAACAAAGGTTAAAATTTGTTCTCGTACTACTTTTTTTCTATTGTATGATTTCACTATGAGTGTTTTAACCACTACATCCCTCAGAATTTATCAGATATCTGTAGTAAAGAGTGCTACAAAAATAAAAACATTTAATTAATGGAGAGCAATATTTTGTTATTGGATGCAAATAGCTTCCTACCTTTTTCTAGAATAGGAAAAATAGAATAATAGTATCTTGAAAGCTTAAGTCAGCCTCTGGTAATTATATTAAAAGATGTCAGTAATCACTGTCTATTTTAGAAAAAAGTAAGCAAATCCAAAGCAGATTAGAAATATGCTCAAACTCATAAATGCATAGGTAGGAACATGGCTGTTAATAAATCCATCCATGTCTACCTTTGATAAGCTAATTCATGTGACTAAAAAAGACAAGCAGAATCAGAACAGACAACATACAAAACCTTTTCATACTGTCACTTATTGTAATTGCAGTTACTTTAGGACATTCTCATGTTCTGTAATATTACTTTACTACACATACTCTAATCTATTAAGCTTAGGTTTGTCTTCACACAGTCTAAGAAATATAATATTTGATCTTGATTAGCTGAACGAGAACAAGCAGCAATCAAGTTTCTTTCTATACTGACACAAGCTGCTTATATATATTCATACTTAAACATGTACTGCCACCTGTGGTTCAGGCAACAGTTTTAAACTTACTGTGCACTTGAAGATGCAGTAATCCACTATTTCAGTGGATTAGGAAAAAAAAAAAGGTATTAAAAATGAAATATTAAACCAAATACAGTTCCTATTTTATTTGATACTGCAATATTTTGTTTACAAAGCAATACTTTCTTACAAAAGCAAACAACCTCAAACCCACTGAACTTACCTCTTTTGAAGCTACAATTTATATTTAAGCAAGCAAGAACTAGATAGTTTACACAGAACCTTATCAGAATAACATAATTAAAAAATACTAATTATTTTGGTAACCCTTACGAATTCTTTATGTGTTTACAGCTGAAAGTAATCTTCAAGTAGAAATGGCTTTGCTAAAGGATGCAGAATAACCAGGTGCTGCTCACTGTCAATGCACAAAATCTTCAGTTGTTCACAGTTTCATATTTGAATCCAGACTGAAAGCAAACAGCCCAAGCCCAGGCCAAGCAATATAGCAGAACAGCTGAAAAGAGTGCAGGAAGTAAAGAGCTACTTACTACTAGCTCCTGCAAGCTACACTGCCTTATCTCAAACTTTCACTCATTCATCTTCTGCCATCCAAATCTGCTCTAACGCTGTAGAGAGTCTGAGTTTTACCTAAACAGATGAGAAACCTTCACTAGTTCTATACTTTCTAGGACTCACTGTACCTGTACAGCAGTCAGGGTTCAACTCACATCAGCAGACTCTACGATCTCATCTCCCCTCAGGCCCCTAGGCTGGGCTAAAAGCTGATATGGTGCAGCTGTGAGACCTTGGAAGATACGTCAATCAAAAGAACGATTACCAACCTTGTCTACATTCTGTCCTTCTGTTTGGGAGCTGCATTAAATTCAGGCCTTTGCCCTTGACCCTTATCAAGATCTATGCTTACCTGTGGCAGTTGTATTTGTGCTCAGCCTTGTACCTTGCACCTGATCTTGGATCTGGTCTATCACTGTGGACTTGTCCACTGAGCAGTGAAATGCTGGCTGATCTCCAGATCTGCTCTGCCCTTCTTGTCAGGTATACTGGGTTTGCACTTCTCATCTGGCAGGGCACTGCCCCCTGTCTGTCCTGCTGTCATCCTTGGCTCCCAGCTCAATTTGCTTTCTAGAGCCAACACTTTTGCTGCTCCCTGGCAAGAACTTCTTGCATCATAATTTTGAGAGGCAAGGAGGAGACCTGCAAAAAGGTGTAAGGTAAAGCTATGAAATTAATAGTTGCTGTTGCCTTAGTTTTAGGATAATAAGCATACAGTAATAGTTTTGTATCTTAAAATCCAACGTATACAGACAGTTACATTATTATGACTTAAATAAAGAGACCTTTTGAATGTGAAATTGACACACTAACAAGATTTTGGCCAAGAAAATTCTAATGTGCCCAACTGTTTTAGGAAATTAATTAAAAAGAATTTCATTAGAACATAAAAACCTATATGCCTGAGGTAGCCATCTGTCAAGATATTCAGATGTATTTGATTTTAATGTGAGGGGTTTTTTTTTACCATCTTTTAGGGCATGAACAATGAAAAAATGACTTGTTTAAACACTCAGGTTAAGTTAGTTGTCAGCAATATAGAACACTAAACACAAGGTCTTATTTTTCATACCCAAGAAAAGTTATTTACATTTTATGACCTCTGTAAATATGTTCAGGCCTTCTGTGTCAAGTGGCTAAGCTAGCAAGATGAAGTAGTCCTGGATGGCAAAAGTCAAGGTTTGTCTTTCAGCTACGATTTTTCTTACACCTATAAAAGATGTGAAATACAGTATTTTGCATGACAGTAATTATTAGAACAGAAACTGACCCTTTCTGTGCATAATGTCTTATCATGTTGCAAAGTATCCTCATGCATGTGTGGGAAAGCAAATTCCAAAACCAAAAGTTTTAACAATCAAGATTCTATTTCTTAGTGACAAACATTCAGTTTGGGGTCAGTTCACGCTGAGTAAAATAAACATCGAGAACAGCTGCTGACATTATCTGAATAGCTTAAACCTCATGACCTGTAAAACTGAATATGAAATTTATAAGGTCAGATTTTATTTTATTGTTGTAAGTCCTTTGGAGAAGAATTAGAGAGGCAGATGAAAATAATAAAAAAATAGGAAAAAAAGAAAAAAGAAACAAGGAAGGTGTCAGAGCTTGTTAGTGGTAGTTTGATCTTCATCTTTCATCTTTAGAGCAGTAATACTGTGGGGTAATATTTTTAAAGTAGCCATTGAGCCAAGGCTGGACATGGATCTGCTTGTGAAAGGTGGTGAGTGATGTCTTCATATCACCTGGTTTTTTGTCTCTTTATTTATTAAAAACTCTTTATCTTGATCCACAATTTTTTTCTCATTTTTGCTCTTCCAGTTCTCTCCCCCATCTGCTAAGGGGGAAGCAAGGAAGTAGGGTGGGAAGGCAGTGAGCAAGGGACTGGTTGATGATTCAGTGCTGGCTGTGGTCAACCAACAACCAAGACAAGACCACAAATTATGCTTGTGATTCCTTTTCAGATCACCTCTGCTATAACTGAAGTATAATACCTTGAGGAGTCTGTACTGTGTTTCTGGGATACAGTGGAAAATGTGTGTACCTTTTTGTACAGCTGCAAAATTCCTGCTGCACTTCCTTGTGCTAATGTGAAACCACACTAACTGCCCCAGGCCTTAACAGGAGACTAAGGTTTTGCTTCCAGTAAATAAAAAACCTTCTGGCATATTATAGAATAAAAGAAAGGCTATCCTTGAGGCTTAAATGCCAAAAGGAGACCTTGAGAGTGCTAGTCGCACATCCCAGTTCTGGCCCAAATTTTAGCTTATTGCATAAAGTGTCATTCTGTGCAAGGTTCTAACTAAAACTCGTTCCCTTGGTTCAGGACATATAAGAAATGACAATACTTATTTCTTCTGTTCTTTATTAAGTAAATCTTTTTAGACTTTAAGCTCTCCTGGCTGTCTGATGTCATAATATTTTAGCCACTATTGTAACACCTTTAAGCCATTGGTATAAGAAGTTCTCTGAGATGATTGCAGATATCTTATCTATCTATCAGGAAGAAAATTTTGGTCATTACAGCTCATTTTTAGTTCTGAATTCAGGCACAGTAGTAATCTTTTATGGTGACAAAATTATGCAACTGTACAAAGAAGGTTTTACTGTTTTGGACTTCAATAATAGATGGGAATTAGTTGATTCTGACTTCTCAATGGTGCAGGATCCATAAGTCAGAAGCAGCTCATTGTTATCTTCCTACATTAATGGGTTTAAAAATGTTATGTTTTTTTCAAAAAAAGTAAATCTGTATTGAAATTATTTCCCCTGTATGATATTCTGTAATGATGAGATGCGTAAGAGAGTTTGCATTTGTGGTTTCCACTGAGAATAGTGCTTTGTAGACAATAAATTAAAACAATATAGTCATTTTCAGAAAATGGGATAAAAAAAGGAGCAAAAGGAGGAAATCACCACAATAAATGACAAGAGTCTAATGCGAATGCCTGCATGGATAAATTGTGTCTTACACTGCATCTAGAACCTGAAAGGTCTATTTGGTTGAATAAATTGTAGAAACCTAGACCACAATTTTAACACCAAGTCTAATACTACCTAGTGAATGAATAATGAAAAAAGACACGTGAATAATAAGTTCCTTTGTCAGTATAAACTGCAGCTTATTTTACTTTCGTACATTCAAAATGTACTGATTCAAAATAATACTGCTTTAAAAAAGATTTAATGGGCCATGAGAACATAAAAGTAAAGTATTCTTTTATAACTCTTTCGGGCATTCTTAGAAGAAAAGCTTTCCATGCTCTGTGGGTAGTTTATAGGTCTAGAAGGCCTGTCAATGCTTTCATTGTCTTCTGTATTTTTCAAGCAGATCATTGGATTAGCAAAGGGAGTTTGGATCCTTTTTATACCATATCATATAAAAATATTTTCTTTAAAATACTCAAATTCACAATATAAAAATGGGAGTTTAGAACTTTGTTGAACATGCAAGATAGAATAAATGAACATACTCCTGTCTTGAAATTTAGTAACCTGAATATGACTAGATGTGCTGTCTTATTAAAAAAAATCCCAACACAACAACAACAAAAAAAACCCCAAAACCAAACCAAAACAAAAAACCACCAAACAAACAAACAAACAAAAAAAAAAAAAAAAAACCCCCCCAAAAACCCATCATTTTCTTCTAACATTTTTGTATAAGGTTATTGGGCTAATCAGTGACATGATATGATGATAGCTGTCAGATAAAAGAAACTCAAATGTGCAAACTTCTTCAAACAGTAGAAAATTTTCTTGCCAAAGTAGCCTTATGTTCCTGCTGTAACAGAATGTGCAGAAAATGCAGGTATCATGGTGAGTTATGGTGGTTTGTGTTTTATATGAATCAGCAGCTGTTGAGAGACAAATAGTCACAATGCCTTTAGATTTCATACCTAAACCATGTTTAAATCTAGACTATGGTACAGAGAATTAAATAATAAAATAAAAATACACTTCTATTTTAAGTTCTAGTAGTATGGGCACTCCTTGGATTTTTTGGTGGTAGTGTGGTTTATGTGGTGGGGTTTTTTTTTGTTTTGGTTTGGGTTGGTTTGGGGGTTTGTTTGTTTTGGGGTTTTTGTTTATTTTGCATTGTTTTGTTTTTAAGGAAAAAAAACACTCTTTTGGTTTATTTTGTTTTGGTTTAGGTTTTTTGTTGTTTTTTTTTTTTTTTCCTTCAAAACATGCTATTACAGGTCAAATTTTAAAGATGTGTTGTTCAACTTCATTGTACAGTTCCTACTGAGTAATACATGTTTGTCTTAAATCAGTTCAGTTTTAAGTCTCTCATAAACTTTACTGATTTGATTTTAAAGGAGCTAAGATTGAGATTTATCTGTTTCAGAATATGTATAGTTATACTGAGTTGTGAAGTATTAAAATTATTCTAATTTGCTTTTAAGAAAGCCAGACACAGTACCTAAGCTCCCGATTTTAACATTTTAAATTAATGTAGTCTAATCAAAATGTTTAATTTTCACAAAAAATGAACTGTAGGACTTTTTTTTTTTTTTAACCAGAACAAAAATGTCATGTTTGTGTTTAAATCTGAATTAGAAAACTGTTCTCTAGTTTATCTGTTTGATGTGTGCATCAGTCTAGATTTCTGTGTCATTTGCTTATACTGAAAAGCACCTCTGGGAGTTTGCAGAACTCTAAGGAGTGAATACATTGACTGAAACCTTGGAATCTGAAGCTTCTTATTTCTGAGGGGAATGTTGGTTATAGCCGTCATCACATCTTGCACCCGAGGGCACGTAGGAATGTAAGCAAGCCTCAGAATGAGCCGCAGAGGCATTCAAAAGAACACTTAAAGAACACAAAAGAGCATTTAAAACAGACACACTCTTGAAAACTATCCATTATTTAGGTTTTAAATTTTTCTAATGCAGATTCACTTTTTGTTGCAAGCCTGTGTATAAACATGCAGTTGTTGCAGCCAAAAGCTATGAGCAAATTAATTTAAAATTTATACCTAAGAACATCTCAACTGTTTGAAGTGTTTCTTATCCAGTATAGCTGTAATGTTCCTTGCTGTTATTACAATAGTAATAAAACTTGTAATGCATTTCATATCTCACATCTATGGCTCAACTTGTATTTAGTCTTCAATGTTCTTTGGCTCTGTATGGAGCAATAGCATTGAGAACATGCTTCTGTTTATCACCATACACTAACCTTAATGTATAACATTTAGCAGTTTTCCAATAAACTGCAGTTGCAAATGGTGATTATTACCATAACAGATTTTCAGTGTACTTTTCCTACCTATGTGTAATAGAGATGAAAAAGTCTATATGCCAGACCACTGAGGCTGGAAGGAAGAATTAGGTTGTGCTTTTATAATAGACTTTTTGTCTAACTGTTTTAGAACATATGCTCTTTGCCCTGCATTCATCCAGGCATGCACAGAAAATGATTGAAAGGTATCTTTATCACTTCTCCTAGTCTCTATAACCCTGGCAGTTCTGCTTAAATTTACAGTAAAAAACACCAACTAAATCAATAAAACACAATAAAATGCATTATAAGTCTCTTTCTGTCACAGTAGACGTGATTCTGCTTGGCACTGGAATATTGATCTTTCACATACAGTTAATCATTGCCACAGAATTAATTCAGGAAACAAATGCAATCTATAAGGTGACTCTAACAGTGGCATGCTGAAATTAAAATTGTATTCTTTGACTCCATCAGAATCTGTGTCAACTCAGAAGTTGGGTACCTCCTCTGTTCTATTTGAATAACTGTTTATTCCACTAGTTGTTCTCAAATTATTAGGAATGCCTGTTATAGGGTCATGTTTTGATTTTAATGATAGCTAGCTGACTATTATAACTTTATGGGCTCCATTCTTTAATCTTTTTGATCATGTGCAGTGTGTGTTGGCCAATACTATTTCTCCTGGTGTTTTGTGCTTGTGATTTGATATGATTGTGCTATTTGTAAAAGAAGTAGAAAAATCATGTTAATTATTATGGAATGATGTCAAAGAATATTAACTAAATAAATATGCAATATGTCCCTTGAAAATGCTAATGTAATTTAGAAAATTCACAAAAATTAATACAGAGAACTGACTGCCAGTTAAAAATTACTCTCATTTATGCATACAGTGTATAACAGACCATGAAGAGAACATACCTGTGGATTGCACAGAGTTCCACTTAGTGTGACTTTTGTGGAAATAGCGCCATAGGTAGCACAGGAAAAAAAAGGTAGAAAAAAAGATACTGAACATAATAATCACAGAAGTCTTTAAGACTTTAACAAATGGTACACATAAATAAATGAGGGCATTCCAGAGATCTCAGGCAATAGGCAGGCATTGTATATAATATATATTCATGTAAATATATCACTGACATTGAATTCACTTTACAGTATTGTCTTATTAACCTTTTTCAGACAAAATTTAGGAAAGCTGCAGCTCAGTGTTTGAAAAAAATTGCAAATAAACATTTGTCTATATTATTACTCTTTTTGAATGACAGCAAAGAAGCTATTTCTTCCAGAATAGGATTTTTGTAATTCCAACATCAAAATTAATCAAACTCCTTTGGTTAATCAAAATTATATATTATCATCCTGATTGCAATCATACATCAAAGATTATTTCCTCCTGCAGTTTATACGGTACATAATCAGTGCAGAAGAAAAACAAACCAAGTCTATAAAGTGAAAACAGTAGTTGTTAATTGTGTAGCAAATAAAACTCTAAAGTGGACAGCAATAGTTTAGCACTGAATAGGTCTCCCACACATATATCATGTCTTTCATAAACTCATTTGAGACTATGCCAGAGCCTCATTAACACATGATTTTTTTTAATTTTTTTTTAATTATTATTATTTTTTTATTTTATTTTTAACTTGATATCTGTATGTATATGAATATAATATGAAGATGTTAAACGTCCTGGTCAGGGAAGTTGAAGTCAGAAATAATTGATACAACTTTGCTGAAGATTTTTAGGGAAACTTCATGTTTTTTTTCTGCTACTTAATGTACAAACACTGATCTTGTCCTTACCTGACTCTGCACTATCTTTTTCATCAGCCAGAATGTGTCCTTCAGCTTTGTTAACTAGGAGAGAGACCAAATAGTCTTAACAAACCTGAGATGGCAATATTGAGTAACAGCATTTTTATTTCAGATTCGCTCAAAATATACACACATGAGGAACATAAAACGGAAAAAAGTAATTCAGTAGTGATGCCTTGAGCTTTTGGGCTGTGTTTTGCACACCTTCTCCAGACTGCATGTCTGATTCGGTTACAACCCTGGACTTCAAGGCAACATCTTCTTTCTATAATACAATGTTTTTAACTGAAATTGCCTCAGTTTCAATAGTGTATTACAGAACTATAGCAAATCAGCATAGAATTGTCTAAACATTTACAATTAGCTGGAAAATAACAATTTAAGTAATAATTATAAATAATAAATTAGCTGATCAGCACATATTACTATGAAACACCTTGCAATACTCCTTAAAGATTGATTACTAACTTTAGGTGGACTGTAGCCATCAAGAATATTTGTCTAAGTTTTCTATAGGCAAAAAAAGTTATTGCTCTATTTTTACCCACCAAGAGGCAGAAATGGAGAACTCAGTTGTATGTTTAGTTTAATGTACACATCTCTTGAGTGCTTGACTGGTTAAATTGTAAGTTGCCAAATGAGTACTAAAAGTCAGTCAGGGTTAAATCAGAAGTTGTCCTCTAGCCTATAAATCAGAAGAAAGGGGAGAAAAAAGTCACAGCAGTACCCCTTTGTTTTCAAAGACAGGATGTGCTTGAAGAAAACAAGTTTTGAAGGATCATTTCAAAAGTATGAAAAGCCAATAAAGCTTATCTTGGTGATACATATCCGATGCTGGAAAAGCATTATGGAAATTATGAAATCCAGAATGTGCTCAGCTGTAAGATTTCTCCAGTTTATATGTATAGAACTTTAAAGCTCCAACCCCTTTTGTCTGACATAACATATTGGAACATATCGTAAGTGTGTAATCTGGACTTCTAAGTTTTTTTCAGATGTTTCTTTTTCTTGCTCTTCAGATTGCATAATGAAGCAGACTAATAGAATCATTCTTCATTTCAAAGAGAAATGATTTGTGTAAAAAGTACATGAAGTGCTATCTCGGTCTACACTGAAATTAACCAAAAAACATAGAGATGCCTTCACATATTTAAGTATTCAAAGGCTGAACATGTTGATTTATTTGATCTTTGTTAAAATTTCTGGGTTTTAACTGATTAATTCTGGTTTTCAAAGGAATTATTAGGCTTGATTGTGTGAGGTAAGCTTTCTGGTTTCTGGAATTTTCAGAGACTTGGTTTTTGAAAATAGGAAAAAATGAATGAAGATGTAGGTAATACTGTTACATTAAGAAATATTTGAAAATATTGCAAACACTATGGTCCCAGAATAATTAAAAAATTCAGACTAACCAGGTTTTAGGAAGAGAGAAACAAAGAAGTAGACAAATATTGACTTCAGAAAAAAACTGCAGAAATAACAACAGAAATACCTGCATCTGACAATTTAAAATGCCATGTTCTTGGGGAATAAAAACAAGAGGTTTTCTTGAAGGGATTCCTGATAAAATAAACAATATTATGGGCAGTGGACAGGAGGTAGCTTGTGGTTTTGAGACCCCTGTTGTAAAGTCCACAGGCTGGTTGAGATTAAATTTTCTTTTCTCATTGTAAGAGAAACCAAACCTGGAGTGGCAGATGCAATAGAAATAAAATAAAGTGTAAACTGCCTAATTAGGAGTTTGGGCAATGCTCAGTTAAGAAGAAAATATATTATTTTGTGTAACAAGTTTGATTCATATAGTCATTTCACTGGAGCTACATCTAACTTACAGTATTCTAATCTATATCAATGTTGGACAACCTAATTTTGTAAGTAAATTATACAGATTAGGGGACTCGATAAACTAGTTCAAAGAAGTAAAAAGTGTTTACAAAACTTCGAGTAAATGCAAAAATGAGTAAAAGTAACAAATATTTTTTAGAGTTGCAGGTTCTGACTCTTTTGACTTGCCAACTATGTAGATATAACAATACAAAAATGCTTATATAGTGTAGAGAAATATTTTTTAAAGTTTCCTGCCTGTGGAAAGACTTTTCTTTCTTTGCAACACTAGTTGCTATGTCAGAAAACATTTTCAAGACACAGCATACAAATAGTGACTTGCAGATGAATGGGTCAAACCCAAAAGGTCATGTCAGTTTAATTTCATGGTAGGAGATGAGAAATTGCTGATGGGTCAGGGAAAATGGGATCTGAGTACTCATATCCATCTGTTCCTTGGGGTATATATAGAGGCTTTTTAATCCCATCTGTTTGTGGTAGCCAGAGCACAGGTTGTATGATCAGCACTTAGTAACTGGCTTCTCTTGACATAAGTGTAATTCAAGTTTGGTGTTTTTATTTCATATTTTTGTAACATCAGCAGAATGAATCCAAGCTTTAAAGATATTCTTGACTTTTACTATCCTCATTTAAAATATAGCTGAGCTTAGAAAATATTTTCAAATGCGTGCAGACTGTAAGGTTGCAAGTAGAATCTGAATGTACTGCCCAATGTCTCAGCCCAGTCCAAAGCCTAGTGTCTGATCCAAAACTGTGTTAGAAATTTTTACATTTCATTAAAAAACCAGCAACTGGCATTAATTTGTAGACTTACAGGATTGGTCAAATGTAAATAAGGGAGAAATGCATAACAGGGAACTGAATTGCCTGAAAATGATCCAGATCATGTTGCTCTGATGCAACATTCAACATTGTTGAGAAGAAAATCATCAGTGAGCTTGATTGCTGATGAGAATCATAGGAGTTAGAAAACAGGTTGTGAGTTCCTGATTTTATAGGAGGGAGGTAGATGGAATAGGGAGAAGGACAACTCAGTGACTATTTCCTACTATTTCTGGACATTTTCTTACACTATTTTTCCATCTCCAATATTACTATATTTTATTTCTAGACAACATTTTAATACGTAGGTATTAAAGCCCTTTAAAAAGCCAAGCACTTCTTAAAGCAGCCTAGAATGTAGATAATTTTTACCCATGAAACAAATGTTGAAACCAAGGTAAAAATTAAAAATCTTATTTCTAAACTTTTAAAATTTATGAAAAGTTAAAAATTTAAATTCACATGCAAGCACTTAATGGTGAAGTGTAACTTTTCTTATACATTAAACATCCATAGATTCATTTAAAAAAAGAAATTAAGATCATGCTGTTTATTCAGATATATTTAGCTGATTGAATGTAAACAGCTTCATCTCAGTGAACTGCTTAAGACACACAGTGAATTAATGACAGATGAGAAAATAGAACACAGGTGCCTCAGGCATCCAATTGTTTTCCTGTGTTAAATAAAAGCATCTTTCTGCTTGACACAACAATGACTTTCAAAGTAAAAAAAAAGTCCTGGTGTTGGCTTACCATGAGGCATCTAGTGGATGCAAAATGAGCAGCTTACTTCTATTATTCTAAACTGATCTTGGAGGAAGAAATCAAGCAGGATTAAAGTTGTGTGTTCTCATTTACATAACTGTAACCCATTAGAAAACTGTGCCACAATAAACACGATAACTTAAGATAGCTAAGATCTGATTAGATATATGGTACAGAAAATAAAAAAAAAAATTAGTTATAGTAGTCCGTGATTTCATTGCCTACACTCCTCATGGGAATAAAGGGGTAAAATAGTACATCAAGGAAATAGAAAAGCAGAATGGGCAGAACAGATTTTATGAGACTAATTTCCCAGGATGTGCTAACAGGTATGAGGGTAAGCATGATCCTCAGAAACAGAAGGTACAAAAATGTGCTAAATTCCTTACCAGTTCTAAGCTTGGACAAGGTCTGTTGCGAGGATAAAATTAAATATACTCCTGACTTTGTAATTAAGCCTGAAACTAAAATACTTTCTAGAATTTTTGTGTCTCATAAATGATGAGATTCTAGACCAAGACACAGTAACCTTATCTTGCTTGGTTACATGTCATAATAAGAATTTCACTGTCACAGGAGGAACAGCAATGCCTGCTGCAATTGACATCTAGGCTTACAGTAGGAGCCACTTTCCACTTCACACCAAGTGGCCCTCACAAAAGAGGAGCCCACAGTCCCTCATTGCTGAACAGACTCATGACAGAAAAGAATATGGCCATTCTCTACCATAATGTGCTCTTTTCACTATCACTCAGGCTGTGCTTACACCATCACACTTCCAGGCCTTCTTTTTCTTGCTATGTTGCCTCCCCTGAGTAGAGAGGGAGCTGCAGTAGCTCTTTCCAGAGAAGGCTGGTCTTAGCAAACCAGGCAGAGACAGTCTATGCTGAGCCCGTCTTGTTTCCCCTCAAACTGCGTTAATAATACTTTGACATTTGCCACAACAATGGACTACTGTGTGATAGCACAGGTAGCAAGGGTCCATTCAGTTAACAAAAAAACCCACTTTGCAGTAGCTCAGAGTCTATGAACAATGGCTCAGGAGCATTATGCTACTGCTTTCTTGTGATCATAGGAATCAGAGAAGAAGAAGATCCTTTGGGATATCCTATGATCTTGCAATACCAGAGATGGATAGATGTTCCTGGGTCACATCTTTTATCTAGTCCAGTTTTAATGTATTTTGTATTTCCCTCAGGAAATTAACAGAATCATCGTCATGGGAAATTTTTCTTAGCGTTCAGTCTTAAATTTCTTTGCTTAACATCATTCTGCATGTTTACATAATGAGCTTACTAAGCTATAAAGAGAGAAAGAGTACTTGCTGGCCAAGCAGGTTTCTGCAAAACTCTCTCAGCTCCATCAGAGAAGTTGTACCATTGTTCTTGGCCCTGGTGACAGAGGCAGTAATTGGGGAATATTTCACTTCCACTGACAGAATGAATTCACCACTACGTGTGTAATATGAAGGTTATTGGAACAGAGAAAAAGTTAGCTTTAAGTTAGCTATAAAAGTTAGCATTTTTCCCCCCTGTGCATTAATATGGGGTCTTCTGCAATATAAGATTTATTTGTTATTGATAAACTAAGAAATTCCTATATATATTAAAGTGTCCATCTCAAAATTAGTTTGGTCAAATTTTATTATCAGTAGTTCTAATGGCAGTGTACAGTGTATGTTCTGAATTCCCGCACTTCCCTTCCTTTCCATCAGGTAACTATGATGCATATTTTCCCTCTGATTTCTTCTTAACTTTGCTTCTTAATTCTTCTTAACCTGTATATAATTTGGCCACAAATTCTTAATACAGGGTACCTGATTCAGCTTTAGACACTATTTTGGTAGAAAGAACCTAGAGAAAGATTTTCTGTCTTGTGCCATAATTCACTACAAATGGCTACTGTTCCTACAAAAATAGGCAATATGCACTCATTAAACTTTCTTTTCCCACGCAACTATTAAAATACCTTGAAACAACTAAGATTAATTAGGTAAATATTCTCAAGAACATGACTCTCTTTGTTTATCTAGAGTAATTTATCTGCTACAAAATATTCTGACTATTTAATTAAAAGTAGTCAGGAATAATCAGTGTTGTGTGGAAGTTGGTCCATCTAACCTGGTGTGGTCTCATTGGCAGCAACCAGAAGCTGATGGTTCAGAAAGATACATAAAGAATGTATCTGATTTTCTATACCTTGCTAGCTCCCAGAGATATGTATCACAAAATTTCCTAAAGGGATGTCATAGCACTATCAATGCATCTTGGCATGTAATAAGACTACTCACCTTCCTTCAAGAAAACTGTCTATTTTGTTTTTTTAACCCATTCATATTATTATACAACATATTTGTGTCAGTGAGTTGCAGTAATCACTATTCCATATTGTAGGTAAAAAGAAATAAATCTTTAAAGAAATACTAAACTTCTATGCTTGCATATGTCAAATACTTTGATCTCATCTGAATTCAACTTTCAATTTAATTAAGTGTTGTCTCAAGAATATATGCAAATATCTAGGACAGAGACAACAAGGAAAAAACCCACAAAGATCTAGAAATCAATGAATCAATGAAAGCACTAGTAACAAAGGAAAGACTTAGGAAAATATCCATTTATCAGACAAATTCTAACAAAATGTATTCCAGAAGGCTAATACTTTTAGTATAATTCTACATTAGCCACACCCACAAAAACAGCAACACAGGTAGGAAGCACAGTTAGTTCCAGACACAAAGAAATTAAATTTTAGTACAAAAATATTTAAAAGTATTAAAGGACCTTATACTTACATTGCAAGTGCAACATTTATCTGGTGATTCAATGTGTGATTTTGATCTTTGTTCCTCTGCAAGAGAAGCGGATTCAAGCTCACCAGTGCTGTACTTGTGTAAGTACTGTGGGACTTCTTATGCAGACATAATGAAAATCTTCATCAAAAATAACTCCTTGGTACTACATTGCTACCCTTGCTACAATTACATTGATGAACATTTCAAAAGTAAAAACACTTCCTCATAACAAACAAGGAAATTATTGAAGGCAAATACTGAATAATGTCATTTTCTCCTATGACAAAGCAAAAAACTTCACGTGTAGAAGGGAAGCAGTAAATGAGAACAGCTGTCTGGACAGCTGCTTTGAAGAAAGGGATTTAGGAGATTTAGTTGGGCACTGGCTGACCACAGTGTTGTGCTTTTTGAGAAAAGAAAAAGCATGTGGCAGATTTGAAGCACAGTATGTTTTCTATGAATATTCACAAAATCTCAGCTGGAGTCCTGTTTTTAGACTAGTATTTCAAGAAGGGTTACTGAGGACAGAGGAGTAGACCAAGTGTGAGTAGAAGTCTAGTAAGTATGATGCTCAGAGAGGGATGACAAGAGTGGGAGTTTTTAGGCATAAGAATGAGAAGACTGGACAAAAATGTAGTAAGTGCTCTGAGTATGCTGTTAGCCAACAGGGAGACAAGCTGTGGCTCACAGTAAATATGAGAAGATTTACATTAAGTAAGTTTTAAACAGGAGGTCTGTGGTATTGGGGTTTTTGTTTGTTTGTTTGTTTTTTAATAATAAATCAAATTCCTGGCAAAATTGCAAACACTGTGCCTGGAGAATTTTAAGAGTTGGTAGACAAATACATAACAAAATCAAAAGAATTAGTATGCCTTTGGCAGAAAAAATGAACTTGGCTTCTAAACTCTGCTGCAGCCCAGTGCTCTAACTTTTTATGACTGAAGAAGAAGAGGGATTTTTTTCCTCTCTTAAAACCCATATTTAAATTAACAATTTCCTTAGAGACATTTATAGAAAAACATTAATACAGATGTTCAAAAATACCAAGGGCCTAATATTCATAACCTTTTTAAGGGCTATGGGTGTATTCATGTTAGACAAGAATATAATATCTTATCTGTAACACTTGCCTTTGTGTTTATATTATTTCTTAAGTGAAACAGACTAGTGATTCAAGACTCTCTTCCTTGGTATGAACTGGTGGTTTTATATTTTAGACAAGTATTTCTTAGTTCTTTTCAGCACTAATATACAGTAACATCCTCCGGTCAGAAATTTTCTATGTTGGTGAATTTAAATAAAATCAAGTACACTGAAATTGTTGGGAGTCAAATGGATTATGAAACATGGAAACAACACTTCACCAGATGGACCTATGATGAGGACCCTGTGGAACCGGGAAAGGACACAGAATTTGCTATGTTCTCAGGAGAGGCGTAGTATTGGACTTGCTGCAAAATATAAGATTTACCACTCCAAAGAGTGGTATTGGACTTTTCTAGACATTTCACTGTTATAAGCTGTTTGACGTTTAGGTGTTACTGGTTTTTGCATGTTTTATGTATTCTAGGTTGTTAATGTTTTGCCTTCATGGTGGCTTTCCCTTTTGTCTTTCCCCTCACAATCCCCCACGTTGTCTCCTTCCCCCCTCACGATTTTCCCGCCTCTTGCCCGGTTTTCCCGCCATTGCCCCGAACCCTGGTTTGCTATTCTTTCTTTGCAGAGTCATTCCCATTGGCCATCCAGTTGCCACAGTTATGAGCTCCACCCGCAGTTCTGTCCAATCCTGTCCCTGTTTCCACCTTTTGTTCTGAAACCTGCCCTCAGACCCTTTATAAACCCCTGTCTTCAATAAACTGGGCTCTTTTGAGCCCACAACCTTGGTGTGTGAGTGTGTGGTTCTTGAGGGTCATTTTGTCCTCTTTTGGTCAATGGCTCTCGCATGCCATAGGCTTGAACTTGTCTTCTGGAATCTCTGAAACATTTTAAAAATTTAAATCCACATGGCAACTGTGTCTGTTATAAATCAAAGAAGAAAGAGCTATAACTTTAACAGTGTAGATTCTTTACCTTATTAACAAAATAACAACAACAACAAAAAAAAAGACAGACAAAAGTGTTGAAAGCTTGCGTTTTAAAAAGAATAGAAAGTAATAAAAACATTCATGAAAACCAATCTCACTGTTACTTTATTATTTTATTTGATTTAATAATGAAAAATGTAAAATACTGTGATGTGGTTTTGGTTTTGTTTTTTTTTTTTTTAATTAAAAAACCCAACAACTTCAACCAAATAAAACAATAACAAAACTCCGAAACCTAGGAAACACTCAGGTTTCCTGGAATCTTTGTTTTGTCCCTAATGCAGTTTTGCAAATATCTTCACTTTCTTCTCCCTCAGTTCCTCATATACCTGAATCCAGGAAGGGTATTGCAAAATTTCATTATTGATCATTAAAATATACTCCAATCCTTAGAAGGAAGGTGCTACAAAAAGTAAAGCATTGTTATTTTCTTCATAATGTGCTATGCTGTTACTTTTTTTTACAAAAGAATATTATAGCAATTTTGTGTACTCAGAGACATACACGGCAGAGATGTTTTTCTATTCAGTTACATGAGGAACTTCAACCTCATTAAAGCTGATCCTTGTTTCAGACACTCTGCTGATCAGATTTTGGCAGTACCCCTCAAAATATCTGGCAATCTGTCAGACTGTTACCATTTCAGAAGTACTAATTTTCCTTTCAGATAAGGTGCAGCATTAGACATGTATTTTCTTTGTTACAGAAGATGTAGAACCCAGCAGCCAAGTGATCAACACACACCCAAGCTTTGCCCTGCTGCAAATGTTTCAGTTATCAAACATATGGTCTGATGTTGCGAGTCTTGCTTAAATGTAACTGAAATCAGCTGTGCAAGAACACTGAAGCTGGGGAGGACTCCACTCAGTTTTGTATAGCAGGATTTCACACAGCCACTTGCAAAATGCTCTCTGTTAAGCTGACACAGACATTCCCATCAAGCTGCAGATGTTGACAGATAGGTGTTATTTTATATAATGTTCCTAATCTCCCTCATTTTTTTTTAAATCTCAGGAAAGAATGTACAAGGGAAAAAAGGTAATGAAGGCTTTAATGTGACAATGAAAATGCTGTAGTTTCAAAGAAACTGTAATTTGAGAGTATCAAAATATTTTGAAAAATATTTAGCTCTCACAAAATCCTGTAAGAAAGTTACCTGGTATATTGCAGACATTTTTCTTGGTATTAGGAAAAGCCTTCTTGGTGAAGACCTGTTTAACAATGCACATCAATAACTGCATAGGGTAGACTATTAGGAAAAATTTTCTGTCCCAGTCCAAGAACAGAAAAAGGTAAGAATTTGCTGCAGTTTATAAAAGTACTCTATAGAATCTTTACTGATTATATGCTAGATGTGATGCTGCTTGGAATTTCAAGCTGTTTTCTTTTATTTCATTTGTTATGGTGGGAGGCAGGCAATTTGAAATTTGTGCCATAAGTTCGGAAACAAAAAAACCAAGCAAATGGCAAAAAATATAAAACAAAAGAATAATAATCAACAAAAAGTAGTACTGCAAAACCAGTGATACCACGATACAAAAGTAATTTCAATGTAATAACACTACCCTTTAAACATCTCTCAGTTTGGGCAATCAAAATGCTAGCAAGACGTATGGAAAACATGTATGTTTCTCCTTTCTGATTTTAACATTTAAACTGAAACTTCAGATTATGAATTTGTAAGACTTTTTAAAGATGATTCTACACTTGAATTAGTTCAATGTACCATCCATAATTCTAAATATATTACACATGATATTCTTATTTGGTGCCTCCCTAACTCTGGCTCAGGGTTACCAAAGGAATTTTTATCAGTACTTAATAAGTGCTAGATGACAATTACTCCAAGAGCCTAGAGTGTCTTTCAGAAGTCAGAGAAGTAACAAAACACATATGTGAGTGAATTGATGATTGATTAGGTTAATGATAACTTTCTTCTCCAAGTGACAGAGAAGCCAAAGAGGAATTGTGTTATGCTGGACCTTGTCCTCACCTACAAGGAGGGGCTCATGAGAAACATGAAGCTCAAGGGCAGTCTGGTCTGCAGCAACCACGAAATGGTGGAGTTTGAGATACTTCAGTAGCAGGGAAGGCACACAGCAAGCACACTGCCATAAACTTAGAGGCAGACTTTGGCCTCTAAAGGGATGGCAGAGTGTGATGGCATAAAACCCTCTGGAGAAACACCCTAAACTGGAGAGACATGGATTTCATGGGTGGACCACTCAGTGAATAAGAAATTGGCTGAATTGTTACACTCAAAGAGTTGTGGTCAATGGCTCGAAGTTCAAGTGGAGACCAGTGACAAGTGACATTTTCAGGCATCAGGATTGGGATTGGTGCTCCTCAGCATCTTTGTTGTTGAATTGGTCACTGGGTTTGAGTGTACCCTTAGCAAGTTTGCTGATGACACCACCCTGTGTGCTGCAGTCAACACACTGGAAGGAAGAAATGCCATAGGGACCATGACCATGACAAGCTTGAGAAGTGGGACCTAAGAAACTCATGAAGTTCGACAAGGCCAGGTAAGGTCATGCATGTGGTTTGGGGCAATTCCAAGCACAAATGCAGGCTGGGCTGAGAATGGATTGAGAGTGGCCATGAGGAGAAGGACTTAGGGATGTTGGTGAATGAGAGGCTGGACACGGCCTGGCAAAGTGCCCTTGCAGCCCTGAAAGCCAAGTGTATTTTCAGCTACGTCGAAAGTAGTGTGGCCAGCAGGTCGAGGGAGGTGATTCTCCACCTCTGCTCTTCTGAGACCTCACCTGGAATGTTGTGTCCAACTCTTGCGCCCCACCATAAGAAAAAATATACCTGTTGGACCAGGCCCAAAGGAAGGTCACAAGAATGACCAGAGGACTGGACACCTCTCCTGTGAAGACAGGCTGAGAAAATTGGGGTTGTTCAGCCTGGAGAAGAGAAGTCTTCTGGGAGACCTTAGGTCAGCCCTCCAATACCTAAAGGAGGCTACAAAAAAGCTGGAGAAGGACCTTTGACAATGCCATGTTAGGGATAGGGCAAGGGAGAGAAAGACGGTAGGTTTAGCTTCGTCATTGGGAAAAAAATAAATTGGCTCTGAAGGTGGTGAGACACTGGAACATATTTCCCAGAGAACTTGTGGCAGTTTCATCCCTGAAAGAGTTCAAGGCCAGGTTGGATGGGGTTCTGAGCAAGCTGATGTAGTGGAAAGTGTCCATGGCCATGTCAGAGGGGCAGGAATTAGATGATCTGTAAGGCTCTCTTCCAACTCAAACCATTCTATGGTTTTATGATTCTATGAAATTGCTCCAGAAGTGATGGCGATTTTGTTTGTCTTCTGTGTGAGCAGTACATGATTTAGCAAGCTTTTGACTCCATGTAAGCAAAAATGGAGATAAAATGACTGTGAGTACAGTAATTATCCTAGGTTTGTTTTTCTTAGTGTATTTTTCCACCTGTACAAGTAAGAGAGAAAGAGCAGCTTCATTTCATTTATGATATACAAAGTATAGGCTCAGTTAATTGAGTGCTTTTCAAATGGCACTGTTTTGTTATATTTTAGCCAGTTTGGGGGTTTTATTTAATTTTTTCCTAATTTATTATAATATGCATTATGCTAAGTGGATTTTAATATCCAAACATTGCAGCAATCAAACACTTTACAGACGGCCCATATTTTACATGGAAACTTTTCAACTTTTCCCTCCTGTTTCTAACTAAGTTTTTGTTTGTTTGTTTGTTTGTTTGTTTTTGGGTTTTGGTTTTTTAAAATTCATCTGATTTCCTTTTGCTTTTTATTTCCTTTCAATTACATTAAGCTTCTGGGGAAATTTAAAAAGCATGAAATTGGATGAATATGTAGACTTTGACTTCTAATCACTAATATGGTTTGTTGGTGTTTTTCAGAGGATAAAGTCTTGTTGAATATAGACTTATTTGTCATACTGATGTTTCAAAAAAGCCACTGATATTCAAGTTCTGATTCTCCATATAATACTTTCTCTCAGAAAATAAAATATTCATTAATCATTTGGACATAACACAGTACAGAATAAATCACTAAATTAGTAAATGTCTCAGATATAGTAAATCTTTAGTTCATATTCTAAAATTAGAGATTTTAAAATAAATGGAATATTTTTCATTGATACAGAAGAAACATAAGTCTACATGGATTCTTAGTTCAGGTGTTTGCTTTCTTACACTGCCTGCTCCCTTCTCCACTTCGTGTTAGAATAGTCATGATTCTGTTTTACATTTATGATTGTATTTTATTGTTTTGATTATAGGAAGATATTTTGGAAGTCAACCACTAGTTAACTGCTTCCTAAGACTGGGATTTCGTTTTCTCTGCCAACTGGTATTTTGTTTAATAAAATGTGGAATGCAATAATCCCTACCTAGTTTTGACCATTTTCACTGAAACCAGACATGCTTTCCACTTCCCAAATGACACAGTGTCCTTGTTTTATTGTCATATGGATCATAAACCACCCAGAGTCAGGCAACTGAAAGAGTTTTCTCAGTCTGCATCTTCCAAGTACAGACCCCTATGACATTAAATGCAAGGATAGATTTGTTAGCATATGTACTTTTAGTGAGGTGAGCAGAATGAGAGCAAGAATGTTTAAGGAAAAAAAAAAATTCCTTGGTTTATTAAATGAGGTAAACAGGCAAACTTTAAATGTAGTAAGAAAGCCACTTCTTTTCCTGTTAAATTCTTGCACCTGTGTCCAGAAAGCTAGAAGTATAAATTTCAAAATCTCAGGAATCTGAAATATAGTCTGAAAAGAAAACAACAGACATTACTAAAAGTAATTAATGCTGTAAACGGTCTGCAAGTTATAGACTGGGTTAGAAAACTGAAGTCACTCCAAAATTGCTTGTAAAGTCCTTGTATCAGCATAAAAAGCAATTATGAATATACAGCAGTGAATGGGGAGGGATTATAAGAAGTGAAGACTGATTTCAAATTCCTCTCAGTTTAGCTATTTTGAAGTAGTAAAGGGGGCATGTGACAACAGTAAATAGTTCTCCAGTAGCAAACTGGGAGCTGACCAGAAACACTGTGTTCTTTATTAAGAATAATTTTCAAGGGGTGCATCTTGTTTAATGATAGTTTTCTCCATATAATTACTAGAGCTACACATCACTGACCAGTTACACTCAAGTCCTTTGAACAAAGTACAGAAGACAAATTATGTCTCATCTTAATTTGTCAGGAAGCTACCTTAATTTTTCTATTTTATTTTCTGGAATTAATAATACATTACCTAATTTAGAACACTATTTCCAGATGTTTTTCCAAACACTGCCAGGTTGCATATGTTTGAACAAATCTACTTTAAAGAAATTGCATGTGTAACCTTGAGGCAATGTAATCCTGAGAGGAAGATTAACCTTTAGTTGCATTTACACTATTTTTGGAGCATGACTAACCTTTTATTTGAAAGTATCAAACAGCAGGAATTGGACTATTTACAGATGGACCAAACCTGCTGATTGAAAGCCAGATTCTGCTCTTACTGGAATTAGTAGGACTTTTGTTACAGACATCTCTAAAAGATCAGTTATTCCTCTTGTGCTTAAACTTTGATTTTCAGAGACTTTCAAGAACTCACAATTTCAGTCATTGTCACATGGAGGGAAGAGACTTACAGTCTCAGAAAACAGGGACTCTAGCTCAGGAGTGTTTTTTTCCCTGTCTGCACACAGAATGACTAGGATATACCAATGAAAACACTTCAAATACTTTATCTGCTACTGGATGTACTTACAACAGCAACACAAAGCCCACAGTCACACACTTGTCATTTTTTAAATTCAAATTTATCAATCCAATCAAATAAAAAACAAACAAAAGGAGTCTGGCTCCTAGATTTACAGTACTGTCACTAAATAAAACAGAAGAGAGATTTGTAAAGCAAGTGTTGCAATAAATGCAATTGTATTTGATTACAGTTCAGAAATTATTCTTCCATGAATGTTCCTCATTACATCCAATGAGATGTTCTTTACCTTACTGCAACTAATAGGAATTTATAGCAGAGGACAGAAGCAAGGCAGTCAGTAAATTTTCCACTGGCTCATATCCATACTGTTCTTTCCCCACGAAAGGTTTGTTGCTTTCTGAGAGATTTTTTGGTGTGTCGGTTGGATGCTGATAATCTGTTCTCAAAACAAAATGTAAAATGAATCCATTTCAAATCTTTCTACCAAAAAATAAAAGCCAACAGTGGCTATAAAACAAATACCGTTGTCTGGTATTTACTTGATGACGTCTCGTTTAGTCAAGACAAAGACTTTGAATCTGAAGAAGCAATTTCTTTTTCCTTCAGTATCCAAAAATCTGCTATATTCTTAATGTTAGTGATTTTAATAAGCAATAAACCTCATTTTTTATCTTCTAAATATTGACTAGAAAGGAAACTGACTTCACCAGTAAGTGAATAGAAAACAGAATACCAAGTAGAATTTAGTAATAAGGAAAGGGATATTCTGTAATCAATTTGGGCTACATTTCTGTATGTTATAATATTAAAAATGTCAGATATTAAATCAAGGGCAGGAAAGAGGTCCTGATTTCTTTCAGCTGAAGATCATACAGGAAAACCTTTCAAAGGGACCCAAATGAGTTTACATACACAGGTAATGCAAGATTCAAGTCTTTATTTTAATCATACCTAGATTTTTCTCAAGCTTGTCATATTTAGTGGCTTAACCAAAACTTGGTGCAGGTAATTCATGAGTTGGGCACAGGTTAGCCCCGAAACTGCTCTGGTCAAAGAAATTTTTGACCACAAGTACTCTATATGATCTCTTCACAGACAAGTACTATCGGAGTACTTTAGAATAGTCTATTTAAGTAATACCTTAGTATATTTTGTATAGCCTATCCTTACCCTATGTCTCTGAAGCACCATTAAACATTTCAGCTGTATCTTTTCCAGGCAACAATGAAATCTACTGTACATAGGTGTAAAAGAGTTGTCAAGGTGGTCTCTGCTATTCTTCTAAATGATGTGTTCATGGGCTCTAAAAACTGAATGCATCTTTGAGAAGTATGGGTGGAAGTACCTTGTGTATACCTTTTAGTGCTAGATTATATGTCATGTCTTTCTGTCCTGGCTGTTGCAGAACTTGTGACTGGACTAGATGAGGAAAAATGCTTATTTTCTACCCAGTACTCCATCTATATTTGGGGAAAATCAGGGTAAAATGACAGACTTAAGTTCTACTGAAGTATTCAGCTGTGAACTAACCTACGAGATTTTGCTGTGGCAATGTGATGCATGTGACTGGGCCCAGAATGAGATTTCCCTTCTGTAGAGGACACCAATATCTGTTCAATGAAAAATAAGCAAAGAATTTTGTTGAAATCCTGCAGAGTTCTTTCACAGTATGTAAATGAAACACATCAGGTAAATTTTAATATAACTTCCAATGGTACAACTGACAGCTATTGATTTTGAAAGTTTATTGAAATGTAACAAAGCAACATGCTGCTAATAAGGAACAGTTTATAGTAGAGCTAACACATCAATGTTTCATCAGGGCTTTAATTTTAAAGTCTGTTTCAAAGGCTGGAAGTAGAATTAAAGTCAGGTATTGTGTTTGACCCTTTTTTTATTTTTTCCTTTACTATACAATGTGCAGATAGCAGAGAGGATATGTCTGTGTTGCAATGCACATCATATTTGCATGTTTTCCTGCCTTGAGTCAGAGGAATCTGTTATCTCAGACAGAGGACTTGGAGATTGAAGATTTAGTGCTATAGAGATCATCAAGCTAAAGTCTCCATCTTTTAGTGCTATATTTTTGCTAACCTATGGCTAACTTTTGTGAAGACTCTTGTCATAAATTCTGCAAATAGTTCTGCTTGAAATACTCTTTGGTGTGAAGTGTGTTGGATCAACAAGCATAAAGGTATGAAACAGGTTCTGAATATATGTCAATATAGTTACAGCACACATTCTGTGTACTGAGTCTACATATTAAAACATTATGTTTGTTTACATGATGAAAACAAGAGATGTTTTCATATTTGTTTTCATGATTCTTTACCATGAGGGTGATCAGGTACTGGAACAGATTGCCCAGAGAAGCTGTGGATACCCCATCTCTGTCAGTGTTCAAGGCCAAGTTGCATGGAGCTCTGAGCAACTTGGTCTACTGAAAGGTGTCCCTGACAATGGCAGGGGAGTTGAAATTGGATTATCTTTAAGGTCTCTTCTAACCAAGACAATTCTACGCTGCTGGAATGTGATTTTTAAATAAGGGCTGTGAGTTCTCAGTCCCTGAAGACATTCATTGCTTTAAGGGGTTGAGTCTTAGTCTTGTGAACCTGAAAGTTATGAAAGTGAGTAGAATCCTGTGAACATACTTTAGTCTTACATGCCTACCTTTTAACTGACCAACCTTTTCAGGATGAAAAATGAAATGTAATTGTATGGAAAAGTACTGCATATGCACCTACTCAGGAAAATTTAGAAGTCATGTCTGGCAGTTCCTAAGAAAATGTTCCCAAATCAGAGTAATTGCAGAGAAAATTATCACAACTCACTCTTATAAAAGCTTAGGTAGGAAAAAAGAAAAGCTTTCAAGGAAAAGAGTAAAGTGGATCTCATCTCAAACATAGAACAGCTTTTTTTTTTTTTTTCTTTATGTCTAACTTTTAGCAATTTATCCTGAGTAAAAACAAATCAACTTGTTATCCTCCCACTGGTATTAATTGAGAGTTACTTTAAGAATGTCAACAATCTCTGTTAAGAGAATAAGGATCTGGCTTATGACAGACAAATGTCTTAATAAAGCTCATACACAATTTTCTCAAAACTTGCACTTCTGTGTTTTGTTTAGGAAATAGGGTTACATCTGTATTAACAGGCTTCTTGTCTGTGTTTTGTTTGTTTTGAAACTTTTTGATCAATTGGTGAGTAGCCTAAAAAGATAATTGTGAGGCGACTGAAATAGTTTGTGTCTGATTAACTGAAGAGCTTCAATTGAAGCAAAAATTATTAAGCACTGGATCAGTTAACTTGATTGTGACACTTTCAAAGCATTTGAGATTTAGGCTAACAAAAAAATCACATCAGTAGGTGAAATAAAAAGGACCCTGAGCTCTAATTACCAGATTCCCCAGTGGTATAACAGGAATGCTGGCTCCCACTTTCACTATGGAGCTTTGAAAGCAGATAACTAAATCTACTTTGTTTTCTGCATCAGGAGCTGTAAAACTCCTGTGTAGACAAGTGAATATGACCTAGATTTCTTAATATGTAATTTGCTAGTGACTAGATAATCTAGTCATGAACATCTAGCTGTTTGAAACTTGATGTAGCTGTAGTCACTTACGACATTCTGGCTTGGCCCACAGTTAAAAAAAAAAAAAAAAGGTATCTGATTTTATCATATAAACACTAGTTTTTCTAGGTTCCTTCTATGTTCATTAAGCACTGGAAAGCCTCCCCAAGGGTTATTCAGACCCTGACAGAAACTATCATGCATCATGGGTTATTGAAGAAATTTAGAGGCACCAGTATTCCACAACTAAAACATTTGCAATACAGTTCAAAAACATACAGAAAATGTAACTTGTTCAACAGCAAAACCAGAAAGAAATCAATATGTTTACATTAATTAGAAAACAAGATTTTCCCTCTCCTGTTATTTGGTCTAACATCAAAACTTCACACTCATTTTTTATGCTTTTCATCAGACTTTGTGAACTATTTGAATGAATAAAGAAAATAAAACAAGCAATTATCAGATATTTTATTGCAACACAACTGCAAATAAAAGAGCTCCAGCTGCCCTGCTCTGTGAAACATCAAGTCTCTGTGTATGTGTGTAAATAAATAAATAAATAAAATAAGCAGCAGGCTTGTGGGAGGGTAAGGGGAAAAGGGGGGAAGGACTATTCATGACACTTTATTTTAAAATATATATATAGATATATAGAGAGAGGATATAAAATCATAATATTTTATATGTCTTCAATAAAAATACCAAATGGCTCAGCTGCAGAGAGCTTGGTGAAAAAGGGTGATCTAAGCCATGGATTAGCTTTAGCTGAGTCACATTTCCCTGCAGATGATACAATAAGAAGTGCAGAATGGGATTATTTTGTTGCTTTGCCGTAAGTTTCCATACTATATATCCTTCATTCCTATTCCTGGATATCAGTGGAAAATTTGGCCTAAATTGCTAAATTATATATGTGTATGATATTATGTTCTATTGTTCTGACAGTAAACCAACACCAGAATACTGCTGGGTCTACTTAGATCAACTCTTTGGTTAAGTTCTAACTACAAAGCAGCTTTATTATAATGCTTAAAACACTACCCATTTTTCACAATGGATCTGATCCTAGTGAGAGCTCGAAGATAAGAGCTTTCATCCTAAGTTTAGAATTAAAGAGGAGCTCTGCTTCGACACTTTATTTGCAATTACGTTATTTTCAGTGTTCTGGGCTAACCGAATGCTCATTGAAAAACTTCAGGCATTGGGAGCAGAAAAGTGATGAGAGAAATGTGAGGACAAGATTTTAGTAGAAAAAGAATATCCTTGTCATTTGCATATTATCTTTGGTATCCTTTATTAAAAACCCCACTGTTCTCAAACTGTGTTTTCTTTAGACTTTTCTGTTTGGCACTCTGCATCCTTAACATAGCACTCTAGAAGGGACTTCATGAATTACAGCTGATAAACCTTGGCTTTATAGAACCTTGTGAAAGAACTATGGGAATTTTGGTGGCTACAGACCGAGGAGGAAGAGTTTGTGCATATGTGGCCAGCCTGAGGGTATAACAGAGGAACTGTGAAGTTTTTAAAATGAATAAGTGATATATTCCTATGGCTGCTTCCATTTAATACACAAAAAATAATAGATAAATAAAAAAGAAATATTTGGGGCTTTTGAATAATTGTTTATCAGACATGCTTAAGAGCTATTTTTGCCTCATGAAAATGGAAGACTAAGAATTTTCCAAATTCATGGCAACCTGTGATAAATTCTGCCTCAGTATTTCAGATGTACTGTGTTCCAAATGTGCCATTAGTATTACTTTGGTTACAGATGGTTGCATAAACATCTTTCTGTCTCCACAAGAATACATCACCAGGAAAATAAACCTTCATGAGAATGCATATTATGACTCATCTGAGTAAACCTTAAAAAAAGCAGAGAGAAATGATGGCTGAATGTTATCAAAACAAAGTTTGTGATTTTAACATAATTCTTACTTTCTATAAGTTTAAAAATTGGTCTCACATTTAAAATAAGAAATTCAGCTTTAATTGAAAATTATACAAAATAAAAAATCAGTTTCCCTACTACCTCAAGACATTTTTCAGGTTCCATGAAATTTCAAGAAGCTTATGATGTGTTGATACAGTCTGGCCTTTAAACTTTTAGAAGTTCCTTTAATGAGGGAACTTTTAGAACTTTAATTTTTTTAAAGTTTTTTCTATGACACAGGTTATCTACTTCTTCCCTTCTGTACAGAAAATGAAAAATCTTATGCAAAATGTGGAGAGATTTTTTAAGGTTTTTCTAAACAAGATAATTGACTGAGTGAACTCACTTGCCTGTAAAATTACGTACCTGAGTTGAATTACTTACATCTGTCCTAGGGAGCATTCCTCTGAGAAAACTGAAAAACAGAGCATTTTGATATCTGTGTTGCTTTGAATGGTAATGAAGAGCTATCCACCCATCTTGGGAAACAATGACAGGACGTTGTGCTTTTAACAACTGGAAGCTAGGGAGACAAGTGTGAGCACCTTGGCTATTATTTTTTACTGTAAATCAGAACAGAGAAATTAAGATTCTTTGGGCAAGGAAGGAAGACAACTTTTCTAAGTGAGTCCAAGTTAAGATATGGATTGGTCTAGTAAACAGCAGGACTTTGTGTATTGTATTTCAGTTAACCATAAAAACATTGGGGGGTTTTTTGGTTTTGTTTGTTCATTTTTTGGTTAGTTTTTTTTGTTTGTTTTGTTTTGTTTTAAATATGGTTTTGTGATTCAGCGTGATTGTTTTTGATCACATTATTTCTTAAAAAACTCTAGAGTTTTAGCACAATTGTTTCTATGGACTCTGGAGAATTCAGACAAGATCACAATTACTGAAGGTATAGTATCAGACAGGAAGAAACCAAGGGGGCTTTCTCTGACACTGAAGTCATGGTGGTGACTGTTTCAAAGAGTTAGAAGTGTGTTTTCAACCTGACTACACAGAAAAGAAAGTATGTGCTCTGAGTGCAACAGAAGAGCAAATGGCTTTCAGCAGAAGAGTTTTTACTGAACTGCGGATCGAGTCTCCAAGTTCTGCATTTCAGTTGTGGTTTTCTGTGCGTCATTTTGGATTGTTATAAGAATGTGATCTTGGTCACGATAAAGAGAGAAAGTCAATCTCATTTTATTAAACTTAGCAGCAGTAATATCTTCTAGCATGCTATCAGACCATCTCTATTTAGGATTATGGTTTTTTTGCCATGTAGTCTGAGTGATCAGAAAGGCATTAGGCTTGTGTATTTGTGACAACTTTAGAAACTCCCTTTTTTTTTTTTTGTATAAGAAAAAAAATCTAAAAAAGGAATGAATTTATTTGAACAGCAGCTGTGGCAAAACAACAAAATCATGGTATGTTATCTGTGGATTAATAAAGCAGTAGCAAAAACAAGAATAGACCAAAATATCTGTGGTTGTTATTATTCATCACAGTTAATTGAGAACAGGCTCAGACAGTTTGAACCAGCAGTTTTTTAGACCAGATATTTATATTTTTAATCATAGATATTTCATGCAGACTGAAAATGCATTAAAACGACAAAAGAGCCTAAAGAGGCTTGCTATCTAATACCTGCAGGAACACTTATGCATAGTTCATCTTTTCATTCTTCCTCTTGAAAAAGGTGATACTTCTTCTTTCCTTCAATCTTTCATCTTCATTCAGCACTAGCATTTGTAAATACTTATATTTATTCATTCATATGAGTATAATGAACTTCCCAAAGGTCTAAAAGTAAACATTTTCAGAGAATGGATTGTCTTTCGATATTTCTTATTTAGAAAAGTAGCACAGAACCCCTTATGTTTTCCCACCTACAGAAATATTGAATAAGAACAAAAAAAAATAAAAATAAATCAAGTAATAATAGACATTTTATCAGGCATGTAAAAAATGGTAACTCATAGTTCAGTTTATAATAGACTGTACTATGACTCATGGTGGTATTGTGAGTTTGGATACTCTCAAATAAGATATAAACATTAGTCTGTTAGAAAGCAAATAAATAGGGGTTTTTTTGGGGGGAGGGGCATTTGTGGGTTTTTGTTTGTGGTTTTGGGGGCTTTTCTGTTTGGTTTTGTTTTAGAAATAAAATGTACTATAAAACTGCAAAATGGAAGAAACTTTGTTGCTGTAATCAGGTCATTGCATTTTTTTGTGGCACTGGTTAAGAAAACCCAAGTTTCAAGTACGGTAAGAAAAACAATAAGCATTTTAATCCTGTAGTATTCCACTAAAATTATTTCTATTAATTATGTGGTTATGATTAAACTATTTTGACAGGACTGAAGTTAAGAAAGAGTTGAATTTTTTAATCCTTTTTCATTAGTAATTATATTGTCCCATCTAGGAATAGCCATATTTTCTTTATTTTCTATACATTTTATTGTTCTACTTTAAGTCCTTTCTTGGATGTAAATTTCTGTCCTGTAAGCCTCAGTTACTTCTTCAAATCCTGTTTTCTTTTTCCCCCCTCAATTTTTAAGTTCACAAAACTCAAGATTTCCTGATATAGCCTTATTGATCTCTTACTAGAATTCTTGTCTCTTTCCTAATATGGGACGGTTTCCCAATGTTGAATTAATATGGTTCCTTTCAATATCTGTCAGGTCTGTACAACTCTTTATCCCTTAGAATAGTCTCCCGCATTTCTAACAATGAATTTCCTCAGGTCTTTGAGGTCTGTTTCTTGTGAAGCTCAGTGTCTTAATTTCTCTATCACTCCTTTATATCCTTAAATTCAGAAACTCTAGTGAAAATAATTTCTACTATTATTCCAGCATTTTTTAAAATTTAAGTAAAGTAGTTCATCTTTTGATAATTTTCTACAGTTTATGATAATGCTGAGCCCAAGATTTTCGAAAAACAGCTCAAGCTACCTGAATCTTGCTTGGTGAACAGATATTCAATAATTAAATTCAATAATTAAAACTTTCTATTATTACAATGTTCTACTTTGTGAATAATTCTCATAGTTATTTAGTAAAAACCCCAAACACATTATTTCCCTTTTTCTTGAACAGTTATTTCCTTAAGAAAACTTATGATTTCCTCCTCCTTCCCCTTCATTACCTTCGTAGTGAGAGTCCTCTTATCCCTAAACAAGTACTACTCTTTTAATAATGTATTCAGTAAAGTGCTGCAGAGCATTTGACTACTTTAATTTTTTTGCCTTCCATATCTACATTTTTAGACATTTTTTCATTCTAGTTCAGACTGTTTTTGTCATAAACATTTCTTGATCATTCTCATCTTATTGTCTGTGATGATTAACAAAACAGAACCTGTTGGCAGAAACAAAGGGGAATCAATTTAATAGTCTTCTTGAAAACAAAATAAAAATATTCTCCTACTTTCTTGGAATATTGTCAGCTGGCTTTAGCTCCTGAGAATCAATCTTTCATATTCAATAAAAGCAACTATAGTTCCTTATATAACAAATAAACATTCTATGATTTCACAATCTAAAAATCTGCACCATTACAAAACCCAGAAACCAAGTTTTCTCCACAGACATGAAAGATGCTATTCCAGTTTCTCCATATCATCCACTCACAAATGAGTATTGTTGTGTCCATTAGCTCTGAATGTATTCATGGATAAATAAGGACTTTGAACTAATTGGACACAAAGCTGGCTTGGCAGGGTTTTGAGGTTTAATTGAACTTTGTTTTAATTTACAATTAGTTTGTTTTGTTTACTTTCTGATGGCATTAGCAAACATATTAAAAAGGAGATACAAATAAATTTTGTGCCAATTACATATAAGAATAATTGGATTTTATTAATCCAAGAATTCATGCAATCAATTTAATTATTGGTACTCTTAGTTCAGATACCCCATTATTCCTCACACTAATTAATCACAGCCACTAATGAGCAGTTTTGAATTGGGACTGTTTACTCACTTGCCCTGAATGGAAGAGTCCTTAAATGATATTTACTATAGGGAAACAAGCAAGTTTTCTAAATTAATTAATTTATACATTTTCAAAAAAAGTACATGAGCCTGTAAGACAACAGCAGCTTTCTTGTTCAAAATGAGAAATTTAAAAGATTATTATTCCAGTAATGTCTGAATTTGAGCAAATAACTAATATTTACCTTTTTCAATGTGTTATTACTTGGCAAGGATAAATGCACATCAAAATGGAAGATTAACAAATACTGTAAATAAACGTGGGGTTATGCAGAGGTCTTTACTGAATAACCATAATAGCTTTTGGAGGCTATCTTCCTCTTGTCTATACATTCAGTCTGGAAGTACATTCTGTTTTTATGATGTTATAGAGAGAAAACACATCAAACATGAGAGCTAGCAAGTAGGGTATTACAGAAGACATGCTCCCTCACAGAAATGTAAGAGAAAACACATTTGAACGGAAGATGTTACTTCTGATGCAACAAAGCGTACAGAAGAACTTGGAGATATGCTAATTCAAAAAGAGAATATGAGAAACACATTTGGATTTTAACTGATGAGACCAAAAAAATGGGGATAAAGTACTCATTAGAAAAAATAATTTCTGATGGACAAAATGGGACAATATTGGGGAGGTCAAGATTAAGTAATAAAGAGAAAGATGTAAAAAATAACCAACCACATAAACAACAAACTAAAGCAAACCAAACATAACTGGGAAAACAGGAAATAACAAAAGAAATAATTTTAGTTGTGAGGCTGCAAAATAAAAAGCAACTCCCAAAGTATCTGAGGCAAAAAACCTCACTGTAAGACCATATTTAAGAAAAGACAAAAATTCCAGAGAGCCATGCAGGGAGCAAAACAAATAACAAAAAATAATCTGAGAAACAAGTGTGAATGCCAAGGTCAGCAAAGGAGTGGGGAGGGAGAGGAAGTGCTCCAGGCAGAGCAGAGATGCTCCTGCAGCCTTTGGAAGAGACCACAGTGGAGATGGTATTTCCTGGCAATCCCCAGATGAGTCCTCACTAAGCAGATATCCACACCCATGGAGGACACCATGCCAGAGCAGTTGGATGTTTCCTGAAGGAACTGTGATCAGTGGAGAGCCTGTGCTGGAGCAAGGGAAAAGTGTGGGCAGGAAGGAGCTGAAGAAAAGCACTGCTCAGGGCAGGTGGGGAGATTATTAGTGGAATCAGGAGTGAAGGAGTGAAGCTGAGTCTGGGAAAAGGGAAGGTGAAGTTTTAATTTTGTCTTTGTCATTACCTAAATCCATTTTAACTGGCAGTAGATGATATTAATTTTCCCCAAGAGAAGTCAGTTTTGCCTATCATAGGTAAATGATTTCCCTGTCGTTAGCTTAACCCACATGCTTTTTCATCTTATTTTCTCTCTGAGTTCTGTTGGGGAGGAAGAGTGAGGGAAGGGATGGGTGGGATGGATTGACCCGGGTCAGATGCCCAGCATCACACAGTAGAGTTACCAACAAAAAGAGCAAAGTATATTGATACTGTAATTTCTTGACTGGATTCATTCCATCTTTTTTTTTTTTTTCCTGTGGATAATTCAATTCAAACAAACAAACAAACCAACCAAACCAAATCCAACAAAAAAAGTATTGATAATGTTTAATTTGCAGTTTTATAACTACCACAATTTTTCATTTTAAATTGCCCATCTGAAGACAGAGTTTCAACTTTCATTAGAAAGTGAAAATAGTTATTAAAAACTCTTAGTTAAAATTACTTTCATTTATAAGACACTCTCTGAGTACTTAAAAATATTGTTTCTTTTATTAAGGCCAAAAAATAACTTATAAACTACAGAAATAACAAAGGATTTTTATTCAGGATTTATACCTTATGGTAAAAGTTACAATATTTAGTCAGCTGCCAATGTCAGTAATAGGTTATATTATGATTAGGATATTTTTAATGCCTTTCTTTTTGGATTTTTTGATGTCTAATAAGTATTGAAAATGTATTTTATGAAGTCAAAACACAACAATCAAACGACTTTGTCAACAAACTAAAATTAGCACCCTTCCTTGTATAATTACAACACATCTGATGGGCACTGCTAATAAAAAACGATATTCTAAGGGAAAGGGCTTCCTTTAAAGTGCTTAAGAAGTTCCCATTGTTTTCACACTATGATTGCTGCCTTGCAAAATAATTGAAGGGGAAAAAAAATCTAGATAGGAAAATATATTAGGCTATATTAAAGCTACATTTCTAAGCATAAAGAGAGAAAATGTATAAAGGTTTTCCCATTAAAACCAGCAACTTTTAAAGGGTCTAAGTTAGACCTAAAAGGACAGATCTTCATCCATTGTCGTTGCCATTAAATCCCCCTAAAATTATTTTTTATAATTTATCTTTAAATGTAGGTGTGCTAATGAGAAAATAGAATTAGTAGTTTTTGATATAAAAATATTTTCTCTTTGAAATTTTCTGCTGTTTCTGCTCCTCTGTTTGCACATTGTTATGCAAAAATTAAATCTGGTGTTTCTCATTACCTCTACATAAGCAGTTAATTTCTTCATTTCCCTCATCCCACTGGGGGGAAGTAACTAGCAGTTGTGTGGGGCTTAGTTGCCAGCCACAGTTTAACCATGACAATATAAAATAATAGGACTGTAATAAATTATTAAATCCTCATAGTATTCACAGCAATAATAAACAGCTATAGGAAATTATTGTGCATAAAATTTCTTGACTGCATCTCTCTTTAGCTAAGTATTTATGGTTCTATATGTAACATATTTCTATATATTCTAATTATCAGAAAGGTTTCAAATACATAAAGGGTTTTTTCTTCCTTAATATATTGAACATGCTAATGTACATTTTGTAGTTTATATGATACCTAAAACTAAAAACTGCTTTTTTTTCCCCCTTTAATTTCAGTTCAATACAATTATAGCAGACTGGAATTTTTTTTTCCATAGCAGACACTGTGAGCTAAAACTTGCCACTCCATTTCACTTTTTCAGCTGGAAAATACATGACAAACACAATCATATCCCAGTAGTTCCTCATGGCATTTCAGACTTAATTCAAATAATATCTCACTAGAGAAAACCAAACCAAACCAAACCAAAACCAAAAAAGAAAAAACAAAACAAAACAAAACAAAACACCCAAAACCTGAAAACCAAACCCTAAACCTACAATGATAAAGAGAAAAAGATACTGTAGCCTACCACTTTTAGAAATTAAAAATAATGCATTATACTCCAGAAGGCAAAACTTGCCTCTGGGAAAGTCATTGCAACACTTTTTAGATAAAAATCAACGTTAGAAAAAAATATCAGATATTGGAATAGTCAGGAACTGTAAGCATGATAATGAACTTTGGCACCCAATTAGGTAGGGAATATCTAAGCTCTTCAAAGCTCCATTTATGTATAAACTAGATCAAAGTTCTCTGTCAACTGTCTTTGAAGAAAAGCATTTACAATTCCTCTTTTCCTTCTTTCCCTGCCATCTGATTTCCCCCTCCTACTTTGAGGGTGCTGACAACCTCTACTGGCACCTTTCAGCAAATCATTGAATGCACCATGGAGAGATGGCTGGAGGAAACATTTAACTTTTACATGGAAGTTGAATCATTGCTACCTACAGAGCTTAGTGTGAACTTATTCCTGATATAATTTTGAAATGTAGAAGAGCGTACGGAATGATAAAATCATAGGATGGCTTGGGGTGAAAGGGACTGTAAAGATCATCTAGTTGTAACCACCCTGCCATAGGCAGGCACACCTTTCACTAGACAAGGTTGCTCAGAGCCCCAGCAAAAAAATTTTAGAATGTGAAGACTGTAATGTTTTCAGTTGTATTGCAACTTAACAGCCCAGTCACTTAAAAATAAAGGCAATCATAATTAAGTTACCAATAAACAGTAAATTAGGCAATTCAATAATCTACAGAGTTATGAATAAAATATGGGCACCAAATATGTTCTCTGTTGGCCTGTCTTATTTATGATACAATGTGAATAAAAGCTTCTGTTAAACTACACTTTAAGTGAGAAGCTGAATCTTAAAGTGAAGCTCTTAATTATAATTTTTTTATCTGCACAACTTAACACTTCAAGAAACAACCAATTGTTTTCTTAAAATATGTTGCGTTTACCTTATATTTCACATGAAATCAAGTTTTGATATATGACTGTGCGAAATTAAAGATAAAAACTGGTCCCCAAAAATATATTGATAAGACCTAAGTAGACAGGTGTCCAGTTCAACTCTCTAAACACTGACAGAATTAAAAATTAAAATTCATTAAGCATCAGCATGTATATTAGTGTCAGATAATTTTATTATTGTGTACACAATACCTATCAGACCATAAGTTTTACAAATATTCCAAAACTTCAGTAAATACTGCCTTAATAACATATTATAGCTAAGAATCAAATAAATATGATGAATTCTGTAGAAATAACTTTTGTGTATATTTTGACTTATTTAAAATATGCCTTCATGTACTAATCGCTCCATTAAGAAAAATGAAACCTTGGCAATTATTCCTCCAGTAAACTTTGAAGAATTATGATTACAAGCACTGAATCAAAAAACAATCAGCAGATAAAATACTGTGGCTCCACAGGTACATAAACTAAAACAAATGAGAATAATGTAATGAATAATGAAAATAATTTCCTGTTTCTATGTTAGTTTTTTTTTATAATAATGGGCCTATTGGTCCCTTTGTACCAAGTACATTTGTTCCTCTGTGTTACTGCTTTCAAACCAAATGCATTCTTTCTTAGTCAAACACTTGTTAATAACTAGTTTCCTGGACACAATTGATATGGAACCAGAATCATCAGGTAAAATTTATTGTAATGGTGTCAGACATGAAGTTATCTTATGGGAAGTTCTGTATAAATAGAACTCCATCATCAAGGGCATTACAAGGAATCTTCATTAGTGTACCATTTCAAAAGTATATTTTTTCAGTCCAAATCATGAATGGTATTATAAATTATTAGTGTTTCTCATGCTATCCTGTGCTCTTTTTAGAACTGCAGCAGATCAAAACACAGCACTGCCTAGGAAAATCGAAAGTCCTGGCCACAGTGCTGAAGATAGCAGCTTGAAAATCTAAAGATGATTTTTAAGGAAGCAAATTAAAAGAATTGTGAACACATTAACTGAAATTTTAATGAATTAAAAACACATTACAGTCCTTCCATGATTTTTGGATGGAGTTAATAGTACTGCATAGAAGAAGTTCTTTAATAGCATTTATGTTATTAAATACCCAAGAATTTGCCTTTAATAGTCGGGGCAGGGGGGGAAAATCAGTCTTCTCCAGGCAAACTTTACATTGTTTTGAATTTTGGCAGAGGCTTTTGTCAGGATAAGGGTTTGAGGACTTGATTTTGTAAGTTGGTAGTTATCCTTAGTATTTTATAGAATATTTCAGTTAAACAAGAGTAACATTTTCCTTGTGACCACTCAATTCCTGTACCTTAATTATGCAACTAATCCCATCAACAAATCTGTAAGTGCAGAAGTCTTCAATGAATTGTAACAGGAGAATTTCTGTAGGAAATATTTTGGATTGTATTTTCAATTAAAATAAACAATTTAAATTATTCTTACCATTCTTCAAAGTGACACCACCTCTTTAGTTCAAACCAGAGCTGAGAAAAGAGTCTGGTAGTGAATACTTTATCCAAAGGATTGATTTTCTTCATTTGTGATTTTATTTCTCCTATGAGTACTACAGTCCAAATACAGGTTTCTAAAATTTTTTTATGACATTCTTATGAATATATTTTAAAATTTTTATATATATATATATACATACATATAAAATATATATATTGTTCTGTAAGTTTTCCTTAGTTTGTTAGTATTGGAACTCAAAGGTTCACATTTAAACATTTTTGACCATTTAAAAAAAAGTTACAAGTAGAAACAAGGAAAATTGTTTTAACACAGTGAATAATTATTGACCTGTTTTAATTTTATTTTTTTAGCGCATGCCTCATTGCACTTAAAACCCTAGACTTGGAGAAAAAAGAAGTTAAATAAAATGTTTTTCTTCCGTGTTTTTTGTTTCAAGGAAGCATCTAGAAACCATAATATAGAAAAGTACGATCATACTAAGAAAGTATAAGATACAATATCTGTGCAAAA
>VXBX01007721.1:735775-803239 GCA_013400415.1 Scytalopus superciliaris | reverse complement strand
AAGACTGTTTCTCTATAGAGATGGAGTCACAAAAGAAGAGGCACAGAACAGCAAAATCATTGCCAGGGTTATGCAGCACACTAGTGTAAGTGAACGATGAAGCCTGTATTTTCCATAGTCCTGTGCACTTGCCTTCCTGGAACTATGTTGCCTCCTGTATTCAGTTAATCAATATATCAGCACTCTGCAGCTACATTTACAAGCTTTTCCCGGAGAAGAATACATGGATATGAATTAAGGAAGACCCATAAACTAAGGATAAGCAGATAAGTAACATCACTGTCTCAGTTATTTCATAGTTGAAAAATGAAAACTCTAGGACCTCAATTCTCTGCAACAGTATCACTGGAAATACACCAGTGCTCAACCTGCATTCCTGAGGAAGAGAAGCCCCAGAACATTCAAATGATTTGCAGCAGATGACATGGGAAATCTACAGCAAAGCATTTACCCTGGATTGCTTAACACCCAACCCTGCATCTTAATCACAGAATGCCTCTTCCTCCCTAAACTAAATGTGATAAACAGACAAATCTAACTCTCCCCCCTCTCTCAAGGTATCTCAGGAACTCTCATTAATTTTTATGGTTTTTTTCTGAACACATCTTATAACAGAAGTTTGACCTTCTAGATTATTTCTCCTTTTTTCCTTTTCTTTTTCTTTCTTTTTTCAAATTGTTGATACTTTATTAAAAAGTAAAATTACTCATACTATTACAAAGAAATCTTCTTTGCACTTTTTATTCATTCTTGGTATTTGATATTTTAATTAAAAGTATGTTTTGGGATATAGTATAATTTCCAAAATTTAGGAAATATTTTAATAACTGTGTTTAATCATTCACAGATTATATATTTAAGGTTAAAAATATTTTAATCCCCTTGGATTAAAGAAAATTAGATGACACATACATACCCTCCCTATACAGCATTTATTTTTTGAGTGTTATTCTAATTGTTATGTTACAAATATGTTCAAAATATATTTATATTTTATTCTTAAACATTTTATACCCTCTGAATTCTTTGATACTTTACCTTTTTTTCAGGCATAAGAAGTAAAAAAGGCTAAAAAAAGAAAAAAAGAATAAACATACAAACTTAACCATAGCAAGAAACTATTATTGTAGATTCCTGAGAACAGCTGTTGACTAATATGAGTTTATAGAAATAAACTAAAAAGTTTGTTTTCATAGAAAGGAGTATAGTTTATTCTGAAATTAATTCAGATATAGATTTCTTCGTCTATGCTTGAAAATCTACTTGTTTGTTTTGAACAAACAGGAAGAATGGCATATAAAATGGCAGAATGACATCTAAGAGAATCCTTGAAAACAATTCTGCATATGTTACCTAATTCACCCAGCCCATTGAGAATTTAGAAGATGGAGGACTTGAATATAACATTTCATAGTAGGACTGATTTGTTATAAATTAAAATAGCATTTTGGGGGCATGAATTTGCTTGAGAAAATTCAACTCAGTAAAGATGCAGTATTTCACTGTATTTGTTAAAAATGGGATTTGGATCCATGGAAGCAGTGTCTAAAACATCAGCTTGGAATTAGGGGCACAGACATGTTGACAGTAAGAAAGTGTTCATAAAGCTAGCTGGATGTGCTTCATGAATATGCTACACAGCCCTACACTCAGAGCATGTTGGTAAAAAGACTGCAAGTTTATGTAGGTTACTCTAAAAATAGTCTTATTTTGGCCTCTAGGAATTAAATATTAACAGGCATCAAACACATAAATTGGTTTAGAAATTTAACAATTATCTACTTTAAGACTCAGTTTTGAAATGGCATGTATGACCTACCTCCCTTTGGTCAAAGGGTAAAGCAGAATACCTATTTTTACATCTCCTTTCTACTATATTGGTTCTCTTAGGCCTTATTTTATCACATTTCCATTTTATCCAAAACTACCCATACTAGCTGTAAAGCTAGGGCAAAATGCCTATGGGAGTCTGTGTTTACTTACATTCTTTTTCCTAGATATTGCTGTTGGCAGATATTAGGAGATAATAATCTCAAGCAGCAGCCAAATGAGGAAGGAGAGGAAAAGTGCAACAGGCAAAGAACTAAAGTTTCTCATGCCACTCATTCCATGTTTTTATATATATAGTCTCAAGCAAAATCTAGAACCATCCTGAACATCTTGATTTGCAAGAATATACCATATTGATTCTGTACACTAGTAATGTGTCTACACTATACAGACTGTATCTGTAAAGTGACACTGGCATAAATAATGCTGAAAATGGGATTGCAAGTAAAGATATGTTTATCACTGTGCATTCTTACAGGTAATTTCAGATTATTTTCTGTTTCATTTACTTGTCCATGTACAAGTATCCAAGAAGCATTATTTCAAAAGACCTTTACTTAAAACCCATGTAATTTACTATATATCCTGTGCTACATCAAGGTGAGGGATGGCAATAAGTCCATTGAAACACCTCAACAGCCTTGCTGCAAAACAGCCTGTATTATTGTGACAAGTATTTCATTTAACTGATTGCAGGGAGAAAACAATCAGATTTTCCATCTGGTATAATTAGCAGTTTGTCAGAAGGATCAGACAATCAAGAATCATAAAAATTAGAGAAATATTAGCAAACACAAAGTCTGTCACAACTGAAATCACATCAGAAAGATACCATACAGAGACCATTCCTGTATAAAGACCCACCATGTCTCCATTATCCCCTATGAGGTCATACCCTTGTAACTACAGAGACTTCTAACTCCATCTGCTTGCTCTCCATTCTGCTCACATCAGGTGCAGGGGCATTTCAGAGAGGCAGCCAAGTGTTCTAATTCCTTAGTACATGCTCAAGAGCTTTCCTCAGAAGATGCTCTGCAGGCATTTAGTTGTTTACACATCTACCTACAAAGATCAGCTTCAGCTGGCCAGCTTGCTGCTGAATGTAGCCAAATGGATCCTGTATCTTCCAAGGAGCTGTTGAGCCTCATAAGGGTCCCATGGTCATAGACACCGAAACCCTGTTGACACCACAAGCTGCACAACACACAGGATCTGATGAGTATTCTCCAGAACATTGTGCTTTACTAGTGGGATCAAAAACCCACTTGGGATCCCATTCCCTTGAGCATTGCACCCAGAATCCTACACTCACATTTGATACATCCCAGGTCACCCCAGTAGTGTCATTAATGCTCACACGGAAAAGCAATGACGTAGTAGTAGTCAAGAGGTCAGAAATGCCTCTGTAGTCTCTCTACAATATCTCAAGTGCAAACCCTCATGAAGAAACAAATCAAAAATCCTCCCAAGGTGACAAGTCAAATCAGCAGATGGGTCTCTGGGCCCTGTAGGAAATAGTCCCCTACGATTGTCACTCACCACTTTGGTCTAGTGGTTATGTGTGTGACTCAGATTCAGCTATCTGAGGTGCTCCATTTGACAGCACTCCAAGACTCTCATCAACTACAAGGGCAGTTAACCCATCCTGTAACTAAATTGTGAGGTAGGGCAGGACCTTTCCTCCTGGTAGGAGAAATCATCAGCTTTTGGCCTTCATTGCAATGGGAGTCCCCACTTCCTGATTTTGTAGATACAGGATCTTCATATCCCACCCCTCCCCTGGAGCTGGAGATTTAGACTCCTGAAACTGAAGGACTCAGAGAGATCTGTTTGAGCTCTTTCTTACCATTTCTGATACTGCATAGTCTACCAACCTCCACACAAAGCATTTTCACTTGGCAGCACAACTCAACAACTGACATCTCCTGCAGGCTAAAAGACTCCGCAAGAGGTCTTGGACAACCCCTGCAGCCAGAAACATGCAGAGCTGCAGCCTCCTGAAAAGTCCTGTATAGTTCTAAAAGTTCATTAGCAAATACACAGTCATTCTTGCAGAACTTGAAGAAAAAACTGTGCTGTGTGATCACCATAGCTAAGAATGCAAATGCAGCACAGGAAAAGCTTTCTAGTCTTTCATCTGCACCTGGACTGGTTCATAGCAAATAGTGTTGGGCTGTGTCTGCATTTGTGCTAAAAACAGCATTGCTGATATAGGGACATTTTTGTTATTGCTAAGCAGTGCTAACACAGAATCAGGGATTTTACAGTTTCTCACCCCACTCCAGCAGCTGAGGAGGCTGGGGATGTGCAAGCAGCTGAGAGGGGGGACAGCTTGGGCAACTGACACCAACTAGCCAAAGGGATATCCCATACTATATGACATCTTGCTCAGCATATATAGCTGGGAGAAGAAGAAAGCAGGGGACGATCAGAGTTATGATCTGCGTTTGTCTTAACAAGCAACTATTAGGAGTTGTGGAGTCCTGTCTTTCTGCGGATGGCTGAACACCTGCCTGCCCACAGGAAGTGGTGAATTAATTCCTTATTTTATTTTGCTTGTGTGCGCTTGGCTTTTGCTTTACCTACTGAACTGTCTTTATCTCAACCCCTGAGTTTTCTTGCTTTTATCCTTGTCTCCCCACCTTGATTGTCTCCCCCTTTGATTGTATCCCCCATCCCACCAGGGCTGAGTGACCAAGTGTCTGTGTGGTGTTTAGCTGGCAGCTGGAGTTAAATCCTGACATCACCCTTCTGCATAAACTGTGTGGCACTTACACAGGATGAGAGAAACTTCTGTACAAACCACTGCATCTGTTGGCTGCCTCTGGAAGCTGTGCTGTTACCTACCATAAAAGCCTAAATTTGGTTTCAAGCTTATTTTCTTTCTTTAGCCGAAACATTAAAGCATTATGGTTAGCAGGAGAGTAACATTGCTTGCTTAAGGCAACGTATCTAATTTGGATTTGTTTTCTCTGTATTTCTCAATATACAGTAAAGATTGCACCTAAATTTCTATATGGTCCTTTTCAACATATAATGCTTAAGGAAACTTCTTGCTCAAGGTATAAAAACTGTAATTTTTATTACTTGTTGATAGAAAGTGAGTAGTTTCTTATGGAAATTTAAATTTAGTGTTGAGTCTTAAAGAGAATTTAAGGAAATAGGCACTCATCACCCCATATATAACAATGAAATTAGAAATTAGACCACAGATTTTACCCAAATTTTAACACATTCTCAAATATATTTCTTTCATTATATATCACTTTCTTCATTTGGACAGACTTAAAATGAAATACCGATTCAGCTGAAATTATTCATTTCAGAGGTTTTACTATAGGAATTTTCACGCATTAACCTTTACATAGGTAATCCCAAAGGTCTGAATAGGCATTTTGGATTAATTTATTGCTGCTTTGTGTAGTGACCATGTCAAGAAATATCTACTAGTGTCTACTAGTATCTACTAGATGTTTCCTTATGTACAAATTAAAAGATGGTAGTAAGATGCTGTACAAAAACCCAATCTGAAAGCATAAATAATACAATTCTTTGGGGTAATAAAGAAATAATATTATGTGAAATAGTAGAATATTATTCTTTAAATCAGAAAGAGATCCAATGTAGTAATAGTAAATGGAGACATTCAGTCATGTTCATTACATAGTAAGTTTTTCTTCCTTGTGTGTATAATAATATTTAAAGAGAAAAATAGCTCTTTGATGAAACTAAGAAAATGTCTGTATTTGGGTAAGTCCTTTATGCAAATGGGAATTAATAGAATCATTGCTTTCCCAAACATGGCTGATCTGCCAATCACCTTACCATCCGTGTAAGAAATCACATAATTCTTCCTATCCAAAGAAAAAGGAAAAGCAGAAAAAATTCATAAATAGAAATAAAAATAACAATAAGAAACAACCAAATATTTTATTTCAAAATGATTTTATCATTGAGAAAATTGCATCTTTGACAAATGTTGCCATGCAAGATGGACATCAGGGCTCATTTTTTTCAGTTACAATGGCCAATTTTCTCCCAAATACAGTCTTGCTTGCACTGGGAGTGGCCTACGGAAATCTTTGCTTTACTTTATTTTTTTCCCAAAACATTCAGTTCTCTCAGATAATGGACATTATTACTCTCTTTCTTGGCTTTCTTTAGAGACTGAAATTTTTCTTCCTTTTGAAAAATGTCTGCCAACTGAGTGAAAGACTAGCTGATTCAGGAAAAAGAGGAATGCAAAATCTGGTCCTGGCAGGTAAGTGAAAAGAGGAAGGTGATTTTCTGTCCTACTCTTTATTATTTCTAAGTCTACTACAGACTCTGCTATCAGTTTGGGACATCCCATAGTTCAGGAAAAAATATTTTCAGTACATCTTTGAACTCTTATCAATGCAATGCTGAAGGTTCAGAGATAGCAATACTAATATTACCAACAATTTTAAGAGCATCAGGCACCATAAGTAAGCAGAATCATTATTTTCAAAAGGTCATTAGGCACAATTGAGCTCTACTACCTTACATCAAAACCTATATATGATGTTATTGCTAAGAATGTTAGATGGCATTCAAAGCAAAGGCTTGCTGTAAAGGGAACTATTTTCAGTAACTTGCCATTTAGTTCTGTCAGTGATAAGCTGTGTAACATCACAGGACATCCACTGCTTTTTGTTTTGAGCTGGAAACTAATTTCTGAAATGTACCTGAAAAAAAAATTAAATAAAGTATCATTAAATTTATTGCAGAATATATTTAATTTAGCAAAGTTTAGAAAATTGGTGTTTTCTAACTAAACTTAGACACTGAATACTATTCTTTACTGTCTGATTTGAAGTAGCCCCTACAATTTCAATTTAACACTGGTGTTTCTAAATACATTAGACTGTGGGTAACAATTTTGTACCTCTCCCAAAGTGCAATCACACAGATCCAAGACGGAATAATGCAGAGAAAAGAACAGAAAATGAAGATAATAACAGCATTATCTGTGTAGGCTATCAGCATTAACCACTGATAATTTTGAATTAGTTCTTAATTCAGTATTTACATAAATAATAAACAGATGTCTTGATTGTCTCATCTGCTGGCATTTGAATACAGCATAAGCAGTTATGGAGAGTGGAGTAAAGATATTAGGGAAATAAAAGTATAGTTATTTGGTTATGGAAGTAATATAAAGTATAATAAAATGCAATGGAACAATGAAAAATACCAAAACAAGTGGGGAAGTAGGTGGAGGATGACATCTCCACAAGAACACAGATTGAAAAGGAGAAGGACACCAGTCTTGTAGGGAAAGCTGTCAGAAGTTTCCCGATTTGTGGTTTGCAAGAAGATAATCTTGTCTTGAAAGATTTAAATATTTGTTGAAGAACAATTATTATGGGAATCTTCAGCAACATTTTAAGAGTAGCAACTTGGGCTAAAAAGGAGGAGTGGGCAAAATTAAAAAATTCAGTGGGGGGAAAGGAAAGAACGTATTCTGAGTATGGATTCGCACATCTTGTATACAGTTCTGGCAAGATTCTGTGTCAAAGGGAAACATGAAGAAGATGATCGGAGCTTTTACTTTTGGCTGTTGCCATATTTACTTTTGTCTCACATGTGCAATTATTTTTTTTTCTCTCATCGTTAATGTATGGGGTGCAATACGCCTAAAACATTCCATTTCAGGAATTCTTCTACACTTAGGCAGTAACAGTGTACTTCATGAAACTGGGTCTCACACTATGATGAGCATGGAACCAAACAAAGAGGGATAGGAAAATGTGATTTTGCATCAACTCAATATGAAGGATCTTGTTTACACAAGATGTCAATGAGAATGTTCATTCACTAACTGTAAATGCATATGAGTGTCTTTCCTCTCATCAAGAATTAAAAATTAATAACTATTAAAACAGAGATGCTGCCTAATGCTCTCATTAAAAGTCAGTCACCTAAATCAAATTATAGCAACTAGCAAATGTCAATTACACACATCATCAAAACAAGCTGTTTTCTTTAGTGAGAATGCTTAAGCCAACAATCTTTATCTATGCTTGCTACATACATAATATATTATAGAAGTAATTTCTCACTTCTTTCCCCTTTCTCCCCCTCCCAGAAAACAAAGAACTTCTAGGTACAGAAACAGAAAACTCATCTCACACCAAAGTCAACAATTTCCTGAAATTACCAGTTTTCAAATTGCCAAGAACTAACAGAGTTAGAAAGAAAGGAGGGTCATAAGGTCATAGGATCGTAGAATGGTTTGATTGGTTAAAGGTCATCTAGTTCCAAACTCCCCTGCCATGGGCAGGGACACCTTCCACTAGACAGGGGTGCTCAAAGACCCATACAACCTGACCTTCAAAATTTCCAGAGGTGGGTCATCTGCAAATTCTTTTGGCAATCTGTGCCAGTGTCTCACCACTCTCACAGTGAAGAACTTCTTCCTAATATCTAATGGAAATCTACATTCTGTGAGTTTCAAGCCATTGCCCTTTCCCTATCCCTACATGCTCCTGTAGAATGCCCCACTCTTCCTTTTTAGGCAGCCTTTAGCTATTGGAAGGCTGCTATTAGGTCCCCACAGGGTCTTGTCTTCTACAGGCTGAAAAACCCCATCTCTCAGTCTGTCTGTATAGGAGAGATGTTCCACCCCTCTGATCATCTTTGTGGCACTCCTCTCAACACACTCCAACAGGTCCTCATCCTTTTGTTTTCAGGGCCCCAGCTGTAGCACTCAAAGTAGGGTCTCACAAAAGCAGAGTGGAGGGGGAGAATCACCTCCTTTAACCTGCTGTCCACACTTCTTTTGATGTACCTTAGGATATGGTTGTCTTTCTGGGCTGTTACTGCACGTTGCTGGGTCATGTCAAGCCTCCCATTCACCAGGATCCTCAGGTCCTTCTCCTCAGGTCTGCGCTCAATCCCTTCTCTACCCCACCTGTATTTGTGCTAGGGATTGCCCCAGTCCATGTGTAGGCCTTTCACTTGACCTTGTTGAAATTCATGATGTTTGCACAGGCTGTCCTCTCAAGCCTGTCAATGGATGAAATTCTCTACAGTGTGCTGACCGCACCACACAACTTGATGTCAGCCAGTTTTCTGAGGGTGCTCTCAGTCCTACTGTCCATGTTGCTGATTATAAACTATTAACTAGGAACTATTAGCTATATAAACTATTAACTACATAAGCTATTAACTGTAAACTATTATAATTTCATTTCGCTCATAGGTTTTTTTAATATTAATTTTAAAAATAATTCCACTAAATACAGCTAATAAAAGGAGTGCTCATAGTCATAACAACAAACTATTCTGCCATAAAGTGCAAATAAACATCAAGCCAAGCGCAATTTAATAGGTTAATAAATTTATTGTTATTACTCTAAAATATTAACAAGTATTTTGCTATACTGAGTTCTCATTATAGGCATATATATTTCACGTTGGAATACTTAATGCTTGGAGAGCCTTGTTCTCTGTAGGAGGACAGTAGGACAGATCCTGGAAGCTGAGGCTCTGTGCAGCTGCCCTGGGGAGCCCCCACTGCTACTAGTACTCAGGGAGTCTCCTGTCAGATTGCAACTTGACCCCATCTTAGTCACTGCACAGAGCAACCCAGTGGTGAGGAACAGTGTCTCTGCTGTTTGTTAAACAAATAAGAATGGACAGAAAAAATTAAATATGCTACGGATAATTGCTAAAATTTTGGGATTTTTCTTTCCTTCTGAATGCATTACAAAAGGCAAGATGGATTTGTGTTTTTACTTATTTGGACTTGGTTCTTTAGTGTTCTTTTTTTTTTTTCCTACAGTAAATTTGTATCTTTTAAAATTTATGATATAGGTCAACTTCTTTCATTCTTCTGAAGTGATGCAATTTAAAGGCTACTGAACAAACAGGAATGCGTACTAGTGTAGCCTAGTACATTGTGACATCTGTACTTTAATATTCACTTTCTGAATATTAAATGCAATAGGACATCTATCTGAGTAGGAAACACATGAAAAAAAAAATCAAATTTGTCTTCTCAGACTATGGCATACCACCATCATAGTGCAGAATAAAGATTATGCCTCAGAGTACAGGGAGAAAATATTGATAATTTAACTTAGTATTTATTCTTTCCAAAAAGTTTGGTTTAGACTGACTTCTGGAAAGATTTAACGTTTGCTTTCAAGAATGAAGTACTTGACTTGATGGGCACCACTAACTTAATTTTTCTGGATCATTTAGCCTATTCCTTCTCATGACTTATTGCTAGCCTCTTGGAATATTCTGAACAATATACTCCGCAATATAGAGTGCACTGTATCTCATCATTTTATGACTTTTTATTGCTGCTATATTTTTCTATGACCTTAAAATGCATTAAATATGATAAATAATATAGCTATTTCATAGAACACTGTGAAGCACATTTACATTTCTAATGTGCAGTATAGGTAACTCCTAGTTGGAGCTGCTTTCATGGCATTACAACTGAAATTCAGTTCAAACCTTGCCTGAAACCACACTTAAGTTAATTGTTGTTATTCATATGTTTTAATAAGCTTTTGGCTACATTTTAATAAAGCTTGGAAAAGCTTGTCAGCATAGCTCCAAAACCTGCAAATGTTTGGTCAGAATCATTGTGTCTTGCCCTGAAACAGAATGAGCACTCATGCACAAAAGTGGGGAAAATATGTAATCAGTGGGTTTTCTCTTCAAGCTACTACTATTCATGAGCTATTTATCACAGTAGTGAATAGGATTTAATCTTTTATTTGCAGAAACAGAGGTTTATGCTCAGAAGTTACTGGACTGTTGGAGACATTAATCTCCACAAAATACATCTGTTCAAACTGAAGTTGCTATTAGGTATGCATATTAAAGTATATAAGGAGATTAACACCTAGAAGTTTTAACCTGGAGGAGGATGAAAGTAGCCTTAGTCAAGATGTATGAAAATTTCTACAGCTAAGAGAGAGAGATCTACATTTAGGTTTTATTTTAGCACCTTAAATGGTTTTTAATATTAAATGTTTTCAAAGCATGTTAGGTATGTGCATATGCTTGAACATAGGATAAGATCTTGTTATTGTACCTCCAGAACTATGCAGAGAAAATTCTGATACTAAAATAGCAGCTCTGTTAGATAGAGAGCTGTCACACAAACCCACACAAAAACATATTGATATTTCAAAACAAATACCTGTTTCATTTGCCCTTATTTTTAACCGATATCTAACGAAGTTCACAGCACTTCTTCAATAACAAAATTATGTATGTTTTTATTAAGACATACACAGATACATAGGATGAGCTTTAAAAATTATTACCTCTGTTATAATTTATCATTTAATTGAGTGATCATTTTCTTGACTGCATATTCAAAAAAAATAACCCTCCATCTTGTACAATGCAAGTGATGGTTTCAAGTTATATCCATTGAAACAGAGGCCTGAGCAGCAAATCACTGTGGATTCATAATAAGAAAGTTTAAGAATGTTAGCGTTCCCATTCTCTCCGGAAAAACAAACAAACAAACATCTCAAAAGAACGAGAGAGCTGAGCAGGCAGGTTTTGCAAAATGGAAAGATACCATCAAGCAGACTGCAGAAATATTTTTGTCCTTTTTTTAATTCTTCTCAAAATCAGTCTTTCATTGGCATTTTGATCTTTTTCGAAGCACTTCTATATGTAATCTCATTGCTTTTAGAACTCATCTATCTTCTGTATGGTTTCCATTTTCCATTGGCAGAGGGAAAACACAGCAGCAGGCTAACTTTTTAGTTTTATTTTTAGAAGTTTGGAAGTAGAAACTTGATTAAGTGTATGTGAAACGTAGTAACATGCATAAATATGAAACTACATTACCTCCTGTTCTTGGGAGGGTTCAGAAGGATTCTGGGCTGAGAATATGACACTGTTTAAATTGATGCAAACATTGGTTATTGCCAAAAAATAGCAAATGAAAGGGAAAAAAAAACTGAGGAAAAGAGGAAAACAAAATATGAACCCCAAGACAACTCCCACTCACTGATACACTGCTCACACAGTTACTATACATATTGACTCAAATGTACTTAAGACCACCAGTAAGACTAGCTGATGCATCCTTGGGCTTCAGCAGGCTTAACACACTTATTGGGTAACCCCGTGGAGGAAACATTGTCCTCAGTGCCAGCACACACCTCCACTAGCAGCAGGAACTTTCTGGTTTTTATGCACTCGGTCTGTGACATCAGTCTAGGCATAGGTGGCCAGCACATGCCCAGATAGAGGCTTCTAGTCCCTCCCCCCATTATGTAACAGGAAATACCCCTGTGCATGTGCAGTGTATATCGAGGGTCTCCCTTTTTGGGTCGGTGGCCATTACTTCATCCTCCTCCTCTTCTTTTTCTCCTTGACTGGCTGTCAGCAAGTAGCCAGGCTACAAAACAGTTTCAATGTACACAAGATATTTCTCCTTTAAGGACACAGTCCCACTTATGAGTTCTTTTTTTCATAACTTGGCAAGAACAGACTCTCGCAGGTGTCAAGGCCAGGCATGGACCAAAATAACAGCATCTCATCACACATGAATGTACCTACCTACATATAGATTCATAAATTAATTGCACATTTTTGATAAAAGCCCACCTTCTGAAGGTACTACTCTCTACTTTTAGAGAGTAAGTACTATGAGGAGTACCTAAGGGAGCTGGGGTTGTTTAGCCTGGAGGAGTCTCAGGGGAGACCTTATTGCTCTCTATAACTGCCTGAAAGGAGAGTGTAGCAAAGTGGGGCAGTGGCCTCTTCTCCTAGACAACCTGGGGATGTTCAGATTGGTTATCAGGAAAAATTTCTTCAGTGAAAGGATTGTTAACCACTGGAATGGACTGCCTAGGGAGATGGTGGAGTCACCATCCCTGGAGGTGTTTTCTTACTGTAAAAGACTGGATGTGACAATTAGTTCTATGGTCTAGTTGGCAAGGCAGTGATCACTCAAAACTTGGACTCAGTGATCTTGGGGGGTCTTTTCCTACCTAAATGATTTTGTGATTCTTATGAATAATGCTTTCAAGCTTCTGCAAAATGGTAGTCATCATGAGGCCCTACCAGGATACCTTAAAACATGTATTATATAGATTTTAGCACAGTTTTTTAACACTTTTAGAATAAGAACTTTTAGCTAACCACCCTGTGTACCAAATTTTTGAAATATTGTTTAATGTTTCTCATCAAGGATTTTAATAGATAGAGATTTTTAGCAAGGCAGAGAACATCTTGTTTGTACAGAATGTACCTAGAAGAACATAACAGACATAACAGCTTGATACAACCAAGTCAAAGCTATTCAGAGACCTCAAAAACCTTAAAGCTGGTCCAGGAAGAACAGAGGATCATCACAAAGATGGAGGTGGGAGGAAGAGGTGGTATTTTTGAGACCCCTGACTCAGTTCTGGGAGGCATGCCTGAGGAAGGTCCGACGGGACGGACAGTTTTGGGAAGTGGGTGTAGAAGATGAGGTAATGTTACATATTATAGTATAAAATTATAGCACCTCTGTAACTTGATGTGTGTACTTTGGAAATGACTCCTACGCACCCAGTATGCTGCAAATAAAGAATGCATTGCTTTCTAATACTCAAAAGTTACAGGGTTCTTTCTGGCCTTTTGAGGCATCAACAGCATATGATTATACCCAGATTATGAATTTTGTTCTAAAAGAAGCAAAGAAACAAAACTCCTGTATATGTCATGTTTAAGCAAATATGTCTTGTCTAGCACTCCATAAGAAGAAAAAATTTACTTTACCTCAGTAATCCCTGTTTTAAGGAGTTTCAGTTTTAAAAACTAATCCTCCCTTGTACATCTCCAGTGTCAAGAAAACATGGAAATGCATATAATAAGGAACTTGACAATCACTTAAATTTACACAGAAAGTTGTTTTAAAACTGAATTATTTGTGGCAATAAATAAAGCTCTCTAAATCAGATTTTAATCTAAAATTTTCCTCTTAGTCACATTGGGATAACAGATCACAAATTAATCCTGCTCTATGTTTTTACAGACTAGCCACTAACTTAATTAATTACCTAGAATCTTACTTTATCTAGTACAAATAAATATTTAGTTTTCAGCTTTCATTCAGTATTTGTGCTGGAACAGTATGTTCTTTCTTAAGAGTTTACTCTTTAAGTAATTTAATTTAAGAAAGAATGAATTTATACAGCAATTGATGCTTTTAAGCTTTCTTTTGTTTCAATTTTATGTCTTTTTTTTTTCAATTGTTATTTATTATGAATTGGGTACAGAACTAACAGGTTTCTGTAGGACTCCTTATGTTTTTCACTTGGTTGATTCCATAAACTCATGGGAAATTAATCTGAAAAGTAAATAGAAGAACAGCACTGAACACATTAGAGAATAAAATGGAGTGTCCATTGTGAGAAGTATCTCTCGATTGAAATTTCAGAGATGGCCAAAAACTATGAAGCAAAGAACTTTTATTGACAGCATGTGCTGGGTGCTTCAGCCTGTGGAAGGGTCTGAGCACACACTGGGGGTTGGGGATTACACTTTTTATGGTCTTTGTGATCTGCATAACCACACTCTGTTGGAAGCCAAGCCCTCCCAAGTCGGGCTTCACTCCTTTTCCTTAAAAGGTGAAAATTTGTAGATACTTAGGTTTTATTGGTTGCCACAGGGCAGGGGAAGGCCCCTCTTTCCTGAGGGAATACGCCTTTTTCTTGGAGGCAAGGTCCTCCCAGTGTCTGCCCCACATCTTTCCTTAAAAGGAAGAGATGTGGATGCTTAAACTTTATTGGTTATCTTAAGGCAGGAAAAGCTGTTATGCCTTGCTTAAACTTTACTGGTTGTTCCAAGGCAGACTTCAAAATCTAAAGTCTTTAACATCTATAAGTTCCCTTCCCTGGCCACCAAGGCCCCATGGCACTGGGCCCAGATTGGACCTGTTGCCCTGCATGCTTTCCATTTCATCTAGTCTACATTCACAACAACCCTCAAGCTCCCAGTCCACAGAATAGCCCCTTGGCAGTTCAACACAAAATGGCCCCTTGGTAACTTAACACAAAATGGCTCCTGGGTAGCTTGTTTGCCTGCCCCTTTTATTCCTCACATCCATTAACTGTAAAATATACTTAACCCTGATTTTGCTGCTTAACTTCTTGATCTGGTGCCTCAGTCCTTAAGAGGCTTAACTTCCAGTCAGATTTTCTTTTTAATTTCCTTTGTCCATTCATTCAGTGTAGAATAACAGATACCATGTAATGCAAAGTCAGCACAACTAAAAAACCCTTTAAGTACCAATTTGACATGGATCATAAAATAAGGTTACACAAGCAAGAAGTATCTTTCAAGAATATAACTGGAATAACAAAAATGCCAGTAAGAACTGTCATATAAGAAGCAAGCATGGGTGATACTGAAGATTTGCAGGAAAATGTTTGGAATCTAGAGAAAGGTGAAAGTGGCAGATAATCAGGAAGGTAAAATAGAGACTTCACTTGCCTCTTATGTGTGAGAAATATCTGTGGCAGTTGCTAATTTTGCGCTTTAGAAATTTTTATTGCGTGAAAGAGGCATTGGGATTTGATCCTTACCATTACTTTATCTTTTATTATGTACAATGCATTTAAATCTCAGTGTTTAAAACTATTTCATCAATTAAGAGAAGACAAAAAATTACTTTGAAGATTATGTTCATTCTTAGAATATGATCTTACATCAGTTTCTTCATGAAGCATTGTGAAAATATATAGCGAACCTTGGGAGCCCATAACTCTAGGAAATTTTTCAGTTTTTTATTTCAATCTAAGGTTTTAATATCTTTTCTGCTACTGTCAGCAAAACAGGTCAAAAGACTGCTGTGATTGTGTTCTGTGAAATGACCTGGAACCACACTGGTTTTTCACATGTACTAAAATTAAAGAAATTAACCTAATTTAATTTTTTTCTGCTCCACCAAAAATAATAGGCAATTATTATTTTTTTTTAATAAGTACTTTTTTTTTCATTCCCAAATCTAAAATTTATTTGCAATTTCTAAAGCCATTTCTTCATAAATTATTAAAATTTTTGAAAGAGGTAGGACATGTGTGTGACATTCAGTTCATCTTTTATGGAGCTATTGTAGAATCAGAAGTCTAGTCTTCATAAGAAATTTATCCATAAAGTCCTACACTACAGAAATAACAGCATGGCAAAACTGCCTTTGTCCTCCTAGTTTCCCCTTCCTCATCTTATCTGCATCTTTATTAATGCAAGATAAATATGTATTTATAATTTGTTTTTAAATTGGTAAAGCAAATTATTCATGAATCAAAGCAACAATTTTTTTTATTTTGCAAGTATTGTATCTTGAAAATATTTGGATAGATTTTCAGCTTATTTTTCAAAATACATTATAAAGTATTTAAGACTACATTTTTCATGGATTTATATATAAATTTAGTTTAATTATTAACCTGCATTTTTGGTTCAATTTTTTCAGCAATTCAGCAAAAATAGGATATTAGACTGTATATAAAATAGGGCTAATTTTGGAGGTAGAAGACACTTTTGTATTTATTTTGAGCACTGAACATACAATTAATAATGAAGAGAGCTACTAAGACAAAATATATAGACTTTTTTTTATAGGCATTCATATGATATTTAGGAATCTATGTAAGACCAATAATTCATAAGGAAAACTGGGTTTATCAGTAGAAATTTCATACTCAGAAGTAGGATTGAAAACTTCTGTTTGAAAATTTACTTCTTTTTCCTGCTGAAGCCATTTAGTCAAACAATTTGGCCAAAGACAGTTGTTAGAGGATGACAGGAAAATTCCCAATACCGCACCAATTGATTGTGCTTTTTCCAGTATAAATAAGAAGTGGAAGAGAAAGGGGACCCAGAATTATGCTTGGATTGTAAATGATGCCCAGGGAGGTGGTGGAGTACCATCCCCTGAAGTAATTAAGTAATGTTCAGACGCTATGGTTGAGCTGACATGGTGGTGTTTTGTCAAAGGTTGGACTCAGAGGTGTTTTCCAACCTTAATGATTCTGTGATTCTATGATTCAACAGTTAGATATAAACACAATTGAGTTGTGATGCCAATTTTAAGTGCTGTTACATTGTTTCTAAAAGTTCAGAGACATTTCTGAAATGTTCTTAGAATATTCCGAGAGAAAATTAAAAACAATGTTAAAGGTTGCTCTCATTAGTAATAGATACCAACTTCTGTTTCAGGGTAGTAAACATTAGTATTAGCAAATCACTCAAAATTACTGAAAACACATCATGATTAAGTGACTTGAATAGTTGAAAGGAGACTTTGTATATTGATGCCATAACCCTAACCTTTCAGTCTGAACATTCCTCTTTATTTATCAGTTGTAATAAAAATGTAGAAAAGATGCAATATCAATGCCTTTTTAATAGAGAGACAGGGGAAAAAAAAAAGCTGTAGCATTTATTTTAGAAAATTTTGGTCTGGGGAAAATATGTCCATGTGACATATATTTTGACTTTTTATTAGTTGAGTAGGCTGACATAGAAACCAAGATCTGTTTACAAAGCAGAATTAAATAGAAAGAATATTTTTCTGTTTTAAAAGGCTTTTTCTAGGTCATTCTACTGAATACCACTGGAGTGACTCATGTAATCCTTGTCATTAACAGATTGCTCCACAGTTCATTTTCATGGCATGTTTGGCAAATATTCAGGGCAAAGAATATCTGTGTATTATTCTAAACTCAGCTATTTCTCTCTCTTCCATGATGACTAAAAACATGTTCCTAGACTCTCCAGAATCTTAAGCACATGATTTTTCCAACTACTTTTCTTGGGATTTTAGCTTTTCAGTTTGTCTGTTTAGGAGCACACAGTTGAAAAAAAACAGAAAAACAAACCTAAACCAATGTCCCCAAAAATTTCCAACAAAAGTAATTATTGTGTCAGGTTCTGAAAGAGTAGTTTTTAATTATATATACTAGTATTGTAAAAAAAAAAAAAAAAAAAAAAAGCTTCACATTAATGGTGTTGATTCAGCATTTGTCTTGAGCAGTCAATGGGCACAGGTCACAGACACATGAACTTTATCTTGTAGCTCAGGAATTGTCCACAAATTGAAAATTATTTTAGCTGCTTTTTCAGGTATTTTTCAGAAATGGAGTTTCTGCCTGCTACTGATGCTTACTTCTCTTTCTTCTGTTGGCACAAGTCCTTTGTTCTGTGAGTTTCACCAGTTCTCCCACATTTCTCTAATTTTCACAGCTGAATACCTGCACCTTCCCTTCTCTTTTCTGAATTAGATCATATCCAGTTCCCTAGACTCACTCCCTGTGGTGAGATAAGGGGACATTCACTGGGCTGGACACTTCCACTTCATTAGCCTGATATCTCAGATTTTCACCTGAGCCTGGCCCATGAGAGATGGACGTCTGACACATTTGTGAACAAGTAGAGCATTCATTGGTGCAAGTTTAATACCGCTGTCAGGGCTGGGTGCTCTGACAGGGCTCCACAGCCCTGAGCATCATTCTTCCCTGGGGATCCACCCACCCCTGGTCAATGTCACCTTCCCACTCAGCCCGAGGCTACCAGTTGCTGTCAAGTTAATCACTGCAGTGCCAGTCTCCAGCCCCATTCCTGGATTGCCTGGATTTCCTGGATAGACCTTGGACCTGGTTTGTGACCTTGTGTTTACCTGGATGACTGGACTGTCAGTAGAAGCAGTTGCTGTCAACATCCTGCTCTTCCTGCCTGGTTTAGGATTGCATTTCAGTGGTGACCTGAATCCCTCTGCCCTGGAAGGCCTCTCGGGGCAGACAGAACCCTCCACTTGGCCTTGCAAACCCTTCAGTGCTGGTGGTTTGATCTCTCTGCCCTCCCTGTGACCTGATTATGCCTCCTGGCAACTCTTCCCAAATTACGGGGTTTCTCTGTGACAGCAGAAACTCAGATCCAAGAAATACTGCCTTTGAAATAGACAAGTTGCTGCTGGTAATCTTCTGTAGTACTTTGTCTATCTGAAAGGAAATATTTCCTGGTTTTCAGCCCTTCCAAAATCTGATCCTCCATGTGAGTGAGATGGGAGTCACTGACATGAAATACTGTTTCAAGAAGACTTGTCTCCCACTATCCTGTATAGCCCTACAGCATGCCAATTAAGGGCTGTGTGCTGTCTTTGCCAGGTTGTATTTTAGGATGACTTTTAGTGCCTACAATTCTTGTATGAAAATTGACCATGATAATTTTAGGTGCCATTGCCTAAATTATAAGCTCATATTAATTTTATTAATTAATAACCAATTTGCAGATAATAACCAATTATTAATTAATATTTACTTTGGGAGCACTTGACATAAAAATTTGGACTGTAATTACTTACTCATGTTTTGCAATAATAGGTTGTGTAGTATAAGGGAAGAGGAAAATATGTACTGAAAGTATTTAGTAGAGAGAAGGTTCCAAAAGTGAGTCATAATGCTGCATCAGTGTGTGCTTCTGGTGATACTAAATGTGAATAGATGCAAAACAGAGGTCTTGTTATTGGAAAACACCTGCTTATATATATATTAAAAACAAAAAAAAGTTAGTTTTTAAAACCTACTCAGATTTCATACCAGATGAGCACTTTCAGATTCTTTACATTTTCTCGAAATTTTGTCCCAACATATCTGTGGCCCTGAGTGCTCTGCTCACTTTTCTATGGTAAGACAAGCCTGAAACAATATCAGAGAAAAGTAAAACTGATATCTGGAAAGGAAAATACAGAAACAGAATACCGAAAAAGACAAAAGAATTTAATGAGAGAAAAAGAAGAAAAAATCTGAGGAGTTCCTCAATGGAATAGTCCTGGTTATCCAAGGAATAACATACATTGCCACTAAAAGATGTCCAAGTTATTTTCAATAGGGAGATTTGGAGTGACTGGTGATTCTACCTGTCTACCTTAGATAAATAAAAAAGTTCTGCAGCAAGTTTGCCTACCCTCCAGTGGTCTGGAGATACTTTGACAGACATGAAAAATCCAAATTTGATTAAAAAAGAAATGAAAATATTCTTATATGTTTCCCTTTGAATAATATTCACTGAGAAAGAATATTTTGTCATTTTCCCATAGTTAATGGCTTTTATTAAGACCAGAATTATACCTATGCTTAACCCTTGTGGAATGATTTGTGATAGATTTCAGCTGGGTTTTTTATGCAAAAAAGTAGAAATATGGGAACAAAGTTGCCTTCCAGCAGCAGTTGTGTTCTATATTTTTATTCCTTTTTTTTTGAGGAGCCTTGATACCCTACTTTCTAACTCCTCCCCATACATGATTTGCATTATTATCATGGACCTGATGTTGTAGGTAAGTTCTAGCAGCTGCTTCCAAAAGCTTGGCTGAACACCTGTCTGACAGGGCTTGCATGTAGCAGGCATCCATGTGAGTAATAAATTGTGTATGTCTTGTGTTCATACACTTTTAGGAAAATAATATAATTGAAAAATTAATTTCAAAAATGCTTCTGATGTTAGCACTTAATATTTCTGATGGAATTATATAAAGTCTATCACAGACTACTGATGGGCTTCCTAAGATAAATATGTATTTTTCAGATATACTATTAGCACTTTCTTTGAATTAAAACAAACCACACCAAACCAACCAACCAATCTAACCAAACAAAACAAAATTAAAACCCAAATCAACAAAGCCATTTAGAGTAATGACTGTCATAATAATGGTATTCAATTCTACTTACATTCCTAAGGTGCATTTAGCCATCTGTCTTAATTGAGTTTTGCTTTCATTGGCCAATGATTTAAAAAATTTGGACAAGTGTCTTGAGACAGTCTTTCATTGATCAAGGTAAGGTATTTGGAGAGACTGATATTAACTATTTAAGATAAGCAGCAATTAATAAATCCATATAAGTTCAGACCCTGTCATAAAAGTTAGTCCATTTTTTATCCCTCTCTCATATTTAATTCAGATTGAGCTCAGTACTACTGCCAACAGGGAGTAAAAGATGTCCCACTATAGTCATCATACTGATTATTGCTGATAGTTTAATGGTACTCTTCTCTTGATCTGTAATTGAATATAAATGTACTGTGCCAAAAGTTACATCACCTGATGTTTATATTTTTCCTTTTGTTCTGTTAATCTCTTGCATTTTATTTCAAATGAAGTAGTAAGGAAAGGTACCTATCTTCTTCTGTATTGTTCCAAACCCAGCAAAAGAAGATCGTGTTATTTCTGGCAAATAGTTATGAACAGAGTGCAGTGCTAAGGTAAATGGTTGAAAAAGTAAAGAAAGGGAGAAGTAAAATAAGTGTATTCTAAAAGCAAGATTGAAAAGTACCACTCTCCTTGCATGGTTGCCTTTAGCATCAACATCTGTAATATTCTGGATAAAGGGTTTTCATGCACAAAATGTCCAGGAGAAAGCAAACTACTGCATTCCAGAAAAAAAGGATTTTCATAGGTAGTGCATTATTTTACATCTTCTAAACAGAGGGGCTGATAATATAGGAAAGGAGAAGGACAGATGTGAAGAGTGGTTGCTCTTATAAGAGGCAGTCAGTTGAGATGAATTCTTGAATTCACTCAGGTATGTCATATTATGCAAGTGTTGTAATTTATATTGACAGCATCTGTTACTTGTCATAGCCCAGAGGGTGTCAAACTAGATATAAATTTGAAAATGCAAATATTATATCTTCCATTCAAAGTTAAATTTTCATAACATCTGAAACAAGGAATAAATCTGAGGTTTACTCTTTCCCCTTTACCCACAGAGCACATGCATTTTAAAAAAAAAGTGCATTAATGGGTGCCTTTAAAGAGTTTTAAGGAAATGTCACACATGCAGTTGACAAGTGGCTGAATTGCAGGGAAAACTGACAGTCTAATACACTGAACAGCCATCTTGATATGTAGGTGACCACCAGGGCAATCTACTTCTCTTATTACAGTGCTTTCAAGAATGCTGCGATGTTTCCCCAGCCAAAAAAATAAACAACTAAACAACCAAAAAACAAGCCCACAAAAAGGCTCCACCAAAACAAACAAACAATTTAGAAATGGCCTGAATTTCCTATCTTACTCAAGTGAGATTAAAAAGCATAATGTCTTCAATGCCCATATGAATTAGGAAATTAAATTAATAGACAAAATGAAAATAAGTTCTGACATTTGTAGATTATCTACTTTTCCTTTACATCTGAATTTTCTTATTCAGTGTCTTTTCAATTAAAAACAAACCTAATTCTTTTTCCTTTTGATCCTATGCACAATTATTTTTTTTCCATGGGTATAATCTTTCAGGAAAGTTGGTGCATAACAAGAGACCTATTTGCCTTGTGAGTTACTGAGTTGTTTATTAGGGTACTGATGTAATTATGGCAGTAGTTTTCTGGTTTCTGACAAACAAATAAAATCTCCTCATACCAAAACACTCTTGAATTTCTCTGTTTCTACATGTATATACGCTTTCATATTTTATAAACTAGAGAAAAGTTTAGTAGACAACTTTTCAGCTAAGTGGCATAAGTTGGACCTGAGTGCTACTGCACTGCTGTTTCCCATCATTCCAGATATGGAAGGCTTTCATGGAGAGCTGTGTGGTCCACTAGAAGACCATCAGGCACTCTTGGAAAAACTTTTGGTTTAGACCTTGGTTGTTCTCTGATCTCGCAATGCTTCTGTACATGGCAGAGTGGACACTGAAGCATGTGGGATATTTTAGCCATAGTGGTTAACAAGCCTTTGTCATTAAACTTACTGCAACTTCAATTCATCCTTTTTCTTGATGCACATAATGTTGCCTATTGCTGTAACCCCCCTTCAGTTTGTCCTGTTGAATTTGTGTCTTTCATAGAATCAGAAATGAAAAGGAGATGGATTTATGCTTTATTTTTTTTATATAATAAATTCCCCATGCTCCTTTTTACCTTTTTTGATCCTACAATTTCTTCCAATAGCACTATTGATGACATATGGTATTTACTATATTTCTTACCATACTCCAATATAACTAATATAACTAATTCAGCTTATAAACACAAACTAGACTTTCTCATTCTATTTTGATAGTGTTCTCATAGAATCCCATGCTTAATTTCAAACATTAAAGAGACATAGCCTCATAAAAGCATAGATAAAACCTTAATATATTCAAATACTTATTTAAAAAGAGTATCATATTGTAGAAATGCTAATTTGCTTATGTGTACTTGTGAGTATTAAGCTCCCTTCAAAAACAAACTATTCTTTTAGGAGACTTGCTAATAGGCATCCAGGTTTAAAATCAGAAAGCAAAAATCATTATGATTAATACCAACACATATTAAAAACACAGTGGAAAAAAACAAAAACAAACCAATAAGCTAATAGCAGCTTATTCTCTAAATCCCAGTAAGAAATATAACTTTCCTCAGTCATCATTTGGGACTTTCATATCTAGTCTCAGACCTTCCTAACAGTTATTCAACACCATGCCATTTGGTTATATTTTCTTATAGTAACAGCAAATACAGCCAAATGGCATAGAATTCTTGCTTACATTGCTCTGCATTACAGCACCAAGAAATTTCACTATGACTTTTCATTTATGCCCTTTTAGGTTCTGCTCACAATTACACTTTATCCTTTTGAATATATAATACTGTTTTTCAGTGACCTTAGGCTTACTGTGCAATTGCTCCTAACTTAGAACTGATCAAAATAAACACATAAATAAAAATATAAGTAAAATAACCAGTGTATTTGCCTCACTTATTTTATAAACACAGTATTATTTTTTTCCATCTATGAAACTAAATAGTTCAGTCTCCTTCAGGCTTTTGTTTTTCATCATATCATTCCCTTTCACTCTTGATCTTAATTCAAGCTGGAGCATAAGTGACACAAAGCAAGCATGAAGGTAATAAGAACATCTTGATTATAAGTCAAAGCAAACCGATTGTCATAAACCTGTGGAATGACTTAGATGACAGACAACATTTGCTTTCTGAAAGCAATTATTTTTGTTCCTTAGATCAAATCATCTGTAATTTTAAGGGCCAAAGGCAGTAGTTGTTTGTCTTTCAGTTGGATTAACCAATTGAAAGCAGAAAACTATAGGCTAGTGAGGATGCTAGTGGAAAACATATGTCCCCATACACCAGAAAAAACACTGCTTATCTGTACTAATCCTTGTTGGAGAAGAATTTATTATTACAGTAGCACATTTTGTTTGATTACCGTGGGTGTATTTACACCTGAATTTCTATTTTTTTCATTGAAAGAACAATAAGAAAATGTTTAGCGACTCTCAGTCACAGTAATATGGAGATAATGAACATACTGTTACCTGAAATAAAATTTTGTCTGTGGGTAGTATGCTGATTTGAAACAAAATCTTTCCCTGATCAGTGAAGTGTTGGGGGGGAGCAGGTGGGTGGGTGGGTAGTGTGTTCCAAAATCTATTTTATTTATTTATTTATTTATTTTTCTGTATAGCAGCCAAGTAGTAGGCAAGTTTAAAACAGAGAAAGTAGAGTTTGCAGGCTTCAGAGCTCTGCTCTACACTCTCCTACCTCAACCCTTCCAGCAGGTCTGTGGTGCACCTGGTCTAGCAGGGATTGAGGATCTCCAGCAGGTGAACACAGCTGTGTAATGATCAGCTTGGTATGTGGTGCCAACCCTCTGAGCACGCCAACAACCACCTGGTCTGCCAGGCAGCTGTTGTGGGTCAGGTCAGACCCCACCAGTCAGTGAGGACTAATGTGACCACATTTGAACACAAATCCAATGTGACTACAGTATGAATGGAGCCCTGGCAGCAGGGTCAGCTCCTCCTTGCTGCAGCAGGGCTGCAGACCGAGACTATCACCCTGGGTCTGTAGGCTGCTCAAGGAAACTCCTCAAGGCTGTGAGCCTCCACCTGACTGGGGGAGTGACTGCATATTCTGTGTTATGGTTTCTAAAGTCTCAAGAACACTTAAGCCAGTCAGGTAGTGTCAATTCCATTTGACATTGCAAATCTGTATTCAAATGTTGACAGAGCTTTGACTGTTTTAACTGGTTTATCTGATTCAACCAGCTTATAAAATAAATCTCATTTGAATGTATTATTTGTCTCAATTTTATAAGCCTCCACAACACTGTCTCAGGATCAGGATTTTATTTATCTTCTGAGATACACTTTGGCATGTTATTTTATTCGTTCCAAAAATAAGTTATGTGAAGTGCTGAAATATATGAAACAGAGTCCTTTTTTTTTGCTTAAACCTATTTCTGTTCATGAGAGTAAAAAATCAGGTTCTTGGAACTAAATCACAGGGAGGTGGCTCATTTTTAAGTACAAGTCTGTTTTTTTTTCACAAATATATGTTCCAATAATATATATACACATAAGTATCATATTCAAACTTTTGTACTCATGCTAACTCCTGGTGATTTAAAAAGGTTTTTTTGTAACTCTTTTGAATCATCTATTGATAGTCACTATTGGAGACATTGTGCTGGATTAGAAGGCTTCTGGCGTTCATGTAGTAACTATACCCACTGTCCATCTTTTGTTTTGGCCAGATGTTTTTAGAGAATATGTAGGAAATGAAAAATAGGAAAACACACTCTTCTGTTTGTTAGTTCCCAATAGTACTAAATATTCTTTCAAATGCTTATTTAGATCTTATTAAATTAAATTTAATCAGAATGTACCAAAGCATTCCACTTTTTCTCATTTTTCTCATGACTTTGTGCCAGACTATATCTTACCAGGATTTATAACTGCCACCTCAATTATTTATGTCCTTCCGGGATTTTATTTTATTTATTTATTTTTTAAATCTACATTCGCTATACTACTTACCATTGTGCATTTACCTTGTTCATTCTTGTTCATCTGTTCTTTTGAGATAGTCTTCAATCTTCTCAATCAAAAATATTAAGTCTTCTGATCATTTTGTCCATATGATTTTGCAATGCTCTTCAGGTCATGGGTATTTAGCTCATAAAATATTGAGCAGATATAGTATGTTACATTAATTAATGACTACTTATAATTATTTTTTAATAGTGGATCTTCATAATGGTATATGAAAGTAGTGAGACTAGAGCACATTCTGATATACTCCTCTGATGAAAATCTAGCTGATTTCTAGTTCACTTTGAATACAAAGGATTCTAAAATGGTAAACTGTGATTCCTTGAATGAATGTGATATGTATGGTTAATATAAAGCAATTATTTATAGTTTATATTGCTAGACTAAAGATTGACTCAATAAAGATAAAAAAATAAAATGAAAATATTTCAGTTCTTTTGCCTAAAAAGTGTAGCAGTGTGCAAGCAACTTCTAGAATTTCTCAATATAAGATTACACCATCTGAGACTGGAATTTCAATACTTTCAGGTTAATGAAACACAGGAGAATATATTAAAAAATCAATTCTAGCATTAGCATGTACCTTTATTTAGGACAGATTGAGCTAGAAAATAAGAGATAAAGACTATTAATGACTTCACAATGAGTTTTATATTATTTCTACACAAAGGAAAGGACACAGAATGGATTACGTACTTCAAGGTTTTAACTTCTTTTCAAAATTCAAATTTATTTGTTGCTTTTTTCAGAAATTACTTCAGAACTTTGAATTTATCTGATAAAGCTGATACCCTTTTAGGTAATATTTTTTTCCTGAGGTAGATGCAAAACACAGTTCAGGAACAAGGGTTTCACAGTTCATATCAACAGGATATTATTCTTAACATGGGTAATAGAAGGTGTATGTGTGCTATTAGCTCTGTAACATCTTACAGGTCTTCCTTTGGTTTAGTTTTGGTTTATTTTGTTGCTCAGAAGAATATTAGAGACATCTGCATGCAATGAAAACAAAGTGAAAACAAAACCAAAAATTAACAAAATCACAAAACTTTTTCAGCTTGACAAAAGTAAATGTAATCATATGTCATTGGTTAAAAAGAAAACTTCGTCCCTTTGTGAAGAACAGTTTCCCTTTCTGTGTTTTAATCAGGTTTTAGGGTTTTTTGCTTTAGGTCTAGATTAAAATCTGTTCCAGTGGTTCACAAATATTTATTTCATTTACACTCTGTCAAAACATACAATTTTCTAATTCTGTGGATATAATAAAAAATAATTCTTGATTTTTTTGCCATAACAAGTAGATGGTCATTTAGCTGTATAGTGAAAGCAGTAGGCTTATGTGTTTGGCTTGTTTTGTGTGTTTCATACATGTTTAGAATGTTTTAACAAGCCTGTTTCTATTTCATTACAATATCAGAGGACAAATACTAGGTGTTTTAAGTTGGTGCAAAATTCGTTAAATCATTTGGACATAATGATTTCTAGAAATAGTCAGATAACAGCAAATAGCTGAGAGGAAGAAGGGAAAAAAAGTGGTGGCAAAAACTTTCAAGTCTGTTATTTGTAGGATTAACTTAATGGAACATATTAACAGTTAATTTGTGTTCAAAATTGATAACATAAGTATATCTTCTAAGTCTCTCACTCATTTGACATAAATGCTTATTTAAAGATGAGTACTTATATAATCCTCATAGCTCTGAAATAGCTTCCTTACACATGATTATTTAAGAAATGAGGATTGTATGTCACTGTGAGCAGTCAGTTCTTTTCCTTGTTAATTGGGTTTAATAGTATCCAAAACTCCCTTAAGAGGACAAACTCAATATCACCAGATCCTTAATAAGGGTTTTCTGAAGATGATAAGAATGGAGTATATTAAGAGCTGGGAAAAAACCAAAACAACCAAACATCAAAACACAGAGCCTGCTGTGCATCCCTGTAATTTCCTTTGAATTAAAGTTACAAATTAGAACAATTCTTACTACTTGTGATTTTCCTATGAAGTGATGGACCAGAAGCAAAAATAAAAACAACCTAGCATTCCTAAGGGGCTTACTATAGTTGTACATCATATCATTTGTGATAGACCTCCCACTGTTTCATGGGATATTTGTGAGCTTTTAATCTCTAATTGAGAGTGAAGCATAATCTACTCCATATTGGCATAGACATTAACAAATGCACTAAAATCTGTATTGATATTTATCAAAAAGTTGGTGAATATATATAAAAAACAGGCTTCTGTGGCAAAGCGTATCTCAGTATTAAAATCCCAGTAGAGGTGCATTCAAAGAATTCCAGGAAAAAACAGTGGAAAAATCCTATCACGTTACTTACCAAATTATTACATTATCAAATACTTATATTCATCTCCTTTTCTGATCTATATTGATTTGATAATGCCTCAGGTACCTTACATTTATATTATATCCCTACTATACTAAAAATACAGCTTTCTTGTCCTGGATCTCTCAGAAAGAATGCTACTGCCCCTTCATGATGCCAAAGAGGATAGAAATGTGTTATTTCCATGACTGAATGAATACAAATCTCTTCTGGAATGAGATACATTAATTGGATTCACCAGGAGTCAGTGCAGCTTTGAGATGTTCCTTCATTTTGGGGAGATCCCATACTTAGAAAATATAGAAATTGTAACAGCAGACAGAAGGTAATCCCAGTGAATAGAATTGTATCAAATAGAATTTTCTGGAAGTTCAAGTTACATAATGATGAAAAAGTTGAATTACCAGTTTATCTGGGAATTCAAGGGCATATTGAGATTTGAAAACTTTCAACCCTAAAGTTTAGTCCTTTTGGTAATAGAGAAGCATAGTTCAGTACTCCAACCATTATCCAGAGATAAATTTGCTCATTTAAATAATTTCTGTCACATTACAATTGCTTTTGACTAAATTCTGACCTTGAGACTTCAGTTTCTGCTGTGACAGGAAGAAAGAAAAATCATGGCCAAAGAAAAGATACCTGAAGTCCACAAGCAATGCTACTTAATTGCTACATCCATGTCAACATCTGACCTGAAACAAGCTCAAAAATACTAGGTTCCAAGTTGCTTTGAACTTCATTAACAATGGAACAGGAGATGTAGACTCCTTGGAAGACTGAACTAGGTTCTGTGCTGCATTGGATATCACCAGCTGACACATCCAATATGTTCTGGAGTCATTGCTTATGTAAGAAAAAGAAAGCAACTTTATTTTCTGTTTTCATAAGAATTTTCAGTGTTGGATATCAGAAAAATTATTGATTGGCTCGCAAGCCTACAAATCAATACACTAAAGAACATTCCTAAGAAATTTTTGAATTTGACTAAATTATCATAAATCATACCTACAGCATTCTGCTGTTATGATAAAAGTCCTGAAAGTCTACAGGTATTACAAATGCCTATGCATTTTAAAAATATAATTGGACAAGAACAAGTGTAATTTTTTTCTCAATTTTGGTCTGTAATTAGACTCTCAAAAAGTGTTCACTAGCAAAATGACTGTAATCCTAACTCTCCAGTATAGAACAGTTTGGTAACTGTATTCTAGAAAACAATCCCTCTTTCCATNAAAAAAAAAAAAAAAAGTGTTGACAGCTTTGGAAACTTCCAAGGCAATTTTGTTTAAAGAATGGTAATTTAAAATAGTTCTACTCTATCAGACTCTATTAAAACCAAAATCAACTGAATCATTCTTATGAAAATATTTAAATAATGTTTATGTAATTCTAATACAGTATGACAGCATTCAATACCTTGTCATATTTTCAGTTTCTTGAATCTTTCCCATCTGTGCACCTTGCTTTTTCAGCTCTACATAAAATAATTTCCTTCTGGGGTGATTTTTTTTTCCTTAAAATTTTGTAACACTTTGGCTACCCTTCCTTTGCATAAATTTAGTTTTAGGTTAATTTATTCATAATTTAAAAGGTCTCAGAGCAAAATAGGGACTAAATATGACCCAATATTTCTGGGGTTTTTACAGAAGCAAAAACACAGTAGGAACTGTAAAATAAAGTGTATACATTTTAGAGAGGTTTCTATGAAGACGAGTTTAGCAAATTTCCTGCTGCAGGTCATATGGGCTTTTTGTCACAGCAGATACCTATGTGATGGCTTATGCCTAATATCCAGATATATGCAGAAGTTTTCCATTGCTAAGTGGTAATTGGATGGATACCTGGGAGTTGTGATTTTGGACACTTTGCATACTTTTGGAACTCAAGTGATAAAAAGAATGTCTCATTTATTGGGATATTTTCCTCTAATGCCATTTTTACAGTCTACTTTTAAGATTCATTTACTAGTAGTAATACTTAAAGGTTAAAAGGAAGAGAAAGGAGAGGTAGTAGGGTATTCCTGTAACCCCCACAATAGAACTCGCAAACACACTTATCAAGCTAGATGAGAGAACACTTCTCATCTTTCTCCTCTCTTTTGTCTCTCTCCTCTCTCTCTCCTCCAAGATCTGACATTCCAAGTAAATTTGGCTTGTTTGGTAAGGCTTACTTTGCTGTATATTTAGGGAAACAGACAACTTAAGTGTTGGGCAGAGTGAAAATTGCCAGACAGTCATTGTCTCTGAGGCTTACTGCTGTGCTGCAGTCACAACCTGTTCTCTTCTGGAAAGCTCCTGGAAGTATCAGAAGAGAAAAGAGGAAAGGAAAGAAAAACAAAAGCAAGACCTTGAGAGGAAGAGATTTTAAGCACATAGAATAAGACTCAACATTGTGCTACTAGCATGCAAAGAGCTATATAAATGAAATGCTGTATCAGTGGAGAAATTGTAATGTGGCATTAGACTTCTATACATGCTCAATATCAAGAATATTTTATTCAGAAACTCTGCACTTTGGCCCACATCTGTTCCATTGGGCACACTACTGCAATTTATCTAGTTTCAGAAGGCGAACAAGGTTAACTCAGAGTACTTCTGAAAAATCCAGGTTAGGTATTTGCAGAAGCCTGAACATACTTAAATAGAATGGCATGCTTACACAGCTAATATAAGTCACCTGATTAACCTGTCAACAGGGAGGTAACAAAGTGAACAAGGAAAAAAAGAGTGCAGTGAAAATTGACCATATTTTGTGCTGAGAAAAAAAAATGCAAAAAAATATGATAAAAAACTGCTAAAGCAGAAGTGTCATATTGGTGTCAGAAATCCATAGATAATTGCTTTTATTTCCTGAATTTACAATGATTACCCTTTTAATCTCCCTGCTCCTTGCTCTGCAGCACAGATCTGGGCACCTGTTATAGTTATCTTCAGAATTTGCATAGGCTTTGGAAAACTAATGTACTGAAAACTACGAAACGTTCAAAGGGAAGACAGATTGGTTTTTTTGGTTTTTTTCCCATTTTTGGGTGCAGGAGCCATTGACCGATCAAGGCAAGCCCCCAAGGAACCACATGCGCACACCAGCAGTGGGCTCCAAGTGAGCTACAGTTTATTTGAAACAGGGACTTCTATGTGGTCGGGCAGGATAATTATGGGATGGAGGGTAGAAACAGGGATGGGATTGGGGAAAACTAAGGGCGGAGACAACAACCATGGCAACTGGACAGCCAACCAGAAGCGGCTCCACAACAAGTCAATGAAAACCCAGGGCTCGGGGAAATGGCGGGAAAACCTGAGGAAAAGGCGGGAAAATCGTGAGGGGAGGAAGGGGCAAAATGGAGGAATGTGGGAGCAAAACAATAAGAACAACTGCCATGATGGCGCAACAACAGCAACAATATCGAGCACCAGAGACAACCAAGAACTGGTATCGGCAGCCTTTTAAACAGTCCATAACCTCATACATTTTTGTTCAGGAAGGTCCAATACCACTCCAAGGAGTGGTAAATCTCTATTTTCCAAGACAAGTCCGATACTACGCCTCTTTTGAGAACGTAGTAAGTTCCATGTTCCTCCCAGGCTCCACCGGGTCCTCCTCGTATGTCCCCCTAGTGAAATGTTGTTTCCAAGCCTCATACCCGTGGCATTCCCCGACATTTGTGCATTTTTCTACCACTTTAACAAGGATACAAATAAATCTACTTCAATTAAGACCTCTACTTGAAATACTAACTGCACCTATAAATAATTTAGGAAAATTTCAAATCTCCTTTCATCAGGTTTCTAGAGAAAACTACGTAACAAATGTGATTTTGATGACCTAAAACTGCATTTTCCAGAAAAATATTTTCTGGGAGAAAATGTATGTCCTTCTAAGAAAACCGGACTTTTGGGTGGTAGAATCTGCAAGTTTTTCAGATCAGTGGCTTAAGGAGTCACTTCTCAATTTCTCCACTATTTTTCTGGGGCAGTGAGTAGTAGTTCAAACAGGAGGAACATTGGTATCATTTAGCATTACTGGAGAGTTTTGGAAGCATATTCTTCACTGGTAACACTATTGGTCATAATTACATAATTTTTTTTTTTAGATTTATATTTCACACAAAAAATTATTTGAAGACAAAATAGTGTGGGGTTTTTTTTTTTTGTGCGTTTAAGTTCTAACTAAATAAACTAGAACAATGAAATTTAAGTCCCAACCCCTTGATTTAGCTGCCAACCTGTATAATGTAGAGCAAAAAACAATCTCTACAAGAGAACAGAGTTCATCCAGTTTGCTGAATTTTATTTTACTGGATTTAATTTTACTTGCTAATTTAAAGCTTTAACACTTAAATTGAGCATTAAGCAGAATTGCAATAATTAAATCACTAAAAAGGAAAAAGCATGCTAGAGTTCTTATTTATCATAATTTTTTTTCTACTTTATAATCTGAAATGTAATGTCCATGTTAATTTCTCTGTGTAATTTGTCCAAATACATGTATTAAGCTAATTTATTCATAGCTGAGGATTTAGAGTTATTTCTGTCTGTTTTTCAAAATGTTGCAATCAAAAATGCAAGTTAAAACTTTCATGAACATTTTCTTTTTTTGTGCCCACTATGGGACTTTAAAGTATTGGGAACATAAAACTTTATAACAGGATGTAAAGTTGAATTAATAATCAATATGATTATTAATAATTTTATGCATTAAGTTTTAATTTTCTCCCCTACATAAACAGAAGCTACTGACACAGAAGGCATACTCTACATACAGCATCTTTCAGTTTGTTCTAGTAAAAATGGCTATCAGAGAAATAAAGAAGGATAGAGAATGTAAGTTTTGATAAAATTATCACTTGTACTAAAATCTCACTTATTTTGCAGAATTAAGACATTTTTGTTTTGATTTTTTTTTTTTAACAGAAGGCAATAATTCCTGGGTATTATAATTTTTTATCTTGGGCTATTACAGGTTGATAATTGCACTACAAACACAATAAATAATCATGGTTAAAGCGGACTTCTGATGAAAATGTCTAGTTCAAAGAAATAAACAAAAGAATCTACAGCAAGAGAACAACACTAATGTAAATTTTCAGTGTTCAACAACATTTGGATACCTTTGGCAATTCACTCTTTTCTCTTAAACTCAAATAGAGGTATGAGTTTTTGTTTAATACTGTCACAGTAATCAATTTTTACGCATTAATGTCAGGATTTTTGGAATGTTGTCAGCTTTTCTAGAAATGGAAAGTATTACAAATTAAAGTAAAGTACTTCATTCAACAAACCATCATTTTGTGTGTTCTCCTCATGCCATCAAGATGAGGCTAGAATTTTGATGGGCAAAAAACTATTGTATTTAACATGATTGTTCCTTTGAACATTTCAGTAGCTTTTTTAATCATTACAATAAAGAAAAATACTCCAGATTTTTGGAAGTAATTGAGAAATATTTCTTGCCAACAATCATATGAAGTTCCTATTTTGAGATACTGTTTCTCAATAAGAAAATAAGTGTTTTGATTAAATATAATAAGAAAATTGTGGTTTGCCTTGTACCTATGTTTTTCTCAAGTATTTTGCTTGTAGAAATACCTAATGCAAGAAATGTTGCAAAGTTGAAGGCAAGAGTAGACAGAAATTATGAAATGGTTCAGAGACACTCACAACCCCCTCCTTTCTCAAAAGTTTCTAAATGGGAAAAAACTATGTCTTTCAGACTACTCTGTGTTTTGAAATTGTTCAATGTTCCCTCTTTTTTGGTTCAGACTATTTGGTCTGGCTAAGATGGAGTTCATTTTCCCTATAGGAGCTCCCATAGTGGTGTGCTGTGTATTGACAGCCAGAAAGGTGCTGGTAACTGCTGAGCAGTTCTCCCACAGCATCCGTGCTGTCCCTCCAACATTCTCACAAACACAAATAGGCTAAGAGTGGACAAATCTTGGGAGGGGGCAACATCTGACCACAATTTACCAACGGGGATATTCCATACCATATGACATCTGCTCAGTAATAAAAGCTAAGTGGAGGGGGAATATTTGTTATGATGTCTGTCTGCCAGAGCAACCACTATGTGTGCTGAAGCCTGACTTCCCAGAAAGTGGTTTGACATTGCCTTCTGGTCAGAAGTAGAGAATAAAATCTTTTGTTTTCCTTTCCTTTCACACATGTGACCTTTCCTTTTGCTTTATTAAACTGCCTTTCTCACCCATGAGTGTTTTGCCCATCTTATTTGCTCCTTGCTGCTGTCCTGCTGAAGAAGGGAATGTAGAGTGGCTTGATGGGCACCTGGTGTCCAGCCAAGGTCAATCCACATTCAAGAGCTTTGCAGGCATGATGATATACTTTGGTACAGTAATGTCCCCTTATTTAATACATTTTTAAATCTGTGAGTACATTAAAAATCAACCAAAAAAAGAAATGTTTTCTGAAATATTATATTTAAGTTTCTCAAGAATTTAACAGAAAATTAAAATCTGCTTCAAAAAGTCTAAAGACTTGAACTTTCCAAATGTGACACCATCAAACTCATCAGCTCATTTTCTTTTTAAATATTAAGTCTTTAAATATATGATATCTTACTGATTAGATATTGTTTTTAATGAGGTTTTTTCCTGGTTATCTTGAGCTCAGAACAAATTGTTCTTAACTTTCTAAGTTTTTATTGTTTTCTTATAATATTAAAAATATAGTATCAAAAATACTATAAAATAGTTTAATCTCAATAACTGTAGATAATTAAGACATTTTATAGATAACTGCAGATTTTGTAGATAAATACGCTAAGACATATATAACTAAGAAATTTTTAAAATTAAGCTTATCTTAAAAAATTAGTTGAGGCAAAATGGAAGCCTTACTTTCTCTAATAAGTTCTAAGTCTTTCAGGAATTGTTTAAATATGTTTGTATATTTTACACATAAATGCACTTTCACTTTGTCCCTGGCTGACAAAACCCAAAAATATTCCAGATAATTTTTATTTCCAACTCAGCCTGAACACAGTAATAAAATAAGCAAGAAACCCCAAATATTTATCACTGCATTGTCAAAATTCCAAGGTAATAAACATCTTAAAATTCTGTAAAGATGAAGGTAGTTCTGTCGTGACCTCATACTGTATGAATAAATAGATATGAAATTACACCAGAACTAACTTCTAAGGTAAGTTATGTACTGAAATTTCAAGCTGATGATACACGTTCTCCAAAGCTGAACACAGTAATACAGAGGTAACTGGTTAGGGGTATGCAAAATCCATCAAGACCATGTGATTTAATGGTAATTTTGACCTAAATATATGTTATGCTTCAGAAAGTGATAGTGAGTCTGCACTGTGAGGGAATTCAGCTTTTCACAGTACATGAGGAATGGAGCCAAAAGCTAATATTTTTAAAGCTTTACTTATGACTAAAGTCCTAGTACTGTTTGTTTTAGTCCTCATGACATGAAACAGTATCTCAAATTTATCTTCAAGAGCCAGTAGGTTTCTCTATATTTTTAAAAGGTCTCTTGTGCTTGCCTAAGCACAAAGAAATAAAATTATACTAGACTGTATTTCATAACTATTTTCTCAGTCTTTTTTTCTACATTACCAAAAAAAAAAAAAAAAGATAATCCACTATTAAAATCAAAATTAACAATGGTAATTTATGGTAATTCTGAAAATAATTATATTTGCAAAGACATATTGCTGCAAATGATTTTTAAAATCCATGACTACACATCCATCTAAAAATTCATGTATGGATTAAGCCATGGATTAGTCCAATAGACATAATGATCATATTTCCACCTCCATTAGAACAGCTGGGTTAATAACAGGAGAAAAATAATTTCCTGTTTCAGCATAGTTATTCATTTACAAAAGATTTTCCTTTCTCTTGCAGTGAACTTAGAAGAATAAGAACAATAAAACTAAAATACAGAGGAAAAATATAGCTTCTTTCATACAACTCTATTGTTCCTTAATAATATAAAATCAAATGGAAATAAAAGATGTTTGAGTTTAGACTGTAATCTTTAGAGTTTTAGCCTTCACTTTTCTTAGTCTCTTGGTCCTACCTTTTCCTTTATCACTGATGACAGGAAAACAGTCCTCTTTCCTCAGATCTCTACTTTTAAATAGCCATTGGCTAAATTCTCATCTCCCATAGTAAATCAGACTTCTTGGTGCCTGTAACCTCTGTCTAAAGAAATATTTACCTTCCTATTGTATGAGCTAAAAACTTAATGCCAGAGCTTATCCTGATTCTCAGTGAATAGATATATGCCAGAGCACAGATATAAGAGTAGCTAACCATGAGCTGTTAGAGCAAAAGACTGGTACTGTTTGACTGGAAGGTAGTCTGGAACATGATATATTGTTGAAGCAGGCCCACTATATGACTTCTGCTAATATCAGGAAAATTATACACAAGGAAAAGATAATATTAATCAACATTTTAAGCAACATTTAAAGGTGCTTAATCTATTTTTTTTTTTTTCACATAATGCCTGCAGTGTACTGTCTGCCAAAATGCATGGTCCTGTGTAAAGGGCAAGATATTCTTGCTGGCTCAAATAGAAAAGGAATCAGATAGTAATACTGAAGATGGAAAGATTTTTACAGGATAGAGAATAGAGGAGAGCAGGTTCTTTTTTCACACCATATTAAATTCTTCTCTTCCTCCAGCTCTAGTGGGATTTACCAAGATAAGTGCAGGTGGGAAGCAAACACTCTATGATTTACACCCTACTATATTCAGTTGCCTGAGATTCACTTGCCTTACATAGAAAAAACAGAAAAGTAAAAATTAGCACAGATTAAAGCTGACTAATTTATACAATACCTTACCATGATGTCAAATTCGCTTTGTTCTTATAACCAACACAACCAGACTTCCGTAATTTATTATAGCATTAAAGATGAAGGAATGCATTTATGCAGTAAAGTTGGTACGTAATTTAAAACAAACAAACAAACACAAAAACCAAAAACCCCATAAAATGAGAACACATTTGCATCCCACAGGTAAAATCCACAAAGTTTAGAATTTTCAATTAGGTATTGGATGTGTATACTTTTCTTGCTAGCACAAGGTCTCTTTTGGAATCAGGGGCTTTTCAAAATTTTTCCAAATGCACAAAGCAGACTCAAGTCAGAAAACAGAGGAAATGTCAAGAGACAAGTTTCTTTCCATTAAGTGGTAGACAAATACACATAAGATGCCCTATAAAAAACCTGTCTCATAATATCTGCACAGTAAGAAAGATGCTCGACTTTGGTCTGTAGATTGGTATTAAAACATTTTATGCATAGTAATTTGTTGAAAAAACTTTAGACTCAAAATTAGATAAATCTTGCCCATAGTATCTTATACTGGGAGTAGCATCATGCATACATTGCTCATCTGTGGTATTTCTGAATACATACTTTGGAGGGCTATTCATATTCTTCATTGTTCTGCATTAGCAGAAGGAACAAAATTCGGTTTTCCTGTAAGTTTGTGTCCTAGATTTTTCCAAGCATTTTCTACCCAGTTCATGCCTGTATATACTTCAAAGGTTTTCACTTGTCCCTTCTCATAGCATGCATATTCATCCTGGTAAGCAAATATGAAGTATGGGCTTTAGCTAACTTAAGAGTTATGTATGAACATATGAACTGGACATCATACCTACCTTCTAACCAGATATTAGGCTCACCATACTTGAAGGAATATGATTCTTTTACTCCTATCTCTTTGATAAACATGGTCAATACCAACAGATTCAAGAATTTTTTGACGGTGCAACGATTGTGTAGGGAGACCAGAGATGACCACGGTATTCACCGCTTTCAGTTACTCATAAAACCTCATTTCCTTGAACAAATTATGCTAAAATGCACCAAAGCTCTACATATTCCAGAAGCAAAGATGATGAAGAAGAAAATACCGCAAACCCTTGGTTTTTAAATTACTGAACAATCATAAATGCTGCTCAGCATATTTTTTTTTTTTTTCATAATGTCCTGATGATGTCTACATGTGCATTGCCTAAAGTTCATTAGAAATGCTACCATGGATACTGCTTGTTACATATGTCTCTCTTGTGACAATCTCCTTAATGTCATTTGGGGCTCAGAGCAGGTTTTAGAGCAGACTTATTATGGGTATAGCAGAATCAAGATTTGAAAAGTATGTAAATGAATTGAGCTGCCTTTAACTTATGGAAAAGCATCATAACTATTAAATTGATACATTTGTTAGTAAATGAGTAAGCAAATAACTCTAGCTTCACAAATCCCAGTTTAATGGAGCTATTGAGCTAACAAAAGGCAATTTTTCAATGTTTATAAAAACATATTCATAGTTGCAATAATTTTCTTGAGGCATTATGATAAAGTATTTGAATAATTCAGAATTTATGGTGGTATGGTTTGAAAACTGACTACCCACCTGGACATGAAATCTTACTGTTAAACTCTTACTTTTCCTGACAACCAGAGGGGTTTATTGATTTCTTCTAATATCTTTCAAATATATTTATCAGGTTTTCCAAAGAAAACATTGATTTTAAATATAAGTTGTTCTTTCTCTTGCTGATGACTAGAGCCAATGGACTTTTTTTCCAAGAAAATTGCCCTGGCTGGGAGCTGGCTTGCAATACACATATGAACAGAGACAGAACTTCAAGGGCTTCTATTTCTTGTCTCAAAAAGCCACATGGAAAGGACAGATAACTTGTACAGACATGTAGTTTTGCCTGTGTTCATTGCACTTGCCACCCTCTCATGGTATAGCATGGCTTCTGAATGGGCAGAATTGACTGTGTGGAATCCATTCAGAAAGTCAAGATCCATTGGAATTTAATTGAGATATTAAGGCCACATGAATGATATACCCACCTATAAATTCCCACCTTTAAAGAGCTGTTTCTCTATTTTCCATTTATACAGGTCTCTGCAGCACTAGTAACAACACTATTTGTCCATCTGTGTCTTTGTTATACATACTAATCATATAAGAGTGCTATTCTTGAATTACATCATATCCAGAAAATTTTACAAATAAAATCATACTACTAAATATAATTGTCAGATGGAATGTACTGGAAAGAATACATACAGGATAGAAATAAAAAAAATGTTTATAGGTACACTAAGCCGTGAATTGTCCCTTATCTTAATAGCTGAAAAAATAAAAAACAATTTCACTGCTGAAAGCATAATCCAAAAGTGAAACCAGAAGTGGTAGTATAATGATGTTCCTCTGCTCTGAATTAATATTTAGAAAAGCCTTTATTTTCATTTCTGTTCTCATTCATTTAATTTCATTCTCTGTCTGGGACCTACCAACCATGATAGTTGTTCTGTTGCAGGACAGACTAACATAAGGCCTAACAGCAAAGAGTGTGAGATCATTTGCATTTTAATAAAACATACTAACAATTTAAGAATAACAGCCTTCCTTCCCAATTAAACACTTAGAGCTTCTTTAATATTAGCCTGGCTTTACTGAGAGAGGAAAGAGCTTCTAGATTTTAGTGTGTTCCCCTTACAGACACTGGGAATGTATTTCGCTTTCTGCCAAGGCTGCTGTTGGGGCTTCAGAATGGCTCATATTGCAGCAATATCCATCATGAGCCCATAAACACCTAAAACTCAGAAATTCAAAATGCACTTAAATAAAATACATCATGTTTTTGTATACAGTAATTTGTTTGCACAAGTTTTATAAAGCCAAGTAACTAAAATTAAAGTCAGAATGCCATCACTGCAATATTTCACTCACTTACTAAAGCACTTAATAAGTATAGCGGTACACTTCAAGGGAAAACACACAGCATTCATGAAGGAATTTTATGGAGTTTTCTTTCTCTATTCAGAGCACTTTTATTTTTTCATACACAAGAAAAATGTCTAAACAAAATCGTTATATAAAAGTAATCAATCTTATGAGCTTAAGTTTGAATCGGTAAGAAAGGATGGGTCTTCATTCAGCAATAAACAGAGCTTTCTAATTCAGAGACAAGGCACTACCATCACGCTTAGCAGCATCTCATATGTGTTCATCTGTTTAGATTGTTACATCTTCTATAAAATGATACTTAAGCACTTACAAAACAAAAGTGCAAAAGCATGATTCTCTGACATACAGTAGTTACATATTTCTGCTCACACTTAATCTGAGTAGGAGCTAGTTTAACATTTTGAATGGGAGTGGAACAGATTACTTGAATTGTGTCCTTTGTAGAAATAAAGAGCAGAGGAAATAATATTCTTTGTTTAAAATTTGTAAGAGTTGTAAAAATTGAAGTAGGTGTATTAGCACAGTGACTATAAGACTTGAGTCTGAAAAAAAGATAAGGTACTAGGAAGAAAAGGATAGAGAAAATGATTATATAGCAAAGCCAAACATCAGCAGCTTGTCTCCACCAACTGTATATTTTATAAAGAAGAGCTATATGAAAGGCATAAGAATATGATATTGGATATATTCAGTATACACAGAAATTCAAACACAGTTTCTGATTTATGGGGTAAAACATTTTAAAACACTGCTAATGTCGCAGGGGTAAAATGTACAGGGTGATCCTAATACTCTGTGACAAATAACAGTCTTTGCAATGCCTTATCACTTAAGTCACAATCACAAGTCTATTAGCCTCATTTGTGAGAAACAGTGTAGTCTTAAATTTAAAATTCAGAGGAATTGTATTTTCCCAAGAAACCCAAATTGAAGGGTTTATTTTATTTTGCACAAGATGTTCAACATAAATTTTGGGAAAGAAAACAAAAGGAACAGAATATAAGAGAAAAAGAATAGCTTCCAAAATAGTTAGATCATCAATCTGAAAGGCAAGTGAAGAATATGCAACAATGACCAATTCAAGGGCTTTCAGCTTTTGTTGTTATCTATAATCTTGCCCTTTCTTGTGTCACACACATCCTTGTCTTGCTTATGCTTCACTAAGGTTTTTTCCTTCTCCCTCATTACCTCATGTAACTTATTCTGTCCTAAGTAAATACAAAGGAATAAACGGCTATTTCATCGAACCAGTTTTTCACTGCCTCTCTCACACATTCCTCTGAGAAAAAAACAAGTAAATAAATGCCTAGAGCAGAGAAGCCCTTTTCAGGATTTTAAGAGAAATGGCCAAAAAATATAAATATAAAACTCTTTCTGTAATAACACAGATGTTCACAAAACCTTATGTCTTTTCACTCATTACCTTCTCTTTGTTTGTAATAGAAAATTGACTAAATGTCTAAACAAGGGTTGAGATATTAAAAATTCAACCTCACTTATCAGTGCTGAACTTTTAAATTCTCTTTCTGATCTCTTAAATCTTGTCAATTCTTTGAGGTTCACTTTATATAATTACCATATGTTAGACTGCTCCTCCAAATCCCTGATGTGATATTTCCTCTCTTGAATTTAGCTATGATTATTGTTTATCTTCCTATTAATATTTCTTTTGTATTATATTTTATATATTTTATAGATGCTGGGCATTTAAAAACAAATATGCAGCAAGCACTTGAGGGCTTCATGAGTGGAGACACATACACAGATAACTGGCTAAACGCAGTCTGTTCAGAAGCAACAGCAGTAACAAAGCACTAACTGCTTTTACCCAAAACAAATTCAAAATGCATTTACATTTCTCTCAAAGTGAGAAATAAAATTGTGCCTGACATTAAGGTCCCTGTAGAAGAAATTTACATTGAGACACCTGAATATAACTCTAATATGAATCTTTGTGTACTGCCTTGGTTATTTAACATAATGTAGTGGAGTTTATTTTAAATTTATACAAGGTAGATATTTGTCTAGTGTTTTTTCATGTAAACCACTGTATATTGATGCCTGTTCATATTTATCTAAACTTTGAATGATAACAGATTTTTGATTTTCCTATGACATATGTGCCATCCAAGTATCAATAGCCAAAATGTTCAAATAAATGAACTGATCTCACATTTTGACACTATCTCACACTTGGGAATACATACTAGATTAATTTAAGTATGTTCTGATTTTTTTCTGTTCCTAGTGGTATCATGACTAGTACAAGCATAAACATCAGCAAGCACAGTGGAGAGGCAAAAGTATTACAGTGCATAACTTTCAGAAAACAGATTTAGTTGTCATTTAAATTGGGCTCATGCTCAGAGGCTGTAGGATAGAACCCACACACTTCAGTTCCATAAAGCTCAACTACAGACTAAAGATTATTTCCCATGATGGGAGCAAGCTGAGACATGATTTGTGAGATCAATGGAAAATCAGACATACTACTTCTACTTAGGTAACACATTTTTTCACATATTATAATCTCCAAAAGTAAGAAAGTGTCTCTAAAATCTCTCTGCATACAGACACATGGTAAAGTTTGAATTAATTGCAAGTTATTTTTAATTAATAATTACTATGACTGTCTCCTCTTTTCCATCCTATTCATAAAAACCTCAAGACAGGACAACGAAGCAACAGAAATGAGATTTCTCACAGATTTGACTTTCACTGAATATTGTAATTAGCTAATATCAAATATTTACAAATATTTGGCTTTCCTTCAGAGAAAAAATAAAAATAATAGACATATATATGCTTATTCATAGAAATGCATAGAGATATATAAATCTATACACAGAATTTACCAGCTGCCTCATATATCCTTTTACATTTTTGATAAGGATAGGTATTGTTTCTCAGGCAAACCCGAAGGAAAACACATTTTTACACATAGGCTTCATCAAAACAAAAAGAAATAGTTTTGACATGTTGAAAATAGTTTAATTTACATTTTAAAATAAAATTGATAGCTTTCTCTTTGTGATATAGAAGAATAGAAAATAGTTCATTAGGAAAACACCTACAATGATCAGCTAGTCCAACTGACTGTCCAACAGGAATATTCTAACTGCCTGACCTTCAGGGCTGACCAAATGCTAAAGCATATTGTGGGGAGAAGACTGAAAAATAAAGTTCAGCAAGAAGGAGTGCATGTATTGACCATAGTTCCCCAAGGACAACCTGCATACCTTAGGAGCAGGAACACTGAGGGAGCTTGGGGTATCACTCTAAGGGAACACGAAACAAAGGATAGAGTGGCACAAAGGTGCTGCAGTCATGCTCTGTTGAAATCAATGCAGATATAAAACAAGGAATGGAGCAACACAGTGGTGTTGTGGGTATGTTCCATCAAAAACAATGCAAAATAGCAGGAACTAAGCCAAGGGAATTATACAGATTGTAATCATGAGCTGAACTTTGCTCCATTAACTCAAAAATATTACTTTAGCATATGCTAGTGAGTAAAATTACTCAAACTCCACCTAAATATGAAATTTAGAAACACAAGAAAAGTAGACCTGAATTGAAAAGTAAATAGAAATGATGACCACTCTTCAGTATAAAGGTGTTAATGAGGAGACAATTTTATTATTTTATGAATGTCGTATCTACAGTAGACACCACAAGTTTGGCATAAACGATTTAGGACTCCAGAACAGTTAATTGCTTTTTGAAAATGGAAGAAATAGTAATTAGTGACTTGAGCTTGCTAAAGAAAAGTTAGTTATAGAGGAGAGTACAAAGGGATTAGCAAGACTTGGAATTCTCTACTTTTTCCACACAAGTTCATTAATGGCATGAAACCCCCCAAAACTGTATTGGACTATACTATGAAAAAAATTCTAAAAAATTAAAACAAAAAAAAAGTGACCTTCCAGAGTGCTAGAAGATAGCTAGAGTAATGGACATCTGTGGATTCCAGGAGCAATATGCCACATTTTAGTGGGTAAAACTCCCTTTTTGGGTAAACACAAAAGTGAAAATGTCTAAAACGTATTAGTTCAGATCTCCTGAAGAAATTTTTCCTTTAAGAAAACAAACACAATTTGTCAAAATATTTCTATTTACCCTTTAAAACTAGCTTAAAATGAGGGCAGTTTCACACAATATTTTTGCCTTTTATCACCAAGATTATTCATCTGCTACATGAGTAATTATAATTACACAAATTCCTGACTGCTCCTATATACTGTACCATCCATTCACATGGATGATGGCATTTTAACTGGTCAGAGGTGATCTGAGCAGACGTTTCACAAGAACACACATACACCAATGATATACTCACTGATTTGTTTGCATTAGCACTTCTCTCTGAAGTCAAAAAATAGGTGAAAAAAAGAGGTCTTGAGAACAATTGGCAGTTGGTTATATCTTTAAAAAAAACCCAAAAACCTAACCAAAACCAGATCTTCTGGTGAGTGCAATGAAACATAAACATTTATGGGCATTGACTAAAGAGATTACACCATAATGAAATAACCAGATTCCTAGGCAGTATTTTTTTCTGTTTTAATTTAATGCATATAAGTCATGACAGCAAAACATTACAGAAAGTTCACAACATCAGAGAATCAACTAGGCTGGAAAAGACCTCTGAAATTATCAAGTCCAACCTATAACCTAACACTTGTCAGCTATACCATGGCACTGAGTGCCACATCCTGTCTTTTCTTAAACACTCCAGGGAGAGTGATTCCACCACCTCCCTGGGCAGCCCATTTTAATTCCCAATGCCCCCTTTCTGTGAAGAATTTCTTCCTAATGTCCAACATAAACCTCTCCTGGGTCAGTTTAAGACTGTGACCTCTTGTCCTATTGCTGGTTGCCTGTGAGAAGAGACTGATGTCCATCTTGCTACACCTTCCTTTCAGATAGTTTTAGAGTGATAAGGTCTCTCCTGAGCCTCCTCCTCTGCAAGCTAAACAATTGCAGCTCCCTTAGCTACTCTTCATAGGGTTTGTGCTCCAGACCCTTTACCAGCCTCATTGCCCTTCTCTCGACATGCTCCAGCACCTCAATATTCTTCCTACTAATATTTTTCCACTTTTGTTCGAAATCAATAAGCATTATGTATGTATTAAAAAGGTTAGACTCTAAGCACTGTCTAAGTAGAAACATTTATTCTGCTCAGATAAGTAATATCAGCATACCACTGTTTTCAGTGACTGAGACATTTATTACCTGGAAGTACACTGCTCATTTAAATCATAACAGCTTGTACTGCAGGTCCTCACAATCCTTCATTTCAGGCCACTTACTATACGACTAGGCAAAATGGTTTAGTTTATTTTAAACCAACTAAAATTCCTCTTTTACATTTTAAAAGAATAAATATGAACTTTAAAAGGTCTAAGGGGGAAAAAAACCTGCCAATCACTGGATAAATGTTTAAAGCTCATTTTATTGTTTTGCAGCTGTGCCCTTTGCTGAAGGATATTTCCTGTGCTGCAGATTCTCGATAGCATCATTTCATTTTAAGAATGCAATTTGAAACACATCTGTTGTTATAGGACCTTTAGATTGAGCAAGTCCTCTCTAAACCAGACAGGAAGATGATGCTTTTTAAAAAACACTTTCAGCATGCTTATTCTCTCTGCCTTCCACCACCTTATTACATTAAAAATACCCAACAGTTAAGTATCCAGATTTCTGTTTAGATCACACAACATATATGACCTAACAACCAGTATTTAATTCATTTCACTGAGCTCTGGAAACAAGCAGGTTTTTCAGATGGCTTATTAGCCTGGACCTTTGAGAAAACAAGGAGGCTTTGGCTAGATGGTAGACACTAAAGAATCATGTCTTTTACCTTCTTGGAGTTTCAAATGAATGGTAGCAGAATAACTTGCAGCTTGAATTTTAACCCAGGAAGTCTCAAGTTTTGACAGTCTGTTCACAGGCAAGTGAAAGCTTTGACTGAGGCTGGAGTTTATTTCAAACTTACTTTCTTTTATTCTATCACTTGGCAGAGCACTACTCTAACAGTTAAACTACAGCAATTAGTAACCAAAACATGAGTATGAACAGCTTCCTAACAAATCAGCTGCTGTGTTTGCCATGCAGACAGTATAGCTCAGCACATACTTCATTGAGTGAGCATAATTCTGATCCAGTTTAATGACAGAAACTAGCTTCAAAAGCTTCACTGGTAGAACAAGAAGATGTATGACTGAAACTTGGGCACTGTTTTGTCCATAAGGTGGGCATTGCAAGAGAAATTACAAGGTAGAAAAAATATAAGTGATCTGAGTCTTCATAATATAACATCTTCAGTTTAATGCACTATTGCATATAGTAGTGTATATTTCTTAGTGCTGGTGCCCTTCAAAAATCATAACACTGGTAATAAAAATGAACAAACATATGGAAATCTACAGTGTTATTTTCAGTTCTTATGCAGAACAATTAATTATGTCCATTCCAGCAACTCTCCACATACTCTACAGGTAAACAACAGACTCCCCAAAGATGAGTAATCAGTTTACTTCACAGCACACTCATGAGCTTAGGGGTTTCTTTTTTTCAACAACGTACTAGGAAAACAACATCACTAAAACCTCATTATTTATTCTAAATTCAACCATTAAAAATCTACCATTACCAAAATTTATCTTAAAAAGTAAGGATCCTGGTACCTCTGATTAGAAAACCCAATTTAGAAGAGGATGCCAATGAAACAAGAAAAATTAGATTAGAAAATGAACATGTTGTCTAGGCATAACTAATAAAAATACTTTGGGCTGTTACAGATCTTTTATTTTCACTGTTTAAGATGCCAATTAATCCACAAGTTGCTAAAACATTCTCTTGTTGGCTAAGCAATGATCCCCTTCCATTATTAGTATACTGCTTTAGGTTTTAGGGATTTACTCTCAGATACTGACGGAGATAGCTTTTGAAATTCTGAAGGCCTCCAAATGTATGTGACTTAGGAATGATATTTAGAGAATTATATTTTTCATAAAGTGATATGTTGATTATGGTTTTCTAGTAGTCTCAATGATATTTGCACTGGAACCTAGATTAAAAAAATCTGAAAGATAGACTTAATGAGTAACTAACAGCCTGCAAAGAGGCCTGCTGATGTTCTAGGAATTCATGCCTGGCAATTAGATGACAAGCATGGCTCACTTCAGATCGCTTACTATTTTCCTACTGGTACTGTATAATTTATCAGTGGTTAATATTGTTGCAGTGGTGAACTTATGGGTCCAGCTTTGCTCTAGAACACTTACTATGTCAAGAGGAATATATCTGCTTCCTGTAGTCACTATATTGTATGGTTATAGGACAAATGAAAATAATAAAAAGGATATTTTTGTTTTGGCAACAAATTTGAAGGTAATGAATATTCTGATTTCAGCAACATGCATTTGGCATTCCAGTAAAACAAAAAAACCCCACCAAAAACAACAACAACAACAACAACAACAACAAAAAGGGTGAATTTGTAGCATAGCTGAGACAGAATAGGAGCATCAGCCACTATTTAATTCACAGATATGGATTACTTTTGTTCCCTCATCCTTTATTTCATGGATGACATTTTAGAAAAGAGAAAGCAACTACTGTTGTTAGATGTTCGCACTAACACGCAAGTACTTAAGATGTAGATTTTAATTGTTACAGTGTATGATTGGTTTCAACTATTTGTAGGGACTGTTCATCTTTGAGTTAGCACAACGCTATGAAGTAGCTCAGAGAAGCAAGGAACTATCACAAGACCCAGTGGTAATGTGCAGTTTGGAAGTTACTACTAGTCAAAATACAAATTTTCTTCTGTGGGCTGCGTTCTATCTAGAAATATACATTTCTGAACAATTTCCTTGGTTCTGCTGCTTCTAGATCAGCCAGATTTCTATAGGAGTCTTAGAAAAACACCTTCCAGGACCTGCTATCCCAGGATGTGTGAATCATTCTGTCCAAATTAACAGTAATTGAAGGGAAGTCTCAGAACTTCCTTCTTAGTCCAGTTGCCTAGGTAGTTAAAAACTATAAAGAACTTCAAACTCTTTGCATTAAAGTTTTAACTAAAACTATAATGCTAAAAAGTAAGGACTTTATTTCACCTACTGAGCATCATTTCCCCCTTAGAGATTTTTTTTTCTAAGACTAAGATACCAATCCTCTTTAACTTCAAAGAGCTTTTCTCTCCCTTAGATATAAATAGATCACTGCAGACTCCCAGAAAGATAGAAAACCTGTAAAGATTTACAGCATAGAAAGCCTGAAACTTAACAAAAGTACTTTTTCATAGTCCATGTACAAAGATCACCTTTTGGAAGACCCCCTTTACTCATTTCACCAAAAGGCCAGGTCTTTCTCCTTATAAGGCAGACTACTGCATTACAGTTCTGTTTCTAGTAGGTTTCAGTAGGCAACAGCCTTATCCAAGTCACAAATCTACCCTCCACACAACCTTCAAGTCTCCTTTCTTGCTTAGCAGTGCTTTACTGTGAGCAGGTGTAACCTAGCATGCAGTTGGTAATAAGTCCATTTAACCCATATAAGTAAATCCCATACTTTCTTATATGATATAGTGCCTGGCTTCTATATATTTGTTATTCTTGAGGGTAACAGCATTTCTTATTGAGCAATAAAAATATGTGGACTTGGCTTGCTTGTTTGCTGTTCATGCTGTCAATTATTTATCTTGATCACTTGGTGTCTTTGTTTCCATCTTTTTCACGAGTTGTCACTTTGCCTCCTGTTCAGCAAATTTCTATATTAAACTTACCTAGGGAGAAGTGATTGCAGAGTTCTTCACTGTCGAGACTGTATGGGTAAGTAGTGTAGATTTTTTTACCTTTCATTTTTCATGACAGGCTTATATATGTGCATATAACCACTAAATATTTTCTGTATCATAAGCTAAAAAGCATTCTGACTTTGGAAAATGGCCTCATATAGAGCAGAAAGCTGCTTATTTCTATCACTGCAGGATAGCAGTTGTTTTCTTTGTTCTTTGGCATAAGACTGAAAACAGAATTTATTAGTGCTAGGACTGTATGTTACTTTCCAAAATGCATCTCATTATAACCCTAGTCTGGTAAGCAGTTTATACCCAAATTTACCATCATTTGAAACACAAACTATTCTGATAGTGTTGCTCAGTGTTGCATATTCCTAAATGCAGAATTTCACAGTAATTGTCACTAAAACAGATGTTTATAACTTAGAAAAATAATGAATTGTTTTGTTTTTTTTTTTCAAAATAATTCTATTCTTAGATAACTGTTAATCAGTTCACTCATAATTTTTCTTGGTTTTCAGAAAAGTCAATCCTAGAACTTTTAGCTCAATATGGGTAATTAAATACTGAAAATAATCCCATATTTCTTGTGAGTGCATCTTTTATAAATATCTCTGGACAGGTTATGAACATTCATTTTTCAATGTAAGCGGTGGAAGATGAAGCAAACAGAGGATATGTATCTCTCTTACTTATGCATATATGGGGCCTAGAAAAAGTCCCACATGCCTTGTCATATTCGGATTTCCCATGGAGAAAGATCTGTATAAACAATTTCTTTGAGTTCAGTGTCCTAGTTCTCCTAGGGGAACAGGAAGTCACTTGGGCTGTGGGTTTGTTATCAAATGAAGTAAAAAACCCAACCATCTTTTGGAATGACAGAAGTGTTCTTGTTGATTGTAATTTCAAAGATAAATTGCTGTTATTTCTGCTTCTGCAGTGGGGGAATGCAAAGAGTGTGTAACTATCATTTTTAGGTGAAGGAAATATTCTTATACCACAAGTCTTTGGACTCAACTCAGCCATAAGAAATCACATTAAAAAAGAAGGTATTTTAGGACTTAGAGTTCCTAGAATGAAACCTTTGTCTCACTGAACTTGATGGCAAAATTCCCGCAGACTGCAATTGAACATGACTTCTCTGGGAGCCCTCACTATGCAGCTTTCTGCTCTAACCATAAGATCATGTCCCACTTGATTTCAAAAATACATATGTAACTTGTCTCAGGTGTGATTGTCTGGAAGGTGAAAATCCATATTGTCTGTTATATCAGGCATTCTCTCACAGCATTCCATTTACAAAATCCAGTCAGAAACATGTCTCTCATTCCCATGTGTCCTTTTCTGTACATGATCATAAACCAAATCATTCTACAGAAATTTACTTGCTCCTATTTCCCCTGTAAGGTACATTCAGGGTCAAAAACAGAAAATGTCTCGTTAATTCCATAGCAAAATCTTGGTTTCTTTTTTTTTGTTTTTGCTTGTTTGTTTGTTTGTGGGTTTTTTGTTTGTTTGGTTTGGGTTTTGGGCTTTTTGTTTGTTTGTTTGTGGGTTTTGTTTGTTTGATTTTTGTTTGTTTGTTTTGTTTGTTTTTGTTTTGGTGTTTTTTTTTTTAAACTATGTCAATCACATTCAAATTGTAAACATAAATTCGGGGGGAAAAATCCTGCTGAATGAACCTATTTATGAAGACAGAATCATCAAATATGATGACTGAAATTATATTTTACCAGAAATTTCTATCAGCACATACAATCTTACAGAAGCCAAATCAAAGGCTACAAAAATTTCTGATTTTTGATGAAAAAATGCCAGATAGAGAGAATTGTCACAAGAACCTCCAAATAGGTTAAAAAAAATAATAAAAAAGAAGAGAGAGAGAGAAAGAGAAACAGTCAAAATGAGTATGTGTTTCTTTTAAAAGGGTATGGGGAACAGCAAGCTCAGAATTTTATTTGGACGTGCAGAAAACACTTGCAGACCTGAAAATGCTGACTGAATATTCAAGTACAGGTTTAGATGTACAATTTACACTNTCTGGTCTAAAATATTACAACTCACCTGTAAAATCTCTCCCTTTTTTTTTTTTTTTTTTTGGTACTTTGTCTCCTGAACAACCTTGGAGACAATTGTCTTTTTGTCTGAACTGGGACTACTACAGTGTGTTTTCCCAACATGACTCCCTCTATTTCAGAAATGAAACAAACTTTTTTTATTAGGACATTCTATAACCTAAAGATAGATACATATAAGGACGTGCAGTTACAGATGCGATTACCATGAAGGAAAAGAATGGATAAAAATGAAGGTAAACATAATGCAAGAGTGTGTTTCTTAACACTGAACTTTAATCAGCAAATTGGAAGGTCTTATTGTGCTTAAGTTCCACATGTGAGCTCAATTAATCCTATTCAAGGAGTGGACAAGAAAGTCAAATGGACTAAGCAAATGAGGGAACTGCTAGTGTTGGGCAACAAGAGACATGGTAGTCAGCTAGTAATAGAGTGTTGATGGTCTGTCTTGTTTTGATCTTGACCCTTCATCCTGTCGTTAACTTGATTAATTGCCAGTAATGAGTTTAGTCAGCAAATATAATTTTTTATGAATTGTAGGGTAAGCATCATTCTTTTCTCTATTTCTAATGAGCTTGATATAGAGAAAACTTATATCCTTGCTGTCACAGTTCTAGGTCAAAGCACATTTTAAATAGATCAGCTATAAAGGCTGGAGGCTCTTTGGAGAGAGTATATTAATTTCTCACCAACCACAAATTCTGTTTCTACATCCAGTTATTCACCACTCAGTGGAGAATGCTTTGAAATTAATTCTCCACTTAGAGAAATGTTGCTGATGTGGAGATTTTTAACTTCTTATGTCCTGCAAAGAATGCACTAATATTTGGGCATGTACTTTAGAATCTTACATTTTCAAAATATTGTTTAGTTTGCAAAATATAATGCAAAAAACTGTCCAGGCAGCTCTATAGAGAATATTTTAAATTTGCAATTGTTTTCATTTGCTGTAAGAAGGCTTTCATATATTTGAATGTTAAGTGTTCTCAGAGGTTGTATGCTTCTTTCTGCTTTTGCATACTAAAAGCTGTTTACCACAGAGTTTCTGCAACTTTCCTTTGCTGATTTATGACAAACCAATATAACACAGGCACATACAGATGGACAGCACATTGTGCTTATGGGAAAAGAAACTTATCAGCAGTCTTCTCATGAAGTGCTCTGGACTGTCTAAGGATCTAAAGTGTAATGCTGGAGTATTATGTTATTATCATGAAAGATTGCAAGCAACTTGCAGAAACATGTTAGATGGTCATATCAGAATAATTAATGAATGCACTCTATAATGTAAATTTACGTATTCTCATATATAATTGTTCAGATACATTTGGTAGGACAAATTTTCACTTGTCTATCTCTAAAGAAAAATATTCATGCGTTCCAGATGTTAAGTAATCTTCATAGTTCATTGTACTTTGTCATGAATAGATATTTGATATATAAATTACAGTAAAGTTTTTACTGTCTTTCAAAATATGTATGAATATCTATTTTGCTTTGCTAAGCACTTAACACTGAGAACTGAAGAGAAATGGTGAACAGTGAGACGTGCTAATTTGTTTCCCTTTTCACTTGATTTAAGTCACCAAGAGTACAAGGCCTCACCAGAAATTATAGCCATTGCTTCATCTAACATTTATTGTCAAATTGCACATTACCACTGAATTTTCCAATTACCGTAAGAATGAAGAATGGACAGAACAGTGAAGAGTTTGTAGACAGGGGAGGAGGGGGGGAAGAGAAAAAATTATTTAGAAGTATAAACTGAAATATTTTGATTAAGGAGGTTTTGTGTGGGTACTGTGAGACTTATTCCTGGCTTTGTTGTTCATATCTGATTAAGAACTGTCAGTTTTACTAACTTGTTGCTCCATGTTTTGTTCACCCAGTTTACAGACCTGGGGAGGAACATTCTTAGATTGTATTTGCACTTTTTCTTGCTGATTTTCACTGTTTTAATATTTATGTATGGCTTTTGAAAGAAACACAAGTGTGAGTGCACAACTGGATTCTGAAAAGTCTACCTGATTTTCTAAATCTATAAATGTGGCTTTCTAAAGATTATAATGATCCCTGAATGGCTTTTTAAGAGTCTCACTTTTCATATCAAGCCTTTAAGATACAAAGGACTTCCTTTGTGAGCCAGAGGGGTATCTTTAGACACATGACCTGGTGTTAAATAGCATTGCTATATGCAGGATAAAAGTTTGAAATAGAAGTTATCAGTCTTTAACCAGAAGTTTGCTGCTTGGTAAAGGATCAGTTTGGTGACGTAGGGCTTCACTGCTTACAAAAATGAACATTTATGAGTCACAAATCATTGAATTTTCAAAATTGTTTCCTTTATCTTGCAGGCACACAGAAACACACAGGCTTGCAACATGAACATTACACAGACTGTAGACTTCAATCTAGTAAGTATTCTCAGATCTTGAATCTGGAAGCTATATCTCTGCTACATACTAGTTACCTCTTTCTTCTTTTTATGCAGATTACTGACTTTTCTATTTATTCGTTCTTTGTGTATATTTTACTATTTCTTTCCCATTTTGTTTCTAAATTAAGTCATGTATTTTGCAGATTTCCTTACACTGAGTCCTACTACCAATACTAAACAGAATTTTCCTTCCCTTCCCCCCCATCCTTGCCCATTTCACTGCTGTTGCTAGGTATAGGATATTTCCCTCATTTCAGAACCTATTTTGTTCATCTCCCACAGGACTGGCTATAGCTGATGAGAGCTCTTCATGGATCTAGAGGCTTTAAAAGTTTGTCTCAGTCTTTTTCTTTCCCCTACCTGCTGTTGCTATCCCTGAAATGTGTCATTTGAGTCTTTCACAATAAATGCTGCACAGTAATTAGTATCCCAGTCACAACACATGTTCATAGGGGAACACTGAAAGAATGATTTTTTTTTTCCCTTTAAAAAAGATTCGGTACCCCATTTATAAAAGCACTTTAATAAGAAAGATGAGAGAAGAGTGGAAAATGGAGAACCAGGGGAAAAAAGCAACAGTTTCTGTCTTTCAAATCTCAAGAGAGTAAAACACTCCCACATATTTGAATAGTTTCTTAGGCTCAAGCAAAGAAGCATTGAGTACACACATATACTATTTCTCTTTTCTGCATAATAAATAGATAACTATGAAACCAGTCACTGATTGCAATAGCAGGCTTTTTATTGTGGCAGAACTGTAGGGACCCTGGGGCACTCTGTCACTGTCAAAACTCTTAGGCATTTTAGTCTCCAAAGGCTTTTCTGAAAGCTCATCCCTCTCTTTTGCGTAAACAAAGACTTGGGACCACTGATATAAATAATAGATCAAAATTTAGTAAAATAATAATATGTCAAGAGACAAGGCAAGGATGGAAAGTATCATCAAAATGTTATTATAATATCATGTGAAAACTATGAAGACTGACTAAAGACATTGTTTTGTTTATTATTCTGCTTTGTTGAAAACAAAATTCCTTTTGAGCTTCATACAGCCTCTGAAGAAAAGTCATCCAAATACTGAATTTCATAATGTGCTTTGAGATCATTCAATTAAAACCTTGCAGTGGTGTTTACAAAACCGGATCCTTGAGTAAACCCATTACACCAAACTGGTCAATATGTTAATCATTGAACCTTTAACAGAACTTCATATAGTTCCAGGCCTTATAAAAGCTTCACAATTCTCCACAGTTTGGCATGTTATTCAGTCTCAGATGAATATCAGCAGCCAGTATGTTTCCAAGGGCTTGTATTTTAAATTTAAATTTGAGCTTGAAGAAAATACCTTTTCCTTTCCATTTAAGGTTAAAATGTTTTAAATATTCAGGCCGTTATGCATTTTCTCAAACCTCAATTTTCAATTTCATTCTTTGCTTAAAAAGTTGCAAATGTAAAGGATACACTTCCTTTTTAATTCCTTTCCCTGTAAAAAATATATAGGATGATTTTTGAGGGAAAAAAAAAATGGCAAAGCAAGCCTATGCTCCCATGCAACATATGTTTCTCTAAGATCCTACTGCCAAGAAATCATCTCCTTCCAAGCCAGACTCACCACCACTCCCAAGGGGTGGAGTTCTCTTTGGTTTCTGTTTCAGCTGAATTAGCCATATCTGCTATTTCTAAGCTCTTCCAGAAGCTACAAGAAAGCTAAGTGAGCTAAAAAGATTTCTGGAGGGGGTGTGAGGATGAAATATCTTCATTCTTCTGGAAAGAGTGAGAACATGTAAGCTGGTAGAAATACTCAACTCCTTATAATCAACATTCATTAGGGCTATACACATCTCATATTCTGAGCTATTGTTTGGTACATTGTTCTTAAGTTAGCCATGCTTCTTTACTTTCTTCTCAACTTCATCTCATATTCTTTTTTATGCAATACACTGTGTCTTATCTGGAAATTTAGATTACACATTAAGACAGAAGGAGCACCAAGTATTTTAAGGAAACAGTGTTTCAGAGAGTATTGCACATATTTATATTATATCTTGTGGCTTTCCTTATGGACAGAAGAAAAACTTTAGAGTGTGTATCTGGGAAACATTCAATATTGGAATGAAAACACCAAAGAGAAAAGATGAAAAACAGATTAAAAATGAAATTATATATCAGTTCCCTGTAGTGAAAATTAGGAACAGGAAAGTCATAACTGTGTGCAGTTTTGACTTTTATAAGGATATAAAGCTACTAAATAGTGTCCAAAGGAGGACTACTAAGATGGCGAAGGGCCTTGAGGGGAAGCCATGTGAGGAGCAGCTGAGGGCATTTGGTCTGTTCAGCCTGGAGGGGAGGAGACTGACGGGAGACTTCATTGCAGTCTACAGCCTTCTCACAAGGGGCAGGAGAGGAGCAGACACTGATCTATATGGTGACCAGTGACAGAACCTGAGGAAATGGCACAAAGCTGTGTCAGAGTTTTATGTTGGATATCAGGGAAAAGGTTTTTCATCCAGAGGGTGGTTGGGCACTGGAACAGGCTCCCCAGGGAAGTGGTCACAGCACCAAGCCTGACAGAGTTCTAGAAGCGTTTGGACAATACTCTCAGGCACATGGCATGACTCTTGGGGCTGTCCTGTGCTGGACTAAATGATCCTAGTGAGTCCCTTCCAATTCAGGATATTCTATGATTCTATGAACAGCTGATGTGTTACACAAATCTAGAACTGTACAAACAATCAACTCAAGAACTTCTAAGGTCAAATGTTGGAAGAGAGAGATACCAGCTGTGGAAGAACAGCTTAAATAACCCAGATCTGTGACTGCCTGAGCTCTGAGAACTACATTCTGTGTGATGTGGACTGCTGCTATGTTTAAGAAATGTTTGCAGTTTAAAGTATGTACCCCGTTTGAGGATTTTATCATGTTATATGTCTTTTCCTTTGTTTTACTGTGTGTCCCTGCTGGAATTTTCCATCCTTCATGGCTTGTAACCCATCTCTGATTGGTCCCTGCTTGCAGCAGGGTAGCATTTCCTTATATGGTCTGCACTTGCCCCTGTGTTCCCAGTTTTGGAGGCTTTTCGCTTGTATTGCAAACCCCTCCTAGGCTCTTCCCTAAACCCCTCCCAAGTTCCCTCCCTGTTCCCGAACCTTCCCTACCAATCCTATATAAGCCGGGCACCATGTCAATAAAAAACCTTTTCCTACCTCATGCCTCAGAGTGTGAGCGTTCTGTTCCCGTTGTGATCCTGAGGGCATGTGGGGGTGGAAAGAAGGGGAGACAACTCTGAGGAGTGAGGTGCAAGCCAAAAAAGAGACTTTATTCAAACTGGTGCACAGCTTAAATAGGGTCGGGGGGCTGGGTTCTGACCCCGGGAGCACCCTGGGAAGGTTTTGGGGAAGGGTCTGGATCGGCTCCAGCCATACAAGGCCAGGATCCCCAAAACTGAGGGGCCAGGGGCAGGGATATGCCATATAGGGGTTTATTACCCAGCAGCCAGCAGGAGGCAGTACGGAGTGAGTTACAGGCCATGTGTGTGGAAAAATCCCAACGTGGTACATAGGAGAACAAAGGAGAACCTTATAACATTACAGAATCCTCAAACAGGGTAAAGTTCTTAGATTATAAACAGTTCTGTGGCATCAAGCGCAGTTTCCAGGGTTCAGGCATTCACAAAACTGTGTTGCTGGGGTTGCTGTTGGAGGTATCTCCTCCAACATCCTGTTACCCAGCAGGACCACGGTCAAAGTATGCAAATTAGTTCTAATTTCAATGCATAAGTTTTGATATAATAGAAAATTCAATTATTGACCCCCAAAACTGGGCACACCATTCAGCTACAGTGTGCAGCTGTTCCCATGTTTGTGGGACTAGTTAGTTATACAACCAATATGTATGCGTACCATTTAAAACTTGCTGGAGTCACTACATTATTCTCATAAATGCATATACAGCTTTTATCATGTGTTGTGTATATCTTATTATATGTGCTAAGATATTTTTGCTTGCAGAACATGTTATATAAATGCCTCCACAAAAAAGTAAATTGATAGTTTATTAAGAAAAGAAGAATTTTGTGCATTATAAAATAAAATTTTCTCAATTTGGTACAGAATATGTGTAGTATATACTATGTCAATCTCATTAAAAGGAACGAGACCTTAAATCTTCTGCCAGTAGTTGAACCAAATTCACTGTTATCTCTGAAAATTATAGATGTCTGATGTAAAATCCATTAACCACATCCGCTTTTACAGTTTCATTCCAATCATCCCTGCCATTCTGCCTTCAACATATTTGTAGAAACAGATCATGTGACAGATATAATTCTTGGTAAATAAGACACTGAACTATATCCTCTTCCAAAATACTTTACACATCCTAAAGACTTCCCAGTCCCATTTGGTTCCAGTGTTTGAGGTCAGATAACATATGCAGAGATAATAGTGCACTATCTTCTTACCAACCTCCAATGAAAGATGGAATACTCCTTGGTGGAATATTTTAGCTTAACTACTTATGCAGTTAGAAAGTTTATCCTTAATATCCAGCGATAATCCTCTTAACTGCAAAGCAACATAATTAAACAGCTATTTAACAAGTCTTCATCACAAACATTTAGTAATTCATATATTACAGACTAAGAGATACATCAGCATCAGAATACTGAATAGGGCAGCGGGATGTCCTTTCACTGCAGTAGAGACAAAGCCACTTAAAGACAATATCACTTGTGTATTTTATTTCTTAAGCTTTTTATAATTCAGACTGATGACAATGCTGCTCCAAGTCACACTGTGTGAGATGCAATACTATTTTATGTAAAGAATATATATATAACTTTAGCTACACATTGAACTTACAGTTCTATGTATCCAAATCAGACCCTATTTACTGTAAGAAAAACTATGTGATATTTATTTATTTAAAAATGAGCAATACTTGAGAATAGATTAATTTTCTTCCTTTTTAATGGGGGTGAAGAAGGAGACTGGATTTAACCTTCATTAAAGACCTGAATAGGCACATAGCCATCATTCAGCAGAAGAATCTAAATTCACCTATGACCAAGGCATGCAAAAGAAAAAAAAAGTACTCACTAGAGTCAGTAGTTGAACAAGAAACACATCCAGAAGCAACTCTTGAGCTGTCAGTTCCATAACCACAGAGTCTGTCAAAGTATAGATTCTTCATTCACAGTTTGATATCCTGAGTGTCTGAATTTGGGTCTCTTATCTTGTGAATCTATAAAGTAAACACTGAAATTGATAAAAACATTTTTAATGTTATAAATATAAGTTTGTATATTTTACTTCTAGTATCTCCAACTGTCTCTAGAGGATTTACTGATTGTGGGTATTGTACACTAGAATTAACTCACAAATTATAGTCATATGTGTACAACTCAAGTAAAGGAAAAGCTAAACTTTTTACAATTTTGTGGAAAGGATGAAAATCTGACATTTACTTCTTTCTATGTGTAACTTGCTTATGGCCAAAGGTAGTTTCACATCTGCACTAAATCTCAGCAGACATCCGGAAAGGAAGAAAGTAAATGTTCTAATTCAACTCAGAGCTTTGTGTCCTTTTGAAGGTGCTTTGCATAATTACTGATGTTACCTCTTAGAGAAAAAGTAATTCCTTCACTTACATAACTCTTTGCATCTTTACCATGGAGCAAAGCATTCATTTTGTGACCTACACCAAGCCTACCTGAAGTACAAGTCTACTATGAAATTTCATGTGGACTCAAGATGGAGCATTGTGTCATTTCTTAAAAGAGCAAGTTCTCAATTATTGTTATCATGGCTGTATACAATTCTAGAGATAATTGACATGGACGATCACTGTTTATTTAAATGACATAACAAAAATCTATTAATAAATACAAAATTTGAAGAAAATTAAATATAATTAGTGCTTATTTTATCTTTTATAATGACGAAGAAGGGTGTTTTAGGAAATTATTTGATAGCAGTTTCAAAGGAAAGCAATGCAATGAAAGGCCTGTTTCAAGCTTCACACTTTATGGTAAATAGTTATTTGCAGAGCACTGTATCACAAAGGCTTGATAATAAGAATGGATTCAAAGGATATCTCTATTGTTGGCCATTAAACAGGACCTTGTGAATGCAATTTCCAGATTAGAAAATATGTTCACCATTAATTCCAGGAAACTGAGTGAGTATTACAACAGGAAGATCAATCATCTGTCTCTATCTCACCTTTCCTTAACTTATTCCTTGTTAATGTGCTACTGATAAATGTCTGAGACAGTATGACCAGACTTTTCATCTTGTGTGTATGATGCATTCTTATATTCTAATGCTTCCATTTCCAACTCCTGTTTAATACATTAAGAGATCTCAGCCTATGAGCAGGTCATAAAACTATTAATCTTATTCACACAGTATGTTGGGAGTTTTATTCATAAACCCATAAGAGTTCAGTGTCTCAGACATTGTTGAGTGTACTGGCTGTATTAATGTTAAAAACAGAGCCTAATAAAGCATGATGCTGATAAGATGCAGTATAATTTTATACCTCAGTAGACTTTATTTGAGGCTTCCTCTGTGATGTGTATTTAACTACTTGTGAAAAGAGAATTTTACTTCTTCTCAGTCCCTGTTCAGCAGGACAAACAGATCTGAGTTTGCTTAGCACAGGTAAGATAATATATCAAATATTGTCATTTTGTTATTACTGTTGATTGAGGAATTTAAAGTTTCTTCTATATGTGAAGTCATCCATCAGGTTTTGACACTGTTTGGGTCAGAGAAAAGTTCATGATGAATCAGATGATAGAAAAGAGACTTGAAACTGAGAAACAACGACAGAAAAGAAATCAAAATATGGCTGCATAAAATTGTAAATGTTGATTTATTTTTCACCCTGCTGGCATTGGCATACTCCTAGAAATAAAGAAGGAAAAAACCCTAATGCTTTCATCAACTAATGGGCATGTCATGGCTTAGTGGATATTGTTGAAATTGTCAGGTATTATGCATCTCCCTCATTTTCTACACCATACTGAAGACTTTCTCTTCATTAAAGGTACAACTATAGTGTTTACAGTCCACAATGTCTTTTCTTAAATTTCTATGAGTTTTTCTTCTACATTATTCAAATTCAACATGTCTTCCTGATCAGGATGAACTGATCACTTCCTCATGTTCTTTAGGAGTTACTGTGTATCATTTCCTAATACCTTGAGGGAAATGTCTTCATTTTCCTATCAAAAATACCATTTGTGCTGATGAAATCTCCAGTGTCTGTCACCTCCATCTAGGCAGTTTTAGAGTAAAATATTTTTTGCACAAATATGTTTTTGGTTGTTTTTGACAGATCTGTACTTGCGCAGTATCAAAAACAGGACAGCAATCACTTTCCATATGAAGGGTACATCATATACAGGTCATGCCTGGAGGGTTATATTTCAACATTTCTGCCTATGAAGCATTGCACTTTTGGGTGAAAAATCAGTTTCACATAAACTGTGGGGTTTCCATTCTAACAAACTAGTTAAAAAGAATAAAAAAGTAGAATGTGCAGAACTAGCACTAGTGTGTACATACCATCAAGATAAGAAAGGAGAAAATGCAGTTAATCTCACAGATCTCAATAAGTTTTCCGCAATTAAAAATCACATTTAGTAATAACTTACTAAAACAAAAAAGGTAATATGGCTAGGCTACAGATGAAAATAATGCAGAATAATTTTTTGCTTATCTGGTTGTAAAAGTGAACAAGTTTTAAATAAAAGAATTAGGAAACCCAGGCACTAAACTATACCTTTTCTCTGTTCTCTTCCCCTCCGTTTCCCTCCTCTCCCTTCATTTCTTGATAGTCATGACTAATAATCTGCTCCTTGGCATTCAAAATAAAGCAACAGTGAAGAATTCTTGACCATGAATGACATTGTTATCAAAGAGTGCTGAGAAGATTTGTGGATCAAAAAGTTGATCTTCTTTGGAGACATAATAAACTGTTACAGATATCTGGCTAATAAGATTTGTACTGGTGTTTTACTTTTTAAACCAAAATCAAATAATAAAGGAAACAAGATTATTTGTTGAACTGTATCACCAGAAAATTTTTTTCCACATTAATCGCAAGGAAGTCTTAATTTTTCTAAGGGCTTCACTAAAGTTGCCATACTTCACAGTTTGTTAAATTTTGAGAACTTGGTGAGAAAGTCTCGTTGGAATCTATACAATGAATCTTACATGACTGCATTTTAATTTATTGTCACTCAAAAGATTGTTGCTGAACAAAGACATAATCTCACAGTATTTTTAGTCTAATCAGAAATGGAAAAAGTCTGAGATTAGTCTAAATCTCCCAAACTCAAATGTGTGCTTGAGAAGCTAAAGCCTATTCTCAGAAGGAAGACTGGGTCTCTACCTGCTGTATTTCTAAGTAGATGAAATTTCTTTCAAGCCTCTCTCTGACAAATCAAGTGCACAAGTATGTCAGTGAAACTGTACCTATAGGGCCAGTGACAGACAAATATGTTTAGCACCATGCTGATACTGCTGCTTGAGGACCTTTCCTGGTAGGTCAGAACACAAGTATAGCAAGTGTTTCACTACACAAAATATGAGGGGTGAGAATAATTTAGGACTTTCTTAAAAAAATCCAATGTCTTACGTGTTTTTGAAAACTATTCTTAAGCTGTATTTAGACCCTCCCAAAACTGTTTTACCTAATGAAGAATGATCCTTGCTGCATGTATAGGATGGTGCACTACTGCCTGCATTTGGTGGAGGAATTCATCCTGAGAGGAAGGAAAGCTATACAAGCTATTCAATACTTCAGGCCTAGAACCTAATGACATGGAAATCTATGACAAAACTCCCAATAACTTCAATGTTAACAGGATTTTATGAGAAGTCTGTAGAGTGCCTTATGTGACTAAGTAGTTTTAGGGCAGTGACTCAGTAACAACTTCTTCCTTCCTTCTGTTCTTAAACATAATATCCTAAGGTATGCTTGATAGCTTTGAGGTTCATTAGTGCTAGTATGTGATATTGAAAGTTATTCCGTCTAAGAAGAATTCTTTTGTCTGAGTCATAATATATAAGGAAATAGTTTCATAAGGACCACACCCTAGAAACTGAGTCACCATCCCCTGATATGTTTACAGTCAAAGTAAACATAGAAGACCTTGCTAGCATATAAGTGAGACTGCCTCCAAGGGTACAAGGAAGCAGGTGGAATGGGCCTGACAGCTGTCCAGTGGACTGTGTGTGAATCTGGAATGATTCTTTCATCTTTCAAAATAAGCGATTTTACTTCTGGAAAATCCTGATAGTTATTATAGATTGCATGCATGTTATAAACTATTCTAGAAACAGTCCTTTAAATTACAGTAATACACATACAGATTGAACTACATAGACAGTTAATTCTCAACATGGAGAGCCTCTCTTAACCAAAAATGGCTGATTTAGTAGCTAGAACTTCTGTAACAATTAGTAAGTCTCCTGTCCAAAACAGGTGACCAGGAGGATTAAGTAATATAATATTCAGCTATGTTGTTATACAGAATAAATATCATTTATTAAGACAAAGCTCAGAATATAGTCCATTCTAGTAGTTTGCAAAAAGAGTTTGAAAATTGTTTTTAAACAAAAAAATTGCTTCTTAAAGAAGGATCAAATCATGAATGGCTTAAATTTCTCATTAAAGTCCAAAACAGTAATCAATTTCAGGAAAGTAATATATTCATAATTAAACACAGGATTTATTCTAATTTCCAAAGTTCCTCCAAATTTTGGGGAATATTTTTTTCCTTCCTAATGTAAATTATCATAGTCTTATAGTAAATTTTACTGTCTTTAGGTGCCTGCTCTCAGTTTTGGTCCTTGCTCTTAAGCATGACAAATGGAATTCTATCAAGAAAATATCTTTGTGATTATTTTAGTAGTGATGTTGCCTGAAAAATATATTGGCAAATAGCACTTTCAGGTAGATAATGTAAGTATCACAAAATTTTATATCGAAGGGTAGGACCACAACACAAAGATTATTGCTCCTTGGCTAAGGGATTTCCTAGAAGTGCCATACTTCACCATCTTAACCTCACTGAGTTAAATAGTACTGAATGCACATAAAATTAAAAATCAGGATTTTTACATCAAAAACTCTCAACATGATGAATCAGAAACTTTGCTCTCAGGGTACTTTCCGCCCAGGAAAATAATTTTTTATAACAGTATTCTGATACTCTATAATTTATTCATCCTGGTAAATTATAATGAAAGATGTTATACTTCATTTACAAGGTGTTTGAATTATTATAAATTGCGACTCCTTTTCATTTGAAAAATACTCAAATTTATCTTAACTTCTTAGTAAGAAGTTGTAGGACTTCAGATTTTAGATTGGAGGAGAAAGTACAGAGAAAAAGGAAATCCTTGCATAGGAAAACTGAAATATGAAGAGCTCTAAAATGAGGAAACGAAAATGAAGCCTGAAAATATAGTAAAGGTACTAGAAGAGACAATAGAAAACCAAAGAAAAGCCTTGGAAGAAAACAGGGCAACATTCAAGAAAGATAATTCTTCCATTTTCACCTGAGCCAGCACATCACTAATGCCCTGCTGAATATGATCCTCCCAAGAGACCCTGTTTATTGAAATGATTTTCTGAATAGGAAGGTATATAGAGTATGGAAGTGGTTTTAAGGCATCAAAAATGGGATCAGGATTGTACTACTGCTTCAAAATCCTACTGGTCCAATCAATCTAGTCATATTAAAAAAACAAAACAAAACAAAAAACCCCAAACAAACAAAAAAACACACACACAAAAAACCCCAACCAAAGCAAAACAAAAACAAACAAACAAACAAAAAAAACCAAAAAACAAAAAACCACCAAAGACTAGTTGGATTTATAAAGAGTTTGAAGCACTAGAATCAAGTAAAGATATGGCTGATGTAGCAAAAATTGGAAAATTGGAAGCTGAGTTTTAGTGATAGTAAACCTTGAAGCTTTAACATTTTAGCAATCTACACTACGAAAATCATTAGCCATTAATGTTGCTGGCTTAGAATTAGAATAGGATCATAACTAGGAAATACATGAATTGCATGAAGATGCTTGAGCAAGTGCTGACCAAGGCTGGTAGGGCTATATATGGGTGCAACAGCACTTACACTGTTAACACAAGTCCAAACTCAGTGGGACATTTATTGTATATACAACAAGCATCAGACATTGGCACAGCAAGGAATTATAATCACAGAAGAGGAAGTACAATGCTCCTGTATTGTAGTTCTTGATTTCAGAATGGTGACAGAATTCCTCAATGTCTGTATATCGTGACTGAGAAAGCTGCAGACTGGAAGCTGGTAACAGGGGATGTTCAGGGTAGATATACAAGGACAGTCTCACCAACTCTGTCACTTGTACACAGCATTGAACTTTTATTTTTTTGCCACATGTCTTCCTGGCATTATTTTCATGGAAATTGAACATGTATTATTATTTAAAGCAGGAGGATCACTAATATGTTTGTATAGCTTCTTCTTGCACTTTTAGTGGACAACAGCAGCTCTGAAAACAAATGCTTGGAAGTTTGGTGGGCAGAATCTCATTATGCTTGATGTTAAAAGTCTAGAAAGTGTCAAATTGTGTATTTTTTTCCTGATGTACATTGTATCATATCTATTAGCTTTCTGAGGAAAACCTGTGTTCTGCCATCCATAAAAGAAGGGATGCACATGTATGTTCTAACAATATAATACAGTAAACTAAGAATTTAAGAACTCTATGCATTTCCCTAACTTTCAGATAACCTGAAATATCCCTACTACACAGACTACTACAGACGTATGGATGTGTTTTGTATTAGTTTTCTAGAAACCAACTTTGTTCAATGTGCTTATTGGACAAAATACATTTGGCAATCCTACAACCACGTGTTGGTGACATAACACAACACTGAGCACAGTGGGCCCAATTGTAAATCATTGCTGCATGAATAACTAGTAAAAAGGAGGGTGTATAGAAAAGCTCATCTGCACCAGCTGTAGCTTTTTTCCTCCTGTGCATATTTTATTAATAAAATATAAATTTATACAGAGCTTTACTAATTTGACTAAATAATTGCTAGTAGCTTTTACCAAATGAAAATTGCCTTTAAATACAAAATTAGATGAATTTACACAACAAATTAAAACACCAAACACATTTTAAAAAATCTGTCTAGTTGTTAATGAAGCAGGAGATCTGATAGCTCTGCCATGAACAGACTGTGAAACTTGTCAAATTTATCTGTAATTTACACTAAAGACTTTCTTATACAATTTTCCACTGCCAGAATATGCTATAATTCCTTCAGAATCACCTAAGAGCAAGCATAACTTTATTCTGAATCAACAGTTCCTCTTTAAAAGATAGAGTGAAGTACCAGGAAACAAGATGTCAGGTGGCTCAAAAATGTACCCACTATTTTATGTTATGTTGGACACAGAATTTAGCATATGCATAAATGCACATAGAACTGCTCAAAATACTGTACTACCTGTTTAGCCATCTGAAACTAATACAGTTTAAACATGTATTAAAAGGAAATAGCTTCTAGTGTGCTCAGCCGTCTGTTCTGAGATTTGCACAAAAGAAAGCATCTTTCATTGAGGAGACTAGGAAATGGATTTACAAGTGGAGTTTTTAGTATCAATTAAGTCATTACTTTCCCAGCAATCAAATTAATTTGGCACTGCTGAAATTCACTGGATTGCCAAAAAAAGGCATTAAAATCCTTCACTGAGTAGATACAGATATTTTGCAACATGTTCCATTTTGCTGCATTTTTTAGAGATGTAGATCATTTTACAGAATGTGAAACCAATAGGTTTAGCTTTACATTGTTGGAAGGGCAGAATAAGTGTCAAATAGCACCTTCAGCCCTTTTTAGGTTTTGATGAGTCTTTTGGGTTGTAGACACAGTTATGTGTCATGAAGTTAAAAAAGAAAATTAATTATAACTCTAAGTGTCATTCAGATAATCTTTGCATTACATTAGTCTAAATCCCTGTTAAGTCTCATGAATCCACTTAACCAACAGCAGAGTAAACTTTTTCACTGTTACCTACTGCTGTACTTGTCCTAGTCTTGTTTAGCAGAAGCCTTATCTTCAAGGTAGTTTTTCTGCCTCTGCAGCCAGACTAGTTTTAGTTTCTCCTAAGAATCCCTGTAAATGTGCCAGTTAGTACCGACTGTGCTATTTGTCTCTGGTACAAACTCAGATGGGAAGCTGACTGAGTTTCACAACTTTGCTCTCCAGTGTGTGAAATACCATCCATGGCAACACCAGGTTTTAAGCAAGTGGGCTGTCTTTGAAGCCTAAACAAAAAGGACCCACTTTCCTGCCAAGTAATACCCAGTCACAGATTTCTCTAAAATCTGTTAGTTTACAACCTACTATCATTAACTGTTATTAGGTAATGAGGCCATTTGGGATGCGAGCCATATGAGAATAAATTTTTTCTCCAAATGTTAGCTCAATATTAAATGAATTTAGAGACTGTGTTCATCTTTGGCAGTGTTTTGCTTTTTGAGCATTTTGGCTACAGTCACTCAATATTTGACATATATCCAGCTCTCTGTAGCACTGTTTTTGGAATTTACCCGTCCTAAAGCTGCTGTCTTGATTCTGTACATTTCCCAGGCTTTTCAGCTTTGCTAGGGAAGGCATGTTAAATAAGACCCATATGCCATGACCCTCAATACAGTATTTCCTTGAATCTAATTAATGCAACTGCTAGGATCAGATAATTGGATCTAAATTTGGTAGAGTCCCCAGATAGTCTTTGCATCCTGCCATTGTTTCTGTAATAGGCTGAGACAGCATGGGCCTCCTCAGCTCAGACATGCAGAGATAGTTTGAGTTTCACAGCTTTCACTGTCAGAGATGATTAGGTGCCAGTACAGCTGGAAAGGAGACAAAGAGATTTGTTTTTCAGATGAAAGTTAGAAACTACTGTGCATTGATATTCACTACCGACTGAAGACTGGCTTGGATTACCTTATTAGGAACTCATTTGGCTCTCAGTCAAGGAACCTGACAGATTTTTTTTTACTGTTGGTGAGGAACTAATTTTTGTTTACATATTTTGTAAAGACTCATCTTGTGCTTAGATCTTTTGGGTGAGAGCTTGTGGAGGAGACAAGAATAGTAAAAATTTACAATCTCAAATCAGTTAATACTCCAAAGAAATTTAGGCCCATGTTTGCTCAGCCAGAATGGTTGAACAGACAACAGATGCTCATCGATGTTGGGAGTCTCAGGACAGATTTAATTAACTTTTTTTTTTTTTTTTTTTTTTTATCCTAAGTGTTTTTATATATTCTTTT